>FWCC01000240.1:0-121392 GCA_900169235.1 Zarea fungicola | reverse complement strand
GGGGGCGTGGCACAAGTACCCACTCCCTCCAACTCGACTCGAATTACATCTCCATGCTTCAGCCAGGGCTGTGGTCGTCTCCCCATGGCGACACCCTCCGGCGTCCCTGTGAAAATAACATCCCCAGGCAAAAGAGTTGTTCCACGGCTCAGAAAGCTGATGGTCTTTGCGACGCCAAAAATCATGTCGGCGGTGTTGCTCCGCTGCACTTCGACGTCGTTCACACGTGTGCTAATCGTCAGAGCCTGAGGGTCCCCAATCAGCTCTGGTGAGACCAGGCCAGGGCCGATGGGACCCCAGCCGTCGAAGCATTTCCCAAGGGACCACTGCCCGCCGCCACGCTGGAGCTGCCACAGCCGCTGAGAGACGTCGTTCCCAACGCAGTACCCCAGAACGTGAGAAAGTGCATCGGCCTCTGAGACGTCTTTTGCTTCCTTTCCAATCACAATGACGAGTTCGCATTCATAGTCGAGACTGACTTGTCCGTCATCGTCTTGCTCTTGCGCGGCCGCAGGAACGGGGATCGAGTCCAAAGGCCCCCCGATGGATGTCACGGGCTTGTGAAAGAGGACGGGGTATTTGGGGATTGCCATCGCTGCCTCGTGTGCATGCCTGGCGTAGTTTAATCCTAGGCAACGCACGGTACGGATCTGGGATGGGGCAATCGGGGACAAGAGACGGACAATCTGAGCGACCCTCGTTGTGACGGTGTACGAGGAAAAAATGTCGCCTGTGATGATGTGCGCCTTTTTAGCCAGGGCAATGTCCGACGTGTACGAGGCCATAATTGGAGATCCATAGTAGATTTGCGAATCCTGGGCGAGAAATCTGATGAGTCTTTTAAACGGCGCCATTGTAGCAAAGTATAACGGCATACAAATATCAGTTGAAGCTGTTGTTGTATTCTGGCTCTTTTCTACCAGGAAGTGTGGGTTCATGGCCTTGGATATATATAGTACTGGGCTACGAGATGTAATTTCGCACGTAAGCCCGACATCGGACGTCAATTGCCGCTCTCTGGCATTTTGCATACTCTGCTTGCGGCCGTTGAAGAAAAACAATTTCAACACCAATTATTACATCTGCTACTGGTAGAGGTCACGATAGTTTCATGAATGGACAACTAGTTTGAAGTATGGGCCGCCAGTGTACTGGTAGGCTCTAAGCAGCTTACATCCAATTGCTTGCAGCCTAGTTGTCAGCTATCTAATCAATGCCATCAAAATAATTATGATTCTCTAAATTTGGGCTATTTACAATATGTTTTGCATTACTGAAAAGTCGCCCTGTCCCCAGATTCCCTTCATCACCCATTTCTGAATTCGCCAGGTCCCATCACCATCATCTTTGACCATATCCAGCACATACATAGTCCCTCCGGTGTATTTGGATCCATCAGGTTGTTGGCCATTGCCTAGTGGACAGTGTTGAGCAAGTGAAAGCGCCGAGACGGCGGCCTTGGATGCTTCATTCTGAATGTCTATGCGCAAATTTGTGATCATGTGTGTAGTGTCCATCTGCGCAACCAAGTCATACAGCTGCGTGCGGATAGCCTCTGTACCCTTGATGGTTTTTTGGCCAATCTCGACTATGGCATCTTGGTCGGCAAATGCGGATTTGAAGAGACTGTAGTCATTGATGTCGAAGCCAGTCATGGCTCGGTACAAAGCGTCGGCAACTCCCTCACGATCAGTGAGGGAGCTGAGGACATGTCTTGGCATCATTTTTGTGGAAGGATGAAGTTGGGTTTGCTGTAAGTGTCAAGGCTTCTGCTGGGGCTGACATGCAGAGTCTATCAACGTGAGACACTTCGATTTTATGATGCATGATGTATGATGCATGATATAGAAGACTAGTACCCGCGCTTTCTAGTTCTTCTCGCACCAGCCAGATCCGTCGATGATGCGCTCACATGCAGGTTGGTAGTGCGTGTGGGGAAGCGGCCGCATAATGGGGCATTCCAATAATTTTACTGAGCAGTTAGCGCATTCGGAGATAGCGACATCTACACGACAGATGGTCGGACTTTACAAGCTGAAACTGTATTGATGAATCTACTAACTAGTTAGTCGTCCGGCAAGTCCGTTACGGTCTTTGCCAGCGACAGCGACAGCCCGTGAGGCCAAGAGCTGGTAACGTCAGAATACATAGTTACTAGTGTTTCTAATTTAGAAACCTACTGAGAATGAGTCGCGGACACAGGGAAGCGGCCGCAAAGTCGTTGAGGAATTTCAGCTCAGGAGGAAAGCGTCAACATGACCAATCCGCCGGGTGAGAGGAGCCTTAGTTGCGGCAGCATTGCGTTCCCTGCTCGTTGGTGTCTTTTATTTATCCACATTGAAGAAGCAGTGCTGGATTGGAAACAAACTGTCGAAGATTCTGGTATCTCAAGGCAGGCTGCAAGTGCTCTTGTAGTATCCCCCGAGCTAGGCAACCCACACACCAGATTGATCGCTAACTAAGCCAGCTCGCCTTATAGTGCCGCCGCTTGAGACAGAACCGGCTCTTCTCTCTGCCGTTAACTTGACACCAAGACAAACAAAAGGAGGAGGGTGCAAAGGGCATTAAAATGAAGAATGAATGAAACAATACACCAGTATATGTGAATACAGATAATAAATAAAAGAAAACAAAGATCTGAGCTAGAATGGAAATGCAAATAGGCTCGGAACAACAGTTTCACGGGTTTCTGGGCGTGCCAGAGCCGGATCACCGAGTTTAGCCCATTGGAGATTGTCCTCCTAGCCATTTTGCTCGCAACCTCTTCACCTCGGCCATAGTCCTCAACCGACGCATCACATCATTGAATTCGCACGTCTCCTCAGCATAGCAAATTGCGGTGCAACCGTCTTTATCCGTGGCAGAAATATCAGCCTTTCCGTCTAGGAGTCTTCCAATCACCTCCACAGACCCTGCCCTGGCAGCATGAATTAGGGGTGTTCTGTAATTTTGGTCCCTGGTATCGATATCAGCTTCTCCTGTGCCAAGCAGTAGCTCAACCACCTCCAACCCCTTTCTACTACATGCGGCGGCAGATAATGGTGTTATTCCGCTGTTGTCCTTCGCATTGATGTTTGCCTTGCCGGTTTCAAGGAGTGGCCGAACTCCCGAGTTGGGTGCATACTCTGCGGCAAGTCGTAAAGCCGTCCGCCCCTCGCTATCTTCAGCATCAACCTCCATTAGGCTTGTACCAAGGAGCACTTCAACCGTCTTCTCGCTGTGAGGGCCTATAGCTAAAAGTAATGCTGTACGGTTCTCATTATCCCTAGCCAGGATGTCCACCTTTCCGGTGCTTATCAACAGCTTCAGTACACCAACTTCATTCTTCTCGGCAGCAAGCAAAAAAGGCGTTTTGCCCTTTCTGTCCCTGGCTTCAATATCCACTTTGCCTGTATCAAGCAGCATCCTAACCACGGATTCTCTCCCATTCTTTGCTGCATGCAAAAAAGGCGTTTTCCCTTTTTTGTCACTGGATTCAATATCCACTTTGCCTGTATCAAGCAGCATCCTCACCACGGATTCTCTCCCATTCTCTGCGGCATATAGGAAGGGAGTCTTGCTCTTTTCATCCCTGACTTCAATATTCACTTTGCCTGTATTAAGCAACATCCTCACCACGGACTCTCTCCCATTCTCTGCGGCATATAAGAAGGGAGTCTTGCCTTTTTCATCCCTAGCTTCAATGTCTACACTACCTGTAGTAATGAGTAGTCCCACCGCAATATCATTTCCAGCTCTGGCTGCATACGTTAATGCTGTAAGGCCATTGCAGTCTCTGGCTGCCAAATTAACCTTTCCTGTGCCAAAGATAATCTTAAAAATATCCGCATTGCAATTAGCAGCATGCATTAGAGGAGTTTTACCGCTGCGAAACTTCTTGTCAATATCTCTTACGCCCACGTCTGTTCGAACAAGTATGGACAACAGGCCCTCGAAAGAGAATTCCGTTGCCAGCTGGATCCAGGTATAGTCGAAGTCACGGTTTAGCTGTTTTGACGTTCTCCGGCCAAGAATTTTGAGTAGCGCAGACTCAGACTCAGTATTATTTCTTGTTATTGTGCCGTCGGACAGAGTATCCAACAAATTCCAATCACTGCCTTCAAGCCTTGGGAGTAGCTCAAAAACCATGTTTGGAACTATGTCATGCGCCTGGATATTTTGCAAATGGCGGCACCAAAACGACGCATAGTAAAAGAAATGAGGAAGCTCGTGCTCTCTTAGATAGTCAATGGCATCATTCATGCTCACGATTTGAACACAGCTCCTCGCTAATACAAGGTTTGCCATGCCTGCCACGTATCTGACCGACGGTTTTGGCTCTCCCTTTCGGAGGCTCTCTTCCAAGATCAGCAAGCCTTTAGTAGGAAAGAAGTCCGTCACGGATTGATGGATGAACTGTATCTTTGATCCACCGTAGGAGGTTACGGTCTCAGTTAAGCCGCAGCTGAGTGTTTTAAGCCGCTTCTTCATCTGTTCATTGTCGCGGATATAGCCGTTCGACCTTTCGTATTGCTGTAAAGTAGTACGGGAGCTGTCATCATCCATCACCATGGCCCACCGCATTTCGTCCAATGACAGGGGGCGCACCGAAAAACAGATCCATTGTATCAGCTTCAATGAATCATCCTTCCCCTTTATATCCTCGATAATTTTCACATAAATGTCGTCTAACTCTGGCGGGATAGATCTCACGTGTTGTTTAATGGTTTCCTCATTGTCTCCCTCACGGTGAAGTTGAAGCGCTTCATCTATCACCAACCGAGCCCACATAAATACGCCTTTCGCGCCATCTATGATCAATCGTAGGATAGACGGTGGAAAGTCATCTGATGACAGCCGGTTGCGCACATATGTTGATATATCATCCTTATTCTCCTTATCCAGGCAAATCTCGAAGGGATAGTTCTCTCCCAAAATCGGGTAGTGCCGGCAAGTGAAGCATATATGCAACTCATTTCCAGCCGCTGCTGCCTCATCAATGAGTGTAGAAAACTCTGCAGCCAGTGCGACCGCATTCTCCTTCCCGCTTTCGTCCAGTGCATCTACATATAATAGTACTGGGCAATTCATCAAAGGATTTCGGATCGACGATCGCAGATATCTTGCAAGTTGATTTTCTTGCCATCTCATTTCCTCATTCCCCTTTCTTTTTGTATCGCGCCAATCCTGGTAAGTGACAACAAGATCGCGCAACGCAGCACGCTGTTGGCTAAGAATCTGGTGCAAAACCGATCGAAGAAAACCCATGCGCGTTTTTTGGAGCTCTGTACCACGACCGTGGAAGAAAAAGGATACGATAAAGGGTTCTCTGCCCGTCATAATATTTATTTTTCTTCTATTGTCAAGAGCGTACCGGAGCAAGGTTGACTTCCCCGAGCCCGGGTTACCCTTAATCCAGAGCACCCCACGGTCAGCTGAGAGCCAATTTTTATACTCGATATGCTCAACCAGCCAAGTGCATGTGTTTCGAGCAGCTTCTTCGATTTGGTTAGCACGGAAATCCATGCCTTCAAACGCCAATGATTTCAAACATTCCTTAGTCACTTCATCCAGCTGTGTATCGTTCTGGGCATTGATATGCTCCGCTGGGAAGTGTCAGCTTCTTTCGCATCTGAATCGTTCATAATTCCAGCATTTCAGAAGTCAATTCAATTGATAAATACATACATACTGAGCTAATGGCGTTTCGAGCCATTTTCTGAAATATGCCCAGAACCTGGTTATAATACTCGTGGCTATGGGGTCCGAACTTGACCATTTCGGAATGCGACAGGTTGATAGGGCATATGTGATGATCGTTGCGCTCTGACGCACGGCAATGAGTAGCAGAGGATTGAGTCACGAGAACTTCTTTGCGACCGTTCATGCTCCATTTTCCATCATCGTTCTATGTGATTTATTAGTTGAAACTCGCGCGAATGATATGAGACTTCGAACCTGTGATGGTATCCTGGATCGTTTTGTTTCATAGAAACAGAAGATTTCGATGCGCCTGAGCTCCTCCAATAACTTGTCAAACTCCCATCGCAACCCTTGGAGATATTTTGAGTTTAGCCTGCCAATCGATTCCACTAAGAAGCGGTTCAAATTGTCGCCAGCCATTTGCTTAAGTCCACCAAGTTCCATACCATCGTGTGGCACACCGAAGAAGACAATTCCGCTTATTGCCCTTGCGAGGTGTTCTGTTTGATTTGAGCCCTTCTTGATGTCTGGCATCATCGACGTCAGGGCCTGGCAGATGTGTTAGTTTACTGTCATTTGCGTCCTCGGCGCGACTTACACGTTTTATAATCAAACCTCCGAGACTATGGCCTACAAGAATAATGGGCGCAACCGTCTCCGTCGACGCAAGTCTGTGCAAGCTCTCACGAAACGAAAAGGAGAGGTCGTCTAAATCTTGCATGCAATCACTATGCGCAACTGTTGAATCGTGTCCATATATAATTATACGCGCTAGTGACAGCTCCGAATCCGGATCTTTCAATTCATGTGGGAGAGAGTTTAGTAACCACATGTACTCGCCATGACGTTGCTTGAAAGAGCCGAATGCATGACCTCCAAGGCCACTCACAGCGATAACACTACTTGGTCAGTAAATAAAATTGCAAATGGGGATCCGCAAATGACGAAAAACAAAGGACAGCTTACTCTAGCTTGTGATTTTCCAACCTTGGAAAAATCAGTGTTGTGATGCCGAGAAAATCGTTGTCAACGGTCAAGATTTGATCGCGGTTTAGCTGGATAGTCAAGGGCAAGCTGAGTTCAGCTTTGCATTCCCCTACTGGCGTCGCGGTGGCCGTGAGAGAATGACGATGCACCTCCAACGCAAGGGATTTAATATTCCAAGACGTTCCTTTGAGTTTTTCCGTTAAACAGCGGCTCAGATCCTCCTCATCCCATTGTTTAGGTACACCCCGGATGCGGTAGGTTTGATATTGCTTAGGTCGTGTCCCAGGTTTGAGTGGCGTTTCTGGGTCATTCGATGGCGCCTCTCTGGAATAGGACTGTGCTTCTAAGGAGTTCGACTTTTCGTGGCTGCGGGTAGACCAGCGTATCGTCAAAGAGACTAGGATCGCGACTAAAAAAGCTACCAGCCCGCTGGTGACATTTTCAAGCGCCGCCTCCATGTTGAAGCGTGCTTCTTTTGCTCTGTTTCAGGACATTCAAGTGGATGAGTCGGGCTATAACTCAGGCTAGAGGACATGTTTATGATGAGGGGATGCCTATCCAGCTCTGCCACCACGGCGCCATATAATTGGGCAGCAGCTTTGGGTGGCGGCGCACGTGAGAAGATGCTGCTAATATAAATCTAGAAAAGAAGATGGTATACAATAGTTTTTAATTTGAGAATGGCAATAACTTATATACGCTTTCTCATCCGCTCCGGAGATCAACGACAATGCCGTGTTTTTCTATTCACAACTACAGTTCGCGGACGCATTTCTCCCAGCCTAGTAATGACCGTCAAGGGTCAATGTACCAGTTTTGCAAACCAAATACTCGGCGACGGCGACATCCTTTCCTGACTCCTTACCGTGTCCGCTCTGCTTGAGGCCACCGAATGGGCACTCGGCGGCGGCGGAATTACCTGTGTTCTGTTCCTACAATTAGCATCTTATTTCTGCTTCGGTTGACAATCGACACTGTGCAGAGAGACAGTTACTTACCAGTCCAATCATGCCAGTCTCCAGGTTCTCAAACATTCTCCACAGACGATCAACATTCTTGGTGAATGCGTAGCTTGCCAGTCCCATGTTGGTGTCATTTGCCCACTTGGTGACCTGCTCTTCCGTGTCAAACTTGAACAATCCGACGACGGGCGAAAACGTCTCATCCTGGGCCAAGATCATGTCCGATGTCATGCCCGTCAGGATGGTCGGCGCCATAAAGTATCCGCCGACGCCTTTGCCGTCCCCGGAACCCTCTGCAGCTGTGGCATTCTTATTCGCCTTTCCGGTGCCCAGAATCAACTTGGCGCCGTGACGAAGGGCATCCTCGACCTGCATCTCCGCCTTTTCGAGGCCGCGGGGTGATGTGAGCGGGCCGAGCGTGGTGCCCTTGTCGGTGCCGTGTCCGAGGACAAGAGTCTTGGTGCGCTCGACGAGCATCTGCGCAAACTTGTCGTAGACGCCCGCTTGGACGTACACGCGGTTCGCGGAGATGCAAGACTGTCCCGCGTGGCGCCATTTCAGGCCCCAAAACTGCGTGAGCGCGGCCTCGAGGTCGGCATCGTCAAAGACGATAAAAGGACAGTTGCCGCCCAGCTCGAGAGTGCACTTCTTGAGGTTCCTGGAGCAGATGCCAGAGACAATCTTGCCGACGCGCGTGCTGCCGGTGAAGGTGACCTTCTTCACGCTAGAGTGCACGCAGAGCGCCTCAGAGAGCTGTGGTGTGTTCTCAAGGCTGGTGGTGAGGACGTTGAAGACGCCCGGCGCGAAGCCGGCCTGCGTCGCGAGGTGGGCGAGCGTGAGGCACGTCAGCGGCGTTTCCGGAGAGGGCTTGACGACCATGGTACAGCCTGCGGCAAGGGCTGCACCAGCTTTGCGCAGGATCATGGCAATGGGGAAGTTCCATGGGACCAGGGCCACACACACGCCGACTGGCTGCTTAATGACAAATGTTCGGCGGTGCGGTGCGGAGGGAGTAAAGTTTGATCCCTGAATGCGATCGGCCTCTCCCGAAAACCACCATGCGAACCCAAGCGAGTAGTCAATTTCGCCGATGGACTCGGCGAGCGGCTTACCCGTCTCGTAGGTCAGAATCTTTGCAATATCTTCTTTATTGGAGGCAATCAGGTTATGCCAAGCCATGAGCATTTGTGCGCGCTTTCTCGGGTTGACTTTTGCGTACTCCTGAAAAGCGTCATAGGAACTGGCCACAGCGGCATCCACATCCTCAGCACTGTTGTCCGGGCATGACGCCCAGGCAATGTCAGAACCCGGGTCAATGACAGTAAATCTGTTGCCAGACTTAGCCGTGACCCATTGGCCGTGTACGTATGAGTCTTGGTGAAAGAGGTCCTGATTCTTGAGCTCGAAGGGGAGCTTGAATTCGGGATGAAGGCCGTTGACAGTCATCTTGAGACGCTTGATAGGCGGTGCCAGATTGAATGAAACTAGCGATATTGATTAAGGAGATTGTGTGTTTTGAAAAGCTAGGAAACACAATAGAATGGAATAGAGTCAAGACTATCTCCGCCAAGGAATTGCGTGGACCATGTTGCTCTTAAATATGCGGTCAAGATTATAAAGACCGAAGAGCAGATTAACCGTAAAGAATCTCAAAGAATCATTACATTTTGATAGTATGCAGCAGTTTAATGGTCTGCTCCATTGGGTGTGCCACTTTGCTGGCGACAGATCGTTTACTCGGCCGCGTCGCCGCAATCACCTCGACCGCTAGCCGCTGCTCATTCTAGAGTGCAGCTTTAACTCCGAGATGGATAAACAAGTCCGATACTGTAACACGTCGAGTCGTTTGACAAAAATGGATCAACGTCATTTCCATGAACCATTTTGTCCAAATCCATGTACAGTGCAGGTTGGATGACCATGTGTATTCTGGCAAGGTGCGGCCGATGTTGCGCAAAGTTGAAGCTAGCGGCCGCCGCCACAGAAACATGTAAACCTAGCGGCCGCATCACAGCCTCTAAATCTAGAACTACTAATCAGACGCAGCACGGTTGAAAATGGGCTCGCGGATCACCGTTCCCCCGGATTCTGTTGGGTCATTCTACGACAAGTCTGTTTAACATATCGGGTAGAAAATTGACTGTCAACCAATAAACTGACGCATAAGTATACAAGTTCTTCCTTTGGTCCGTCAGCCGTCGTGTTGGTGTTCTTTTCAACATTGTCTTCAGCGCAAGTGCTGACGCGAGTCATGGCGTCCAATATCGTGCGGCTGGCGCTGAACTCACTGCCAGCCACGTCCAAATCGACGATTAAACCCAACGGAAAGTCTCACAGATGCCGGCAGTTCCCCAGGTTTCATCCCCAGGTTTTCTTTTACCCTGGTTGGGGTAGCAGTAACTACTTCAGCCAACTGCCGTACACCGTGTGAGTGGCCGCTCGGTGGCGCAAATAAAACTTACTTATAAAGAGACAGGACCAAGAAGCGGCCGGTTTCTTCATCTAGAGCTGCTATCCTTCATACTGCTCCTAATTTTCATTACATGATCTTCTCCTTGTCCATTACACTTCCCTTTCAAAATGACTCGAGTGTTAGAGAAGGCGAAAGGAGCAGCCTCCAGCTTTTGTCATGCCTTCACCAGCAGGGCAGCTTTCCTGGCGTTTGTTCGAACGGACCATGTGGCGAACGCTGATGCTTCAGGATGCGACCCTCGCTGGTCCAACAGAGATCTGTTGCCCTCCCCCCCAGAGCACTGTAACTGGAGCTGGTTCAACTACTGCACTTTTTTCATCGGACTCAGTCTCGCCAACTGGCCCATAGGAAGCTCGATGATTGGCATCGGTCTCAACTGGTGGCAGTCCATCATCGTCATCTTCTTCGCCTCAGTGATCTCGTCTATAGCAACCTGGTACAACTCACGAGCTGCCACGGCGTACCACATCGGATATCCTGCCGTCGCCCGCTCCGTGTTTGGCATGTGGGGGACATTTTATGTTGTCGGTGCCCGGGCTGCGTTGGCCATCATCTGGTACGGTATCCAGCTGTACCAAGGCTCGTCCTACGTGGTCAACGTTCTCCATGCGATTTTTGGCCACAGCTTCACCTCTATCCCTAACGGAATACCGGCCAGTATGGGCTTCACGACACAGCAGATGATTGCGTTTGTCATCTTCTGGACCATTCACACGCCGTTCATCTTCTTACGCCCGTACCAGCTCAGACACTTTTTTACTGCCAAGGCCTTTATTGGCTTCGTGGCCTGCTCTGGGCTCTTTATCTACTGCATGGCTGCAACAAAGGGCAACCTTGGACCTCTATTTGGCGCCAAGCAGTCCGGGTCCAATCTCGGCTGGCTCGTCGTGTGGTGTGTAAACAGTGCCATGGGCAACACGGCCACACTGATAACAAACCAGCCTGACTTGGCCCGATGGGCAAAGAACCACAACTCACCCTTCTTTGGTGTTTTGGTAAGTAAACGCAATTCATGACTCCCGGTTCCCTCCAGTCGCATTGTGATGGTACTAACAACTGTTAGTTTGGATATCCTCTTGCAACGGTGCTTACATCAAGCTTCGGTATCCTCAGCACTTCTGCAATCAACCATGTCTGGGGCATTGAGCTGTGGAACCCATGGGATCTCATGACGGAAATCCTGAATCGCTACCCACGCGGCGATGTGCGGTTTGCCGTCTTTGTCTGTGCCGTGGGCTGGGCCGTCAGCGCCCTAGCAACAAACGTTGGCTGCAACATGATACCCTTTGGCGCCGACGCCGCTCTCCTGTGGCCTAGATACCTAACCATTACCCGTGGGCAAGTCATTGTCCACCTGCTCGGTTTCGCCATATGTCCCTGGAAGATTATGACTTCGGCGTCTGTCTTTCTAAACTTCCTCTCGGGCTACGGAATCTTTATGGGCCCGGTTGTGGCCATTATGATTTGCGAATACTTTGTCGTATCGCACGGCAACATTTTCATTCCTTCTCTCTACATCGGCTCCAAAGAAAACCAGCATTACTGGTTCCATGGAGGCTGGAATATCCAGGCATACGTAGCCTACTTGGCGGCCATTGCCGTAGTTTTTCCAGGTGAGAAGACACGCGACCTCGACACTGATACGTTGTGCTGATTCATTTTCTATGTAGGATTTGTTGGCTCGCTTGGTGCCAACGTCTCCATTGAAGCACTTCATCTTGGTAGACTTGGATGGTGTTTATCATTTGTTTTGGGATTCACCGTGTACTGGGTCCTTAGCATTGTCTGGCCGCACGGGAATGTTGCCGCCACGAAAGGTCTCGGTCGAGAAGAGCTTGCAAAGCAAGAGTTCGTGACATTGGTTGTTAGTGATCTTCACGGAAATTCCGATGGAAAAGCCGCCGGAGAGGATAAGCCGAATAGCGTGAGTCAACATGAAGAGTACGTTTAAGTCTGGACTTGACGCCCTATGGCGAGGCTGGTCCCTCAGGGTCTAGCAAAGTTCAAATTAGCAATCATCACCGGAAAATTCTTAAATTGGCTCTTCATTACGCCACTTAAATTATATGAAGTAGACACGTGCCACGGGCGGGTTTGAGCTTAACCTGTTTGCCCTGAGTCGTGCGCATTTACATCCTACTTCCTTATGCTTCTGCATTCTCAAGCCCGCTAAGACTGCGCCACCAAGGCTGCACCAATCATTTGGCTCGTATCTTTATTCCAAATGTGGACTCAACTTTGCACGCTTGTTGCCAAATCAGTTGCTCTGGCTAGTCGCGCGCGGACTAGCCCGCACATAATCGGATAATCCGAACTGAGCCAATGGACAAGTGTTGGTCGGTGATTCCCCGGCTCGTCGCGGCGGATCTTAGCGGCAATGTGTACCCAAATTTCAGCCAAGAAGCGAGCATTATAAGCTAAATTACCGCTATAGATATTAATCTATATCATTATGACATATTTGCGTAGACATCCTGTCGGTTGAGGTGTCGGTTAAGGTTGCTAGCTTCAACGGCTGGTCAGCACTACTGGGTACGATGGGTAATGTTTGTACTTTAATAAGATATGCTGACTAGTCTTAAATAGGGGTTTTTTAATTGATCTCCAGTATTATCTTGAAAAGTGACGCGACTTTCGCCGAGACCCAGTACGGGTGGCTTAAATTCGGAGCATGCTGACTGGGAGTCAAGCCTCATTCTCAAATAGTCGTCTAATCCACATGGCTTAAACAAAGTATTCTCAAGTCACTTCAATTATAAAGTGAATGGCTGTTCTGGTATTATAGTCGGTTTTGCTCCTCCAAGGTGCATCAACGATTTCAAACATCACGTCACAAACAACAAACGCGGGAATCATGCAAATTGTCATCGTTGGCGCTGGCCTAGGGGGTCTTACTGCGGCCTGCTGCTTTGCAGGCCACGGCCACCAAGTACAAGTCTTGGAACGACGTGCCACTCTCGTATCAACAGGTGGCGGGATCAGCATTCGACCAGGCGCTCGCAAGCTGTTTGAATCATGGGGTTTAGGAGACGCCATAGAGAAAATATGCCAAAGCTCCTCATGCGTAACCTATCGCGATCTCACATCTGGTGAGATTCAAAAACGAATTGTCGATGATGCCGAATTCTCAGACTGGGGGACCATAAGGGGAGGTCTTCTAAAGCTTCTGTACAAGCTTGCGATCGACAGAGGAGTGAAGATCCGTTTCGGAGCGGTTGTAGCCGGCCTCTCCGAGGACGAATCTGGGGCAACGGTTACGCTGGAGGACAAGGAGCAGTACCGCGCCGATCTCGTTTTGGCAGCGGATGGAATCAACTCGCAGATTCGGTCCCTCGCGCTGTCTGATCTTGGGCCTGCCGAAAGCTGGCGACCGATCATTAGCGATAATACCATTTACAGCATTCTTGTGCCTGTTACTAATCTACCGCTTTTGACTGCCAATACTGACGTGATGATATGGACTGGCAAGTTTGGCTATGCTATTTCGCGGTATGCTCCCTCCAAAGGCAGGGTTGGACCAGACAGGATTGGGATCCTTTTCGGCATTAAGGGAGAGACGGATCAGCAAGGTCTCTGGGATCTGGATGGGGATATCGATTACGTTCGTGACACATTTCGTGACTCGTGTGAAGATATTCAACGAGTTTTGGAAGCCGCAAGCCAATGTTCGCGCTGGAAAGTGGCAGAAATACCCAACCTACCACGCTGGCATAGCAAGGGCAGTAGGGTAGTACTTCTTGGTGACTCTGCCCATGCCATGCACCCAAATGCCGCCCATGGATTCTCTACTATTGTTGAGGATGTTGGTGTGCTGGATCACCTGATCTCGCGCCAGGATTTGTTTCAGGACATTCCCAGAATCGTGGGAATATGGCAGCACGTTCGAAAGCCTCGGGCCGAGAAGATCAAAGCGCTGTCTAAGTGGAATACGGAAAATTTCACGGAAGAACACTTCTTGGACGCGGCCAATGTAGCGCAGACCACACATGCTGCCTCCAAGCCCATTGTCTCAGACAGTGAAGCACAATTTAACACTCCAGAATTCTGGAAGTGGAATACGGAATACGACGCGATATTCGAGGTATGTCAACGTATCAGAAATGACAGAAAGATGGATGTTGCTGACTATTCATGACAGACCGACCAGTACTTGGCTCGACCGGCGTCTTCGCGACTCTAGACGCTGAGAATAGTAGTACTTGGAGTATATGACTAGAGAAAAAATACGGGGTAACAGCAGATTCAACTACCGTTGTTGTATCACACGGTGCACGCCAGCATTGATCCCTTTAATTATCGCAGCATGGGGGAGCATGTCACCCAGCCGGCAGCTCAACAAACTTGGCAGGAGAAACATTGTACTTTTTTCTTGGTTTAAGGACATTTCCATCTTTTGTTGACAAGAAAAGGCCATACTACGAAATATTTACATATATACTTAGCCGCCAGAGCCTCTGCAGCTTGACAAATAGAGGATGCAGGCATGCAGCGCAACCACTTGGTCTGCCACAGGTTATACCCAAGAATTAAAGCATGACTCTTTTCTTGTAGCAACTCCATTTATTAACCCGTAAATAGCCTTGGCAATGGGAGAATGGTCGGCCGCGGTGGTGATGGTTACATGTCCAAAAACGGCAACTCCGCCAGTGTCATTCAGCCTCAGCCTTTACAATGACCGATGCGATAGAAACGCGCAAAAGACCTTCCGAGCAAGCCGTTACGTTTCGAAATGAATACGAGTTTTATATTTTCAAGAGAAATACGAAATAAAAGGTTTATAAAAGGCAAGCTGCTCGTTATTCATCGCAGTGCTACATATTGTGACGCAACAGCAATCCCCGCTACATCCACCCTTTAACACAGCATCATTCAACTCATTCTCATTATCTAGCTACAAACATGTCCGATCTACGCATCGCAACGGTGCAATTTGAGAATGCATCCGGCGATAAAGCTGCCAATCTCGCGACGATACGACGCTTCGCCGTCGCCGCCGCGCAGCAGGGTTGCAACGTCGTCGCCTTTCACGAGTGCTGCATCCCCGGCTACACCTTTGCCTCGCGCCTCTCCCGCCCCGCCCTCTTGGCCGTCGCCGAGTCCGTCCCCGCGGGTCCGAGCACGCAGACCCTCATGGAAATCGCGCGCGAGACGGGCACAGTCCTCCTCGCCGGTCTCTTTGAGCGCGGCGACGACGGGCACGCCATCTACAACACGTACATCTGCGTGTCCGCCGACGGCCAGCTCCTCGCGCGCTTCCGCAAGCTGCACCCGTTCATCAGCGCGCACCTCTCCCCCGGGAACGAGCTCGTCGTGTTTGACCTGCTGGGGTGGAAGGCGGGCATCCTAATCTGCTACGACAACAACGTCGTGGAGAATGTGCGCGCGACCGCGCTTCAGGGTGCGGAGATTCTCTTTGCGCCGCATGTGACCATGTGCACACCGTCGACGCGGCCGGGCGCGGGCTTCGTCGATGCCGCGCTGTGGACAAGGCGGCATGAGGATCCGACGACGCTCAGGGCCGAGTTTGACGGGCTCAAGGGCCGCGCGTGGCTCATGAAGTGGCTGCCGGCCAGGGCGTACGACAATGGCATGTACGTCGTGTTCAGCAACCCGATCGGCATGGACGACGACCAGCTCAAGAACGGGTGCAGCATGGTTCTGGATCCGTTTGGGGACGTGCTGGCCGAGTGCCGCAAGCTCGATGAGGACATGGCCGTGGCCGTGTGCACGCGGGAGAAGCTGCAGCTGGCGGGCGGGTATCGGTATCGCAAGGCGCGACGGCCAGAGATTTACGGGCATGTTATTGCGCAGGAGAATGATTCACAGCTCAAGGTTGCGTGGATGTCGTAGGTATAGTGGACACTGGGCCAAGGCATCGATGACATATATACTCGGCAGTGTTTGTAATCTACATGGAGCGGATCCCGCAGTGTTATCATGCATGTCCTGCTGTTTGTCTCGTCCCAAAATACTTTTCCAGTTCCCTTTCCAGCTCCCTCCCCTCAATATGCCTCATCTCCTTTGCTCTCTTCACAGGATTCACTTTATCCACGTATGCACTCGCAAAAATGACATCCAGCTCCTCCAAACTCCGTCCCTTGGGCTCAGGGAAAAAGAGCCAGACAAAGGGAATAATCGCAGCGTTGAAAACGGCAAACATAATGTAGGTCTGGTATCCGAGATTGGCAAATGCGGGAGGGGTAATCATGACGATGAGGAAGTTGGAGAGCCAGTTTGAGCAGGTCGATAGGGCATTGGCTTGGATGCGGATGCGGAGGTTGGTGATTTCAGCGGGATAGAGCCATGTCATGCCGAGCCAGCCTACAAAATGTTAGTCAATGTGACAAGTATACTCTGCAATGTGGATAGTCTTACCAATTGCAAAGAACGTGTTAAACACAAAGAGAAAAACCGTCGCCGTGACACCGTAGCGCGTATTCAACTGCGGCGCGCCATTGGGAAGCTCTGTTCCGGTAGAAACAGTGCCAGCCAGAATGGCCATGGAAGCCATCATGCCAAACGCGCCAAAGAGCATGAGCGTACGACGACCAGTCTTCTCAATCAGCGGCAGGGCCACCAACGACGCCAAAAAGTACTCTGTACCATTGGCAGCGGCCAGGAGTCGCGACATTTGCGCACTGAATCCAAGTGAATTTTCGAATAAAAAGGTCGCATAGTACGTAATGAGATTAATACCACAAATCTGCTGCCCAAACTGCGCCGCCACACCAAGGAGCGTTCGTCGGAAATTCTGCGAAGGCCCATTTGTGAGGAGCTCCTTGTTGCTAAACTTGCCCAGCGAACCCTGCGCCTCCAGTCCGTCGACAATGTTTTGAATTTCCATCCTGACCTCTTGGTCGTCAATAGGCTTCCCTAGGAAGCGAGCAGTAACGTCAGTCGCCTCTGCCATGCGACCCTTCATTGCGAGCCAGCGGGGGGATTCGGGGAGGTAGAGGAGACCCCACATGACAATGACGGTGAAGAAGCTCTGAAAGGCAATGGGGAAGCGCCAGCGGATGGAGCCCTGGAGGAAATAGAAGCCGTAGTCGACCCAGTATGCAATCATGATGCCGCCGGAGATGAGGGCGCCAGAGAGCAGAATGAGGAAGCCGCGGCGATGGGGGCGGGCACATTCCGATTGCCAAGTTGGGATCGCTATTCCATTAGCAAGGGCTTTTAAAAATGTTAAATTGCAGGTCTAAATAGCTTGTGGACTTACTTGAGGTAACCATGCCGTTACCAACACCGCCGACGACACGACCAGCGACAAATAGACCATACTCAAAGGAGCTTGCCTGCATAATTGTTCCGATAATCATAATGAGACTGCCCCAGAACGTGGATGGCTTGCGTCCCCAGGCTTCACCGTACAAGAAGATCAGGACGGCGCCGAGAAAGCAGCCAATTTGGTAAATGGCTACACCGGCGGCCTGGGTGTTGGCATCGCCAGTGCACATTTGAGGATCGGGCACTGTGGCTTCAGGGTAGTCGAGCCAGCAAATGGGATTGGAGCGATCGCGAGGTGTCATGAGCGTCAGGTTCTTTTGGAAATCGTCGAGCGTGAGAAGGGCGCTCAAGACGCCTTGGTCGTAGCCAAACATGAGGAAGCCGCAGGATGCGATTATGCCGATGCCATTGTTGAGAAGACTGCCTTGGAGATGGTTGCCACGCACTTTCCATTCGGGCAAGGCAAATTTATCCCAGAAGCTGCCTTTTTTGGTGATCTTGTCGTTAATCTCATGATTGGAGTTGGTCAAGTCTGCGCTTCTGTCAATGTCAGAGCTTTGGTGGCTCAAGTTGGGCGATTCTTGCCGCTTCTCACTGTCGCCCATGGTGATGAATTTGCGATGTAGATGAGCAACCTTGATGCACTAAGCGCAAAGGCCAGTCAAGGGTAGATATATAATCTAGAAACTTCGTTTTTATTGACTTTTTTACCATTTTTGCCCCGAATTCCCCGGCAACAACCGGGTACATGGTGGATTTTGTCTTGGCTGAGGTCACGAACCTCTCCATATACTTGCCAAGGACCCCAGAGGGACGCAGCAGTGTACAAGTCTTCCACCGCTTTTGTCATGTGCCGCAGTTAAAATATTTTATTTGGGTAGCAAACTGTGTGCAAAATACGGCGAGATTGGCTACTTTGATTTTACACAGCATGCAGACTGGCTCTGTTTTGCACTGGACGTTATAGACAAGATCCCCCCCACGATACCTACCCTGGATGGGTCCACTGCACCGCCGATTTGGACGTGGCAGACATTGTGACCGAGCTATGATACGGTCGCTTGCAGAGACGCAATGTCTATGAATCGGGCTGCCAGCACACCTGGGATGCCATTTCAGGGAAGCCGTGATCGTGACAGTTTTTGCATTGGTTCGACTCCTCGGCGTCGACATCCTTGGCGGATCCAGTTGAATGACGCGCTGAACTAAGACAAAGTAGCCACTGTGGCCACTGCCAATGTGCGAGGCGTTTGGCGTTTTTAAGGTTAAAATGGCTTGATGCATGGCTTCCGTCGTTTCTTGGGCCTAGTGGAGAGCCTGGCCAGGGCTTACGCCTTGGCCACTGGGCCGCCGAGCCTGTCGTGCTTGGTGCGAGACAATTTTCCGCATTGGGAAATCCGTGGTTAGGGGTGCGCAAAATGAAAATTGCCAGATTAAAGCGCATGGCAGAGGGAAGAAGCAGTCGGGTCAATGGTCTGCAGGTGCCGCTCGTCGTCGGGAGGTCCGACATGAAGCCCAGCCGCCATGCCAGTGCCCATGTGCACCATCATGTGGCAGTGGAGCATCCAGAGTCCAGGATTGTCCGCCACAACGCGCAGTACTACATGGCCCCGTCGTGGCACGCTCACAGTGTCTTTGACAAGAGGATTTTCCAAGTTGAGTGGCATTCGCATGACACTGGCCGGATCGTATGGATTGTAGCTACCCCAGCCGCCGCGGCCTTCCATCCTAAACGAGGACAAGACGTAGAATGAATGTCCGTGTAAATGCACAGGATGGGATCCATCGTCCAAGTTGTTGATGACGAGGTCTAGATGCACTGGTTCTGGTCTGCTCGGGATGTATGGGAAGAACTGGTTCGCGTCCCAGTCCTGGCGGCCTTGCGATAAAAGAGGTATGGCCTGTGGCTTCCACGACGTGCCGTTTATGAAGCCATACGGTCGATTGCCAAGATGGGACATCATCATGGTCTTCATGTACAGTAAGACGGTATGCCGGGCGGGAGGCAGGCTTGTTTTTGTCGGCGAAGCAGATGTAAGTGTGGACAAATCTCGGCTTGTCCCAACGGCTGCGAGCGCTCGCGGGGTTTGAAACGATGTGGCGCCGAGGGCGGCTGGCAAGGCGGGAAAGGCCTGCTGTTCAGTAAGTGAAGGGTTTGACCGGGAAAAGTTTCTGCAGATAATGTTAGCAGTTATTGTGCAATTGCGCATATGGCTACGCACTCATCATCCAGGTATATATTTAGCCATGGCTCGCCTTTGGAGTCGTCGTTCCAGGTGAGCATTACGTCGGCGCGCTCGCCTGGATATAATATCCCAACTGCATCTGAAGGCACCGAATTGACAGCGCACCCGCCGTCAATTTCGACTGGCTGCAAGGTTGCGTCGTCCACCGTTATTGTAATGCCGGCTATGGTACCAACATTAATGAGCCGCAGCCTGGTTTTCACGGCCTTGCGTCGCAAGATGGGCAGCATTTCTGCCACCGTCATGGCAGTGCAGTGGAGAGGGAAGGCTGGAGCTGCCATGGCGCAGTCGAATCGGCCATGGCCATTAATTTGCAACGAGTCCGGCACCGGCTCATTTCCGAGGCTCGTGAAAGCGGCGTACCAGTCGAGAACATCGGATTGTTCGCGGTGGAACCAGTCGCCCATGAGTAGGACAACGTCGTCATAGTCTTCATCCTCGCGGAACGTGTCCTGGGCGGGTGAATGAACTATCAATCCGCCATACAATCCGTCACCGCGCTGGACTTTATGATGACTGTGCCACCAAAAGGTGCCGTGCTCATTTTCGGCAATGTTGAAGTCGTAGACAAAGTCTTGGCCACTTGGAATGGGACATTGAGTAACGCCGACTGCTCCGTCCATGCTATTTTTGCCTCTCATCTCCAAGCCATGCCAATGTAGAGACAGGCCCTCATCTGGAAGCTGGTTATGGACATGGACCACGATCCTGTCACCGGAACGAGCCTCAATGGTTGGTCCAGGGAATTCTCCTGTAATAATATGAGCGTTGGCCGAGGTATAGTGTGTGTGTGTGTGTGTGAGTTGGTGGTGAGTTGGTGACTAACCATTGACCAGGTAGACCTCCTTCTCGACGCCATCCGGAGCACGTAGACCAGTCGTTACAGTCCAGTCAAAATGCAGAGTTGTTGGCTCGCGAGTGCTGTGCAATTGAGGATACAGGGGGATTGCCACTTGATCGCCGCGCTGGGCCTGTTTGTATAGCAGCTGTTTGGGGTCTCGACCAACGTATGGCCCGGCAAGTAGCGTGGCCAGGCCAATAAAGAGGACAGCAGCAAGCAAAAAAGAAGCACCTTTTCTCCTTGGTACAGACGACTGCAGTTTTTCAGGTTCGTTTTCCTGCCACTTTGTTTGAATACTACAGTTGTCTGTCATTTCGCCGTGTTGTTTGCTGCTCGCACCACGGCAAGCCGAGTTGGCTCTGTGACGGGGAGACGGTCCTTGTGGCTCAGGCTGGTCTCGCATGTTGAGATGAAACGCGGCTACAAGACAAATAGCCTATGCAACGCTAACTTAACTAGACAGAAACGACAGGAACATGTGAGCGCGGCTACCCAAGAAGGAAGCTGGCCGCAGACACATGTCGGCTTGCTAGGCGTTGGTGGTCGAAAGTATTGGTCACATCGTGGGGCCACGCGGGATTTTTTCCTTCTTTTTTTCCCGTGAGAGGTTCCGGGATGTGACGACATGGCCCTCGGTATAGGATTCGATGCAGAGTGACATTGCGGCGTTGAATGGATGGCCGGCATTGGAAATTGGCCCGTTTGTATAGGTTGGTGTAGTTTGCAGCTGCAGACAGGATGCAGATGCCGGACCAGGTGAGCCCCATAGGCCCCCACGAGCCCCCAAAGGTTGGCTGTTTCTGGCACACGTGTGCTGGAGAATCCCACTGGCTGGCCGCTTGTGGCCGCTAGCAGGGGATGTAAAAAGAGGCTACGGGGCCACTAGATCCCGCTAAACTTGTGGCCGCCCACTGCAGTTTGTCGTACCTTGTACTGAGCCGTTTAGGCCCTGGACAATGGAGCAGGTTCCCCGCCGTCGAAGGCTTTGTTTAGGCTTGTTTAGGCCTTCCCAGTAGGCTGTAGGCCTCTGCGGGTCTTTGAGCCCACTGACCGTATAGCGCTGCTGCCCACCGATCAGCAGCCCTACATCCCTATATTGTCTTGGTCCGGAGCCCCCACTGGCCTTGTAAGGAGTTGTATACGCCCTTGACGGATAACCCGCAGCATTTGCCTGGATGAATAAACCAATTACAATGTCGACCAGAGCTAATCGCCGAGTGGCGTTTGAACCATTTTGATTTCTTTTTCTTCTTCTTGGTAAAACGTGGGCTACTGCCGTGTTGCCGTGGACCTCTCCGCTAAAACACCACTGCACTTCTCTGGGTACCTCGGACGCCTGCCATTTAGGTCGCAGTTGCAAGTACCCAACCACTTGTGTACGGCATCTACCGACTACGTTTACTCCGGCCAGACAACCCGGCCCTCCTCCCATTGCCGCACATCCTTCATCTTATCAGACTCCACCCCATATATGCACTCCATATTCTATCCATTACCACATGGACTGCCCTGGTGACTGGATTGGATAGCCTTCTATGTTACATGGTTCGCTTCTCCTCTGCCGGCCCGGCCAGCTCCCCCTCACCTCCTCCACCGAACCACTGTCGTGTTCCTGGAAGCATCGTGCTACCAACAGTCAGAGTCGACAGCCGTACGAGCTCCGATGGTTGGGTTGGAGCCGCCGACGCACGTTTTTAGATACCACCGCAACTCGTACCAGTACAGTTTGTCATATATGTAGCCGTCCTGGTGCGGCCGCCCAAGGTTGCCCGTGATGTTGCTCCAACTCATCCTGCCGCTGTGCCTCCCCTTCATCATGAGTGCCATCCGCATTGCTGCCTCCGCGGCCACTGCGCTGTTTTACTGGTCCCAGACCGTCAAGGCCGGTAGCCTGGCTGACATTGACCATGTCGTCCTCTTCATGCAGGGTACGTGTGCTCAATCCTGGCGTAGATCCGGGCCGTGTCTTGGCGTGTAAGTGGCTAAGACAACTACGCAGAGAATCGCGCCTTTGACCACTACTTTGGCACCATGCCTGGTGTTCGTGGCTTTGCCGATGCCAACCTCCAGATGAACGGAAACAAACCTGTCTGGAACCAGGTCGTGACGCCCCAGATGACGACCCAGGCTGACCATATCAACCCCTGGTACATCAACTATCTCGGCGGCGACTACGAAGAATCTACCCAGTGCATGCACTCTGGCAGCAACAGCTGGTATGAGAACCAGGCTGCATGGAACCATGGTACCAATGACCACTGGGCCGTCAACAACACCGTTTATAGCATTGGCTACTACCAAGAAAAGGACATTCCTGTCCAATGGGCCATTGCCAATGGCTGGGTCGTCGGTGACATGTACCAGGTATGACCACCTCATTTCTTGTCTCCCTGCTAATTATCCTATTATCTACTTATTATCAGTCTCTAACAACCCTTTAGGAAGGTGTCGTCGCCTCTACCAACCCCAACAGAGTCACTTGGATCTCAGGCTCCATCAACAACCCCGGCAGCCCCCAGAAGCCGGACCAAGGTGGAAACCCCTACATCGATAACAATGAGACCCCCGGCTGCGAGTCTGGTGGTATCAACTGCTACCCTCTCAAGTGGAAGACTACTGGTGAAATGTTTGAAAAGGCCGGCGTCTCTTGGTCCGTCTACCAGGACGCCGACAACTTTGACGACAACCCATATGCCTGGTTCGGTCAGTTCCAGGACGCTCCCGCCGGCTCGCCTCTGAACCAAAAGGGCATGGTTGGCCTGTCCATGGACACCTTCTTTGCACAGGCTGCCAACGGCACCCTCCCCGAGCTCTCCTACATCATTGGCCCCACGGAGCTGTCCGAGCATCCCCCCTACTCCCCCCGCGACGGTGGCTGGCTCCAGCGCGAGATTGCCAACGCCATTGTCAAGTCGCCCAAGTACAACAAGACGGCCCTGATTGTGTCCTACGACGAGACGGGCGGCTGGGCCGACCACGTCGATCCCTTCCGCTCACCCCCCGGCACCGCCGGCGAGTGGATTCAGGACCCCTACAACCAGGTCGGCTACACCTTTACCGGCCCGGGCTTCCGCGTCCCCTTCCTCATCGTCTCCCCCTGGACGCGCAACGGCGGCGTCTACACCGAGCACACCGACCACAACTCGCAGATCCTCTTCCTCGAGAAGTGGCAGGCCGCCAAGGGCCGCGACGTCAAGACGGACGAGATGGTTCCCTGGCGCCGCGCCAACATGGGCGACCTCGTCAACGCCTTTGACTTTGCCAACCCGGATTTTGCCGTGGTCGACCTGCCCGAGACGCCCGTCCCCCACAAGGACGCCAAGGGCAACTGGGACGGCGCCGAGCACTGCCAGGCCACCTACAAGAACATCCAGCCGCCCGCACCGTACACCGGCCCCGCCGCCATCCAGGACATGGCCACCGTCGTCGGCGCCGGCTTCAAGCCCGTCCGCGGTAGGCTCACCGAGGGCCGCTACCTGACCTTTGAGACGGGCGGAAAGGCCCTCGCGGCCATGAAGTGTGCCGGCAAGAAGAAGCCTGTCCTTCAGGCTGCGAGCCCCAAGCACGATAAAAAAGCCCAGCGCTGGGTCGTGCATGTGGTGCAGCTCGGTGGCAACGACTTTACCATTACCAATGTGGCGTGCGGCTCGTACATTTGCGCCGACGGCACGCTGTGCGACGACAAGACCAAGGCTGCCGTCTTTACGATTGAATTTACCCCCAGCAAAGGGTACACGCTACTCAAGAAGGACGAGAGCGAGTACTGGGGCGGCGCTGGCCTCACTGGTGCTCCGTCGGCGGGCAAGCAGCCTGGATACTGGCAGCTCTTTAGCGTCAACTACCCAAACTAAGTCTTTCTTTTTTTTATGACGAGAGCATGAATAGATGACGTTACGCAGTACATATTCTTAGATAATAGTATCCAGTCATCTGTACCAAGTCTGTAAATTGAATCTCTACACAATACGTCCTTGGAATGAATAGCTGCCTTTTCCACCTGCAGATGGCTTAGCATGGGGTGGGATGTAGTATAGTGTAGGATGGAAATTGCGCACTTGGTATTTCCACACCGGTTCCGCAATGGTGTTGACAGCAAAGGTCCGTCCGTCTTCTTTCGGCCATGTCCCTCCCACTTCTGTAGCAGGGAGGGTGTGAACCGGGGTTGAGGGATATTACAAGAGATTGGCGGCACAGTGCGAATAAACACTGCATGGGCCTGCAGGACAAGTACCTCTCAAGTATTGAGTAGATGGCAAATGATTCTTATCTGCCCTGGTATGGATAGAGATGAGCTTCCTCTTTGGGACAGCTGTCTCGTGACTAAACCTGCATCAAATGGTGCCATGTCGGCGCTATGCACTACCGTAGGCTTGCAGATGACAGGGGATACATGACTCTATTCATTGTGGCTTGGCCAGGGGCAGGGTTTTCTAAATAATGCAACGTCTTGGCGTAACGAGAGATCAGTTGAGTAATAGTGTGATTATTAGCGTCAGAGGCAGAGGACGGTGTAAGTGTGTGGTTGCTACATGAGGTGGCACCAGCGGTGTAATTCAGGGAAATTATTAAAATTAATAATAATGGGATATCCATTCTAGTTGTATCTCCAGCATCCCCAAGGCTTGCTCAACATTAGCAAGATTGTTCATCGTGTGCTCCGGGCTGGTGATATGTCTTCCGTCATTGAAACTGTATTCGTAGACCCGTAAATATCCGTCGGCTAGTCCCCCGCTCATTTTCTTCGGTCGTATCGTGATGTGCAATGCTAACACAAAGTATGGTGACATGCGTGAAGATCAGTTCAAGAAACGGCAGAACAGGTAGAAAGACGGAGAAATCTATCTGTTAGAGTAGCATTGAGAGCATTGAGACATTATAAAGAAAAGGTCGAGTTCCCCGCGTCGACCCAGGCTGGGTCGGACGTCTGCATCATGCTCACCACCACCCTTTCTGGCATCGTTGACTGGCTCACGGAATCAATCGACGCATCAACCTCAAACCAAGGTTACATGATGAAGGGCCTGTTCAAAACGGCACGTCTGGCGCTGCCCCGCCTGCTCGCTCTCAGCTCCCTCGCCGGCGCGGCGACCTACAGCTGCACCGTCGACGAAGACTGCAGCCTCAACGGCCTCTGCAATACTCGCACAGGTATCTGTGCCTGCGACGCAGGCTGGACGGGCCCAGACTGCGGCGCACTCGATGTCCGACCGGCCAAGGTGCACAGTGGGTACAACCTCACGGCTGAGGGCACGTCTTCGTGGTGCTCGCGTATCGTGCACGACCCGGCCGATCGCGGGCTGTACCACCTCTTTGCGTCCGAGTTTACGCACGGCTGCGGGCTGGACTACTGGGCGCCGTACTCGCGCGTCATCCGTGCCGAGTCACGGACGGGAGCCGCGGGGCCGTATACCTTTGCGGCGGAAGTCGAGGGGACGTTTGCGCACAACCCGACGGTGGTGTATAGTCCGGCCGACGAGGCGTACCTGATGTATTATATCGGGTGCAAAACGGCCGTGGCGGTGGCGGAGCGCTGCACGACGCAGTACTTTACATGTGGCCCGGGAAATACAAACAATGGCGAGAGCGGCATCTCGCTCAAGACGAGCAAGGATCTACGAAACTGGACGGACGTCGGGCAGATCTTTACGGGCCACGATAATAGTGATTGGGACGCCGACGTGACGAATCCTTCTGCCTTTCCGCTCTACGCACATGGTGGTGGTGATGGATACGGGCGACAAGGGAAAGGCAAGACGCCAGCAGCAATGTTGCTGGCGTATCGCGGATGTGCGTACAACTGCAGCGGCGCGGAGCAGATCAACCTGGCCGTGGCGGAGGGGGGCTTCCGCGGCCCGTACACCAAGATGCAGCAGGACCCCATCTTTGCGAATGGCAACGAGGATCCGTTCCTCTGGCGCGACAAGCGCGGCTCCTTTCACCTCCTGATGCACTCCCTCGAGGCAGACGGCGGATTTGGCAGCGGGCCCAAGGTCGGCCGCCATGCGTATGCGCGTCACTACAAGGGTCCGTGGACGTTTGGGGATAGGACGCTCGCGTTTGACACAACGGTTGCGTACGAGGACGGGAGCGCGATTCAGTTCTTTCGACGGGAGCGGCCGCAGCTACTGTTTTCAGAGGATGGAGAGATGACGCCGTTGATGTTATCTACTGGAGTGCAGCCAAAGGACAATCCGATGAGTTACACAGTAATTGTGCCAATTGGGGATGCTGGTGTCAAGGCACAGGGTTAGCCAAGTTGCGGGGATTATAATGCAATTTTTTATATATTTATTTTCTTTCTGCCGCCTTCTGCAGGCTGTGGACTTTTCTCATCTACTGCTTTCTCGCTACCCAAAATTGTGCCTTGTATGCACTCGAAGTAAGCGCCTTGTCGTTGAAGCTGTACACGGCGTTCATGCCGCGGACGGTGCGGTCGGGAATCGTCAGCGGGCCGTACTTTTCGTTTGTGTCAATGTAGTCGTAGCCCATGGTCTCTGTAATGGAAATAATTTCCTCAAGGGTAAGCTGCACCATCGGGCCGGTGCCGTACAGCAGCGGGCCCAGGTTGACCCAATATCCGCCCGGTTTCAGCAGCTTGGTAATGGTGTCGAAATACGTCATGAGGTTGCGCGCCGTGTCGATGAAGAAATACGTCAGCAAAACATCGTAGCTCCCGAGTTCGTGGTTGAAGACGGTGGTAAAGTCGCCTTCAACCAAAAGGACGGCAGACTTGTCGACAGCGGCATCGGGGAAGCTAATGGAGCGAATCATGTCATCTTCGCTAATGTGGTGGGACCAGGTATCAGAAAACGGGTGGAATGACGAGGAATTGGCGACGGCAGATGTTTCCAGAAAGCGGTAGGCGATATTCATGTAGGCGGACCACTCATTCGCCGTGACTTGGAAGCCGCCGAGCTGAGCAACTTCATGCGCGAGGCGATTCAGGCCAGATCCAGGGAGCAGGACGCGCAGCGGGGTTTCGCGCTCTTTGCGATGGGGAAATAGTTCTTCCAGAGTGCCGAGAAGGGCAGGAAACGTCTCCTCGCGCTCCCCGGTGCCCGACGTGGTCCAGTCGCGTACGTAGTGCTTGAGGGCCTGCGAGACGGACACCTTTTCGGCGCGCTTTCCAGACGAAACAATTTCCGCACCGTGCTTCTTGAGCTCTTTGGCAGGAATTTGGTAGTACTCCAACGCGTTTTTGACAATCTTGTCGCAGAGCAGCTGGTTGAGGACGAGGTGCTCGTCGACGCGGTCAAACTTGGTCGAGTATTGGATATGGAGATCCAGCAGCTGGATTATAGTTAGCGAATGGTTTCCCCTATAAAAAACATTAAATGGGGAGTGGGTGGCTTTTACCGTCTTGTGCTTCCTGCTGACGTGTTTGTATAGACCACGGAACCGCTCCAGCTCAGTCTGCTGGCGCTCATAGTAGCTTTGGAAGCCAAAGAGCGCGTCGAGCAGGCGGTGTCGCGGATGCGTGGAGGACCAATTGCTATCGCGCTTCAGCGCCTGCATCAATCTCTGCTCTTCTGCCTCGTGCCTCGAGCCTGAAAAGGCTTCTTGAGAACGCTTGAGGCTCTCGAGTACATCAATTGCATCCTCTGAATCCAGAGTGGTTTGCGACTATATCCGCGTTAGCTTCGCCAGTTGTCAAATTCCAGACATTGCCGTACGCACCGGAATCTGCTCGGCAAAGACCTGCGTAGAGTTGAGCGTCGACTTGACCTTGCTCACAGCGTCGTTTCCGTAGAACGAGCCAAAGATACCGACAAGGAGTGTCGCCACCGCCCCAAAGACGAGGAGGTTGAAGGGGAGCGCAACCATCATGACAAGCCCAATGAGCAGTCCCCCGAAAGCTACAGGTAGCAGGTCATCGCGCTGCACCATTTCCAACCAAAATTAATCAACCAAGGGGAGATTGAGTTTAGATTAAGCGTATTCTCCAGCCTTTTATATTTCCCTATCCGCGCCAAGCAAGTGGCGTGAGTGTCAAGAGGCACCTTGATGGTGAGAAAATTTGGCGGCAGAAAACTGACTTGGCGATGTCGCGGGCGGGTCTATGCTGACGGCACACAAGCAACACCACTGCAGCACTTTAGCAGTTGCTTTTTCAATCAACATGATTCCTTTTTTCCCTATTCTGTGGACGAACTTGTGAAGAAACTCGCTGCATATTTATAGGCTATGATATGCCGAATAATTTCATTTTGAGCACTTCTGACGTGCCGGTCTGGCAACGCAGTTCAGACAGACTGCACCTGGAGCCCTCGGACGGGCAAAGAGATACGGCAATTTTTTTGTTAGACGCCTAAAGGCAAAGTAATGATCAACTGACTTTCCCGCCCCTGTACTCTGATCGCTTTCGCCCATCTCGCCAACCATATGCCGGTAAGCCGCTGTAGCATGCACTTGCGCTGTAACTGGCGTGCCATGCAATCAAGTAGCATAATGTGAATTGTAAGCAGTACTGGATTCCCAACCGCATTGTCAAATAGCTGCAAGATATTGACGGTGCTCCGTACATTGTAGCTAAATAAGGAATCGTCAAGGACAATATCGAATACGGCAGGTGGACCACGATATCAATCATCTTGGCAGCAAATCGAGGTGACGGGAAAGATTAGCTCTTTACCGCTAGCCTAGAATGGAAAATGGCACAAGAATAGCTTGAGTGGTAGCTGAAAATACGGAGTTGGGCATAAATTCATGCTGGCGGCTTACGAGTAATGAACAGGGGTCCGCGCGTACAGTGGCTTCCCCATCATCAGCAAGCATCGCCAAACTGACTGCTGGCGAGAAAATCATAGACTCCTGATACGCCGGCTCCAATTCGACCCTGAACAAGCCAAGGACATGTCCCGGAACTCGGCAGTATAACTGCCATGAGCTGGATGCCGGCAACCTCATCGACCAGCTGTTTCACATCTTTGGACATGGTTGATTGGACACCTGCTCGCGTGAGGGATCATCATCGCCACAGGGCAGAGTGGCTTCTCGCCCTGCCAACCCTACGCTGCCCTACGCTGCCCGGTTAGAACGGCAAAACGGCACTACGGCTGTGCTAGAGCGCCTCATAGGGGTCTCACGTTCTAGGCTCGTTGCTAAAACTTGGAGGCGTGGGGTCTACACAGCCCTTTTCCCCCTTGGACTCGAACCTCAGTCCCCGAGAAGTAAAAATGCAGACTGCCCATGAAAAACCTGACTCTCATATAGAAGTTGAGAAGCTTGACGGTGCCGAAATAGGCATCACAGGGAGTATTGACAATATCTCGTGCTGGGCAAAGTCATGACAACAGAAAATGAGCCAGGCCATGAGACGGCTAGTGAAGAGGTAAAGGTGACGCCGACACCGGTCGCAAATGCCCGCAGTCGAGCTATCACGCACATTAAAAAATTCCGGCTCTGGTATCTACTTGGTGCATTCGCATTGGTTACTACAGTCGTCCTCGCGAGTGTATTGCCTGTTGTTCTACGGAAAAAATCGTCATCATCAAACCCAAACTCAAGCAGCTCTGATCCTTCGCGTCCTGCTGATTTGGTGACGCCGGTTCAACAACGCCTTGCATTTCAGGGACCGAATAGTAAGCACCACACTGATTTCTTTTTATTGAAATTGGTAATTCTGATCATTTTAGGCGTCTCGGTATCGTGGAACACCTTCAAGCAACAGACACATCCATGTGTCCAGTATGGCACATCAGAGGATAAACTCGACAAGCAGGCATGCTCGTCCATTTCCGAGACGTACCCTACCTCTCGCACTTGGTCAAACAGAGTGACAATAGGCGGTTTAGAGCCGGCGACAACGTATTACTACCAAGTCATGTCGTCCAATTCTACCGTATCGCAGTTTATGAGCGCCAGGCTGCCGGGAGACAAGACACCATTCACCATGACGGCCTTGGCAGACCTGGGCGTCTATGGCGAAAACGGGTATACAGTCAAGGCTGGACAGAAGAAAAGGGCCCAGCTCCCACCCTCCGTTGAGCCTTCCATGAACCACACGACGATTGCGCGACTCATAGACATGCTGGACGACTATGAGTTTGTCATTCACCCCGGCGACTTGGCCTATGCCGATGACTGGGCCTACAGGACGGCCAACCAGAATCGTGGGCCGGCTGCCTACCAGGCCATTCTCGAGTCGTTTTACGATCAGTTGGCACCAGTGGCAGGCCGCAAGCCGTACATGGTCAGCCCTGGCAATCATGAAGCCGCGTGCAAGGAGGACATGCACTTTTCGCGCAAGTGTCCCCTCGGCCAGAGAAACTTTACCGACTTCATGCATCGCTTCGACGACATGATGCCCACGGCGTTCAACTCCACATCGTCCAACGACACTGCGCGCGTCAAGGCCAACAAGGCGACGCTGCTCGCGAACCCGCCCTTCTGGTACTCGTTTGAGTATGGCATGGCGCACATCACGATGCTCGACACCGAGACCGATTTCCCCAATGCGCCGGATCAGGTGGGCGGCTTCTCCGGCCTCGACAGCGGGCCGTTTGGCGCGCTCAACCAGCAGCTCGAGTTTCTCGAGGCCGACTTGGCCTCTGTCGACCGCACCGTGACGCCGTGGCTCATCGTCGCGGGCCACAGGCCGTGGTACGCGCGGAAGAAGGAGCAGGGGAACGGGGCGCGGTGCATCCCGTGCCAACAAGCCTTTGAGAGCGTCTTTTATCGCTACGGCGTCGATCTGGCCGTCTTTGGCCATGTGCACAGCTCACAGCGCTTCCTGCCCATGTACAACTCCACTGCCGATGCAGCGGGCATGAACAACCCCAAGGCGCCCATGTACATTATTACCGGCGGTGCGGGAAGCATCGAGGGGCTGAGTAATTTGGGTGACCCGGAGCCATATACTGAGTTTTCCAATGCCGAAGTTTTTGCCTTTGCGACTATTCGGGTAGACGATGCGAATCATTTAAAGGTTGATTTTATACAGTCGTCGAGTGGGACAGTCCTAGACAGCTCGGTATTATACAAGGAGCATAAAGAGAGGTTTGTGATTCAGACATAGATGGCGTTGGAGAGTATTTTTAAATTATGTTTAGATGATACTGAAGAGCTTTTAATGATTACCACGTTATATGATTGATGGCGGCTCGATAGCTTCGTTGGGTTTTGTAAATAGTGTGGGTGCATCGTCGCATTGCAAGGACTCCGGCGTAGCCTTGCCGATAATGCTGGATAGTAGCAATTATTATGGCATTTTTGAGATTTTCACTTGAGAATTAACCGTCGCAGGAATACTCGATACTGCTTTTTACTGACTACCTCGCCGAGAGTGCTAATGACAACCGTCAGCACTTGTCCAACTACCAGAGTTGGGATTGCCGAGCTGAGCGGTGAGTGACTCACTAACGTTGCACTTCCGTACTATATCCCCAAATACGAGCTACGAAGCTTCAACTGCATTGTAGCCCAGAGGAAAATAATGTACATAAATTTGCTGGCGTCCCTGCGTTCCGCGGTAAGCCAACCTGGCTTTACGATTTGCGTCATAAAACTTCGGACGGCATTGTCTCCCGGTTTTTAATCGAGTCGCACATAAAGGTGCTACACTATCATAACTCATAATGGACGCTATCGCCTTGAAGAATGCAAAGCTTCCAGATGCGGCGTTGAAAGCACTGGCTGAGTTAATTGACCGCGATGATCCTGGTATCATCGGCATCATCTTGACCGGGTCTGCGGCACGCGGCATGGCCACAGAGAACTCGGATGTTGATGTGATGGTGATCCGCGACGAAGAGTACAAGTCCGGAGGGCGCGAGGTCCTTCATAGCCAGTTCATAGACGAGATTCCAAAGACATTGACGCAAATCGAAACGGTGAAGCCCATCGACTCAGAAGGCGCATGGGAGCGATGGTCCTTTGCCTGGGCACTGGTTCTGCGAGATTCCACCGGTGGTCGGGTCGCGGAGGCGGTGCGACGGCAGGCCACACTCGACGACGAGGAGATTCGCCGGCTCGCCATCGACTTGGAGCGCTTGGGCGAGTTTCTCAACTACACCTACAGAGCGCTCAAGTCCCATCGCGACGGGCGCCGAGATGCGGCAAGGCTTGATTCTGCGGAATGCGTCCGCCCCATGCTCGACCTTGTCTTTGGGCTGTGCGGGAGGGTCCGCCCGTACAACAAGTACTTGGCGTGGGAGCTGGAAGAGCACCCTCTACCGAGCGCGGAATGGCCAGAGGGCCGACTTCTTGCGTGTGTTTCCGGATTACTGGACGGTGAAGAGGCTGCTATTCGTGTCGCATTCCGAGCTATTGAGCTACAGTGTCTTGCATATGATGAACGATTGGGCCGCGACGATCTCGCAGCTGCCTTTAATGATTGGGGGAGTCAACTCGATTTGCATCGTCAAGAGTAGCACAAGTAGAGAATTAAAGGTTCATCGTGCTTATTGTGCAAATAGTTTGGAGAATGAATCTTATTGCTGGTTGGCGCGAGTTGGTATAGTCCCTTGCAAGTTTAACCAATTTAGCAGAGAAATACAGCAAGAGATGCACGAAAGGCATAACAAAACATCTCACCAGTCTCTCCCGAGTCTCTGCCTCGGTTTCACTGCTGAAATAAATCACGAGCATCTTGCATAACGGCATCCATCTGAACCTCCATGTTGATAATATCGTAGCACAGAATGAGATCATGCGAAGCATTCGGGGTGCCGTGATACCGAACAACGCTGGGTCCATTCAGCTCAATCATTTCCTTGCCAAACTCCTTAATAAGCGGCCCAAAGGCTTCAGCGTCACAAGCATGCAAAAATAGCGGGACGGATGTCTTGAATGGACGGTGCAGCGGGGAGACGTAGGCCTCAATCTCTTCTGAGACTGGTGCAGCCGGCCTGTACATGTCGGAGCCCCATTGCAAAAATTCATCGTCGAGGATATCAGCAGCCGCAAGCCTGCTCTGGTCGAATTCTCTTCCCGCATGGGGGGACAGGTGCACCCATGGCGAGAATGAAAAGGCACCAGCAGGCAACGGCAGAACCTTGGTTTCCTCGAGGTAGCGGAGGACCGCGATGACAGCGTTGCCTCCAGCTGAGTCGCCAGATAGAAAGATATTCTTGGGGTCGTAGCCGAGGGACAAGACGTACGCATAAAAGGAAATAGCATCCTGCAGAGACGCCGGGAAGGCAGAGTCGCTGCCGCGAGCCACGCGGTACTGCGCCCAGATGACCTTGTCCGCCTTCATCTTGTCCATCATGACATTTGCCACTTTTCTACCCATGCCTTCGTGGCCGAGTCTGATTACGAAAGCGCCACCAGGAAAGTGCATCACAAGTCTCTGTTTTTTGATGTCATCCTGGCCACCCGGTGCGCTTGGGAACCAGATAGCTTCTACGGGTGCGGGTTTGACAGCGGGGTTGCTTGTGAGAGCGCCAGTGAAGAGGTCGGCAGGTGCCGCATCAGCCTTGACGATACGGCCCTTTGCTAGCCGTGGACTCTCGGCGAGAAGATCGTTTGATCGAGTCTTGGCCTGGAGACGGAACGCAGCGCGAAACAGGGAGCCGACGACATTGGCGACGAAACCCTGCGCTGGCTGGCGGCGGAACGGCTTGAGCAGGTTCTTTACAGCGAGGTACAGGATGTAGGGTGGAGTCGTGAGAATGAAGTAGGTAAAGTAAAATGCCTTGAACGGCTGCGAGGCAAAGAAGGGTGGTTTATTTGGCGCCATCGTGAGTTGACTGCAAGAGGCATGAGGAGATTGCATGTGCGGGGTTGAGAGAGTTCTACCATTTAGTATTTATTTCATTGCTACCCCTGTCGCTGTACAAGCTGTCTAGCCACCCGGAGACATTTCATGCATGCCCAGCGTTGCAATGTACCGAGGCTCTTGGCCTGCGGAGCTGGAGCCTCATTTGATAGCTTTTACTCACGCCCTGCATTCAGCTCAATGCAGTGTGTGATTGATTAGTATGTTTATGGACCGTGGCAAGTAGTTAGTGGAGAAAATAAGCCCAAGATCAGGCCCGGGCTAGTTCAGCCGAGATTGTCTCTCAAAATATGCGGCAACTAGACTCTTTAGGGACTTTCTAGGGCGAAACAAGCATAGTCAGGGCCATTGCCAGTATTTTTTATGCTTGGAGCGCTGTTTAATTTGTTACAGAGAGCAGTAGTCCGGCCATATCTAGATGGTAGGGAGCCGATTTAGCAAAACGGCCTCTTCAGCGGTGTATTACAGAGCAGCCTGAATGAAGTGAGCCGAGTTTGTCTATTGTGACTAAAAGAAGGCTCCCCAAGACACTTCGACTCATAAGTATACATTGATTACGAAGCCGCAAGTATCCTATTTTTAATCCACTGCGGTGCACGAATAATCCATCGTCAGGCTGGAGCCCGATTTGCTTCCCGTTTTGAATAATGGAGCGCCCGATTCGGCGTAGGCTGTGCTAAATTGTTATGCCCGCAAGCGGCCTGTTGTAGTTTTTTCAGACGAAATGCATGTGCGTCGCGAACCAGGCTGTACAATGGAGAGGCTGGGAGAGGGAGCAGCTGATGCAAGACATGCATGACAACTATGTTGGATACATTGTTCTGATTGGCCTCCGCTCCAAACAAGTTCCCTTCCTCTCCGCCAGCTGTTCGTGAGCGGGGATCATGCAAACTATAAACAACTGGATGCTGGAAGTTTGGCCGAGTTTGGTTCGGGCTACAGGTCCAAAGTTTTGACGAAACTGCTCTTCTTTCGGTCTAGGAAACAAGTACTCGAAATATTTGTGGTGCAGGCTGGTTGCTCCCTCCGATACCGTTTTACAAGCTTGGTTCGATGTTCTGACCCCTTACATCGCCGTACATCCAGTACTACTGTAGTGCTGAGCTGCGGGAGGACCCTCATCTGCCAAGGCCCAAACATCTCATTCACCCACGAGGACAAGATGAAGAGAGGACTTATTTTATTAAGAATGCAAAGATTTATGGTCTGAAGTTCCTAACCGACTTGCAGCCCTTCCAAACATGCGCCGAGACTTGGTAGCTACTTGATTGAGATTTGGTGACAGCTGTGATAAAGGTACAACGGACAGCTACTGTCCCTAATAGTTATGCGATAAGGGTAGCAGTCGTCCGACCCAGCTTCCGGCGGGACGTAAATACAACCTTAGGTTAGGTAATTACTTAAGCCTCAAAATAATACAGCGGTTACAGCAGTTGATAACGCATCAATGGCTTCAGTATGTACATTTTCACCACAGCCTTCATTACGCCCTAAGCCCAGTTTTTGTTGTAAAACAGGCAAAGAGGCAGGTAGTACAGCGCTTCACGGGTCGACCACGGGAATACCACAGACCTAGGTCAGAAGGAAAATCGGATGCCTGCTCTTCAACCTCAATCCCTTATGAAGCTTCCAACTTCTTTTAGTCACCAAGGCAATTGTAGTCCCTCATTATTTTCTCCGGTTGCTCACCGTAGCGCAAAAGACAGTGCGATTGGACATGCATCCAGGACCAGATCTCCCACCGTTCCACGACTACGGCTTTCAAGACCTGCCGAGCCTCGCACCACCGCTAAGCGCCGAAGGTTCCCAAGCCGCCCTATAAGTTAGCACATATCTCCATAATCTGCACATCACTGGATAGGTCACTCTACTATCATCTGCCTTCATGTATCAATCGGGGCGGGATATGCCTGTCCCGGTCCAATCTATCTTCAGCCTCACAGCACCCACTCAACAGTTAGGCTGCCTACTCTAGTGCGGCATCATCGCCGAATCAAGCACCACTTTCCAGCTCATCGGGACAGTCGCTCATCCTGTTCCAAGACGACTCCAGTATTTGGTAGCGAAACTTCAATCTCGATCAGACAGCTTTCTCGACGCATTCACTAGTCTCCAAACCACACTCTCCCTCAGCCGTCCAGCCACGTTAAGGTAGGTTGCTTATAGACATTCCGGACAAAGATATTCCAAAGGATCCATTCCCACAAGTAAATGATTCGGATGCTCTAAACAAAATCTTTGCGACTGGATATCGGGAATTGGTTCGAGGGGTGTTTATGAAAATTTTATCTTTAATGGTCCCTCTGATTTGCGTTGGAGTGATGCTGATTCCTTCCGCCCGAGGTAACTTTGCCCGCCACGCATAGCTCCGAGGCTTGGGCGAAGACCTTCCTTTTTACTTTTTAAAAAAGATATACGAAACACCGACACCAGTTTGAGTGTATAGAAGTTAATTTAGATCAATATGTTAGCAGCAAGAAATATATACTTTCAGCATCCAATTTAACCGAGGCAGTGTGGCGAAGGCATCGTGACTTGGGAATTATAAAATGGAACTCGGGACACCAACACGGCGAGTCTCCTGTTATTTTGGATGCAGGCCCTGAATTTGACTGGTAGCATATTTCAAATCCAGCAATTTGCCTACACACATTGACTTGACTGCTCTCGTTACTTTTACTTTAAGGGAGTAACGTTCAATTTTTGCGAGTAAATTATGTCTAGTTAATAGTATTAGAATAGGCATTACCGGCAGAAACCTGGGCTGGATACGCCAGCATTATTAGTGCGGGACGCTGGTCCCAAACGAATTGCGGCTGATGAAGAAGGATCCCTTTGTCCGATGGCGTTTCCGCTAGCCCTGAATCTAATATCAAGCTTAATGGTCTGAAACTGTTTTGAAAGCTGTTTTTACCATTGTGTTCTAGAGACCGAAGAAGCGAATAAGTTAGCTTCCAACTAACCAATGTACAAGACAACCCTGATTGGGGTACAACACGGACAACTTGACGAGTTTATCAATTACTAATGAATAGGTAAAACGTAACATTTTGGTGATAATGATCGCCGAGGTAGTTTTCTTGTATTCAATACTTGATCTGCTCCTAAAATTATAATTGTAGTCTACACATCGCTTGCACAGCCCGACTGCCGTTGCTGTCTTAGGCAGTTATGAACGTGATGGCAGCGATTGTTACAGCCTCTGGCCTAGTAAATGTAAATGAAGAAGTGCCGAGGGCGCCTTATACTAGTTAAGTTGTGTTACAACTAATAAATCTTCCCCGCGCCACGACGTGCCATCCTGTATAGTGTCAACACAAATGCGGGGTACCTGGCAGCTAGTTATGTATTAAGTTGTTCTTGTTTTGTTCCGCTCTATTTTTATCATCCCGTCTATATCACTTATTGTGTGATAACATCCTTGCCGCCTAATCAGTGAGGCGGGGGCTACCAGAATTCCCACAGCTCAATACGCGTACACCAGTTAAACACCCCTGGTGCCACGCAGGACCATAGCTCATCGTGATGGTGTTGAGATCCTCTTCTACAAAAGTACCATTGCAGATTAGCAAGTCGAAAGAGTCTCAAAAAAGGCATTTGAGATTTGTCATATTTGTGCACAGCGAGGGCCTCCATAAACTTGCCTACAATGGCCCTAACTTGGAGATTAGTAATTTTTTTTCAAGTATACAGAAATACGCAGTACTGTTTACTGGCTTTGGCAAGGTCTGCATCTTCCAGTCAGCCACGGCTGGTCGCATGGTTCAGGAATATCGCAGCGCCACAGTCTGCTACTGGCTGAGGCTGGAATTTCTGGCGGTCGCGCGGAGAAGAATCGGTCAACATTGCGAGATGTTACATTCACAGAGGTGGCATGTTACGTGAATCCAGGAGAGATGGTCTCACACTGTGGAAGCATGAGTTGACGTCTGAAACAGAGAAGATGCGTGACAATCAATTAACTAGATGCCGATGAGGAAAGAGTTGGTCGGCGATGGCGTTCAAGAGGTTCAGCTGACGGACTGTTTCTATCTCCAAGTCAGCGTTATAACGACGATTAAGTAAATTTATAGTTAATTTAACGGCAATCAGCTGCCTATAAAACCCACCCTCATCCCTCAAGTTTGTTTATAGATTCCCGATCAAAACAGTTTCAACTTTTAAAGGAGAGCCAGCTACGAAAAGCGCCTTCACAAGATGTATCTACCCAAGAGCCTCGCTTCTCTTTCCCTCCTTCTGCTTTGCAGCCAGGTGCTGGCTCTCCCAGAGCCAGGGCTAGAGGCTCGCGCATGTAAACCAGACGGCTGTTACTGCGTCAGAGCTCATCAGGGCCAGTACTGCGGTTACTGCGGCAATGTCCTTGGCCACTGGATTGGCGGCGACATTTACGAATGCAGCCCTAGTGGTGCCTGCTGCAACTATGGCCCAAGCAAAAAATGCCAGAAAGGCCAGGGTCCATGCGGCTAATCCCTTTGATCAATCTGGGTAAATGTGGTTGCTGAGAGTAAGTGTAAGTAGTGATTGATGGCTGCCGATCTATCTACGCCTATCTAATAGATTTGCAGCGGTTCAAGGCGATAATCCTTGTAAAAGGAGATGCTACATATTTTACAAAAGACTTGCTACCGGCAAAGTGTCTCTCGCTACAAGGCAGATGCGATAAGGTCGAGAATGTAACTACTTGCCCTGCATGTCACTCAGTTGCCTGTGGCGTCATCGGTCACGCGTGCACGAGGCGAATTTTATGAAGAAATATTATATTCAAAATCAATTTAAATAGTTATGTTCAAATTATAGTAAAGCTCCAATTCTTGCGAATATCCAGTCTAAATCTCATCACCACAACCACAATCGTCGCTCCTTTCGCCATCGCTAATCATCAACACTTCATCAAGTTATACAACTACACAACTGTTACATTTCATCCCTCATCCCCGACCGGACGTTCCGGAGTAAAGATAGGTTGAGCGCAGCCAGCGCGGCAAGGATGCCAATGCCGCGGCATCCCGCTGCGTTTTCTGCTCCTCAACCTCGAGTTCCTAGGTCGAAGTCGGCTTGCCCGTGCTCGCAGAGGCGGTGCCGTTGACGTTGGAGGAGCCGTCCACCTTGCTCTCCATCGCGGCCGCCTTGCAGGTCGAGCACGGGGGCCAGCCCTCAGTCTTGAAGTCGGTGCCGGCAGGAGCCTCGGCGGCAAGCTGCTTGCAGGTGCTGCATGGCGGCCAGCCCTCAGTAGTAGCAGTTCCGTCTGCCACGGGAGTCGCCTTTGGGGCTTCCTTTCGGGTTCCTTTGCAGGTGCTGCATGGAGGCCAGCCATCGGGCTTGCTCGGATCGCTGGCAGCCTCGGCAACTAGGTTCTTGCAGGTGCTGCACGGGGGCCAGCCCTCCGTCGTGACAGTTCCATCCTCCTTGGGAGTTTCTTTGGGAGTCTCCTTTGGAGCTTCTTTGCGAGTTCCTTTGCAGGTGCTGCACGGCGGCCAGCCGCTGGCTCTGGCTTCATCACTCGCAGTTGCGACGAGGTTCTTGCAGGTGCTGCATGGGGGCCAGCCCTCGGTTGTGACAGTTCCATCCTCCTTGGGAGTCTCTTTGGGAGTCTCCTTGGGAGCTTCCTTGCGGGTGCCCTTGCAGGTGCTGCATGGCGGCCAGCCACTGGCTCTGGCCTCATCGCTGGCGGTTGCGACGAGGTTCTTGCAAGTGCTGCACGGGGGCCAGCCCTGGGTTGTGATGCTGTCGTCCTTCTTGGGGGCTTCCTTTCGGGTTCCCTTGCAAGTGCTGCATGGCGGCCAGCCACTGGCCTTGACTTCGTCGCTGGCAGTTGCGACGAGATTCTTGCAGGTGCTGCATGGGGGCCAGCCCTGTGTCGTTACGGTTGCATCCTCCTTGGGAGTCTCCTTGGGAGCCTCTTTGCCCAGGCCCTTGCATGTACTGCACGGTGGCCATCCTTGAGTGCTTGCACTGCCGCCAGCGAGAGTTTGTTCGGGCTTGGAATCGCTGGGAGCGACTACCTTTGCGCCCTTGCATGTGCTGCATGGCGGCCAGCCTTGGGTTGTGATACTTCCGTCTTCCTTGGGAGCAAGCGCCTTACCCAGACCTTTGCAAGTACTGCATGGCGGCCATCCCTGAGTGCTGATCTCGCCGCCGGCGACAGTCTGCTCAACCTTGGCATCGCTGGGCGCAACTACCTTGGCGCCTTTGCAGGTACTGCATGGGGGCCAACCCTGGGTACTCGCAGCCAGCGCGTTGGGCCAGCCCTTGATGCCGGGGGTAGCGGCGAGGGCGTTGGGCCAGCCATCGATGTGAGCCTGCGCGAAGGAGGCGGATGAGGCGTTGGGCCAGCCTTCGGGCTCAGGCCTGTTGCCAACGGCTGTGTTTGTGTTGACCTCTTCAGGTGTTGCGGGCTCTTCGGTGCTGACCGTGCCAGAGCTGAGGGCGGCAGAGTCTTTAGCAGGAATGGCAAGGTTCTGCTTCAGGTCAAGCAGATTCGGCTGTGAGGATCCGATGAGAGTGTCGACACTCTCGTGGAGAGGCTTGTCATGGGAGGCCATGCTGCTGTCCTTGTGCGTCTTGGTCTCTGTTGATAGTTGAAAGGAATTGGGTGTGCTTGTGCTGTTTTGTGTTTTGAACGATTCTGTAGCTCTTGATTGATATGGTATACAGAAAGAGAACAAGACTACTATCGGAGACGACAGCCGTGTATATATACACGAGGCATCATCACAGTTGCAGCCAGCTGGCCGGTTGCCCTCGCGTGGAGCTAGCCTTGCGATTAGCCGTTATAGAGGCGCAGCCTGTCTGCAAAACGATGCCCGTTTGGGCGACGCCGTGTCATTGGCAGCGTACCAGGCGACTTGGTAGACGAGCGCCCCTGCGCAAATGTGGTTCTATCACTGCTTTGGGAAAGGAGTCATCGTTTCCGCGGCTGGGGCAAACCGGCGAACTGTGGCTGCTCGGATGAGCCAATGGGATGGGATGGAGGGTGATTGATCAAAATTGTTGCCTGGTCTGATGAATGGTGAGGCTGAATATAGAGGCGAGGCCAAAGCCTTGCTGCGTGTGATTGTCTGGGAGGATTCGGGGGCCAAAGTATCAGACCAGGCAAAGACCTATTCGGAAGGATTATAGGCGAATAGCGTTGAAGAACTGCAGATATGGGGTGCAGCTAGTGGGGGCGTAGCACTCAGCCTCGTGGGTGATTCGCCATGAATAGATAGTGTGGGTGGTCTAGATCCTAATTTGGGCATGTCTTGTTAGTTTTGGGGGCGCCGGTTCGACCGAGCTTTCGTGCAGGGAGCAGGGATCAACTAATAACCTGGCTGGGACAATTGTCATCAGTGGCATGTTTGACACTGAAAATGCAGCATTTGTGCCAACAGAGTAAACTGCTGGACAGTTACAAATGCAAGAGCATCTGACGTAACTGAGGAAGACAGATTGATAGTACCCTTTGAAGACACTTTAGCTGAAGTGAATATACAATTTTCAGAATAGTATGTTAGTACTCCGTACAGTCTTGGATAATGATTCGGATAGCACCTCTCTAATGGGTCCTTTGTCGCGCAACAGCACAGTAAGACGGGTCAAGTAAGCAAGGCAGCCAATTCAGCCACCACCAATAATATTGCGTAGCATTCATCCGACATTCGATATTACAAGAACTTTTGCATATTTTAGGACACATGTTTCCGGGGCAAGCGCGCTGGGGCGAAGTAAAAGGCGCAGAAACGAGGCTGCGAGCACGAGGCCTGATACGGCGCAACATTCATGTTTGCCTTGCAGAAGCTTGTTGGGTGGCATCCATCGCCGCCAAACCCGCGGGAGGCGCCTGCAACAGATGCCTAGCTGCAGAGAGAGGGCAATTTAAACAGTCCAGACTATTCCAATTCGCCTTGACCGGTGCAGCAATTTATTCCCAAGAGGCAGCGGCTGAAGCTGGAATGCATATTGAGCGCATCTTGAAGCATACCATTCGAGCCCAGAGTTGGTTGCCTGGCATAGTCCGCGGCGAGCAGGGGACCAAGTTTAATTTAGCAAAGGTGCCATTCAAAATGACGCACGGCGCACCGGAGCAGCGACGTCTTGTGATCCGTTGCTCGATAGCCGTTGACATGGCTATGTAATTGGGCGTCTTTGGCAAGGATGAAAGGTTAGGCTGTTGCAAGAGTGTCTCGGAGTGAGACTGGCAGCGTCGCCTGCTAAACGTGGCAGCCTCTCGTTACCTAGTGGAAATAATCTTGGAACTTGGAAACGAGTTAGTTTGCACGCCTCAATTTGTTTATTACGCCCTGTAACTAAGCAGGGTTAGGCTTTGCTAGCTAAGTCCTCTTAAATGTCCAAAATTGACGTCTTTATCTCCTGCACGGCCGTAAGTGGTCATGGTTAATTCCTGTCTACGTCTTCTCCTTATTAGTTAGTAGCAGGGACTTTCATGAGCTATCCCCTAGTTTGGTGTCATCTACAGCGGCTGAAGCGGCACTAGCTATCAACGACACAGCGGGTTCTTTTTTACGGCTATTTTGCCTTGCAATGGTGTTTCAAGTTGTTTCTTAATCGGCCAGGGCCCAATGCAAACCGTATTATTTGAGAGAATGGACTGAAACAGCAAATAGCCTAGTGCAGCTCAATATTCAACCCATATTATTACTGGCTATGCTGAATACAAATCCCTTCTTTGCGATCACATGCTATATATCGTACAATTGCTGCCACGTTTCTGGACATGTCTAAAGAATGTTAATATCAACCTGGATATCGGCTTATGTATGACGTCGATACCGTCCCGTCTCTTAATGTTGCCCTTGACCGGGACGTCGGCGTCAACTGGGACAATGATATCCCCTTGTGGCTTAGCCAACAGACCAGCAGCCTGTAATTGCGTTAATATGCGATTTAAACGCGTCGTCGATGGAACTTATTTGGCATTGCGATCACTTTGCTGCAGATGGCAGCGACTACACTAAGATGAACTTCATGGTAATAAGATGAATGATGAGGAGAGAAAGGTTTACACGACTTGCAGAGCCTTTTACCACCAGTACTACATTTTATATACAAGTAAACTTGAGCTGTTAACTAGACATTCATATTCCCATGTATATCTTAATAAAATATAAGACACAACCACCGTCAAGACAACCTGTCTCTGGTCTATTCCAAGCCCCAGCTTGAGTGTGGCGTCTAGGACATTAAAGTTACGTTAAGAGAACTACAGACTACGTGATGAATTGAGAATAAAAAATCCAAGACGAAAAATAGAAATATAGAGATGCTAGGTTCTAATAATTAGCTTTATTTTGGTTAAAGGGCGGAATTCATTTGGTCCAGAGGCTGGCCGATATTGGCTCAGCTGTAGTTTGTCCAGCTGGCACCAGCGCTCGTCCCTGGGTATAATCATATTTGTTTGCTTCTTTCAGATGGAAGTTAAATTCCACTGCGACACAGGGAGGATTCCGGAGCCAATCAAACCCAGTAGAGAAGCAAGAAACTCAGACATGGATTACACCGTACCCAACGTCACACTGCTCGTTTATTTATCGCGTCTCGTCTGAGAATGCGATCTGTGCGGCAGCTACATTGAGGCGGCAAGGTAAAGACCAGCCATTATGCGAGAGAGAGATTAGTTCGCGAGCAATTTATCCGTTTCTTTCCTAACCAGTTTTTTTCTTAGATTAAGCTACATTGCGTATAGTAAGTACTGCACTGGACATTCAAGATGCAAACTTCTCAGCTAGCAGGCCCACGGACAATGATGAAAAGCCTGAGTTGGATCGCCTGCCTTGGTAACAGGCATTGATACCTAGGCCCAAGGGACAAGAAATAAAAGCGAAACAGTAAATGACTAGACTACGGAAATTAAACGACTTTAAAATTTACTCTGACTACTTGCCAGTCCTGTAAGCGTGTGACAGTTGCTCAAAGTCAAGTAGGCGGGCATAGGGTAGGTTGAGGACTATAATATTGTGGCCGCGTCTTACTGCACCAGAATCCAGAACAGCTCACTCAAAACAAATCGACGGAGCGTTTCAAAAGAAATCGCGTCCAAGTTCTCTACACCTACATGGCCAGTTCTTGGCTTTTGGATGATGGCGATGCTTGGCTTGGAGTGTAATGCTCCGCAAGGGGGATCACTGATTAGGGTTGGTTAATGTCCAGCATGGTAAGGGTACCATTGGTCTGCAAAGTTTTGTCGTTTTATTTTATTAAATTGTTTTAAAATAATATACATGCTTTGCTTTTATTATATGCCCGCCTGCTAGAAAATCAAAAAGGCTGCACAGAAGTAAGGGCAATCGCAATGGTGGTGGACGTCCACAATCTGAGAACTCCAAACCTTAGCATAGTCCGAATATCTGTAAATTGTCGGCAACCACAGAGACGCAAAGTGGATAGCTGGCACTGGGAAAATGAGTATCATAACTAGCCCTGACATGAGTTCTTCAAGTGCCATTCTATTCATAACGTCAAACTAGTGACATATATCCATTGGTATCTGCACCAGGTGTCAAAGCGGGCAGCCACTGCAGCGCATCAATTTAGCAGTCGCAAGTGTCCTCGAGTTTATTCACTACTGGGGCTGGCTGCAAGCGACGCAAGCCATGCTTCTTAGCCATGTGACGTCCCCGGCTCCATCTATTGGTGATTGCCCCCCCAGAATTGCTTTATTGACAATAAACAATCATTGAGGGGAAAGAGACCGGAACTGCGGGCGACGGCATTAGCTGGATGAAACCCCGCCACTTCCGTTTACGCCCGGTGACCTGGAGTCTAGGGTCGACTTTGCGCAAGTTTGTGGGAGACCCCTGTATGATCAACAACCACAAGTTCTACCACAAAGGTGTATTTTGCCTGGAACGAAGAGCAGGCAAGCACAGAATCGACATGACCAACTTGTGATCAGTAGCCTGTCTCAATTTTTACCGTTCAGTATTCAACATAGCAACGGAGAAGAGAGAAAATGGAATAAAGGAGCAGTGACATCCAAAGAATGTGGTGAACCCCGCCTCGCTCACTCTTTTAGTAAATGGCGTTTTTACGTGAGATTTCTTGAACTGCGAATCGAAATGATTTTCGGGGATTTACTAGCCAGCAACCAATAAACAAATCACAAAGGAGAAGAGAGACTCCGCAACCTTCTGGAAGCAATGATTGACAAACAGTTGACAGCCAAACTCCACAATTAAAAGGACGAGGCAGCCAGTCGAGCATGGGAAAATTTTTCCCCTTCCCATTTATTACATGGTAGTTACTAGTTATGGAACAGGGCCTGACGTAGGTGCAGGCTTCTGCTTCCTTTGAACCCCGCAGCTAGTTTCCTCGTAAATACAGGGACACCTTGTACAAAAGGGTTAGGGGTGATTCGGGTAACTAGAGGGGCAGAAAATAAGTTTTTTTATTTTGTAAGATTTGATTCTGAGACGACCAGGGCTTCCCCCGCCGGGACCGGAGCACGGAACAGGCTTTCGGGAGCCAAAACTGCCAACCCATCTAACGCCAGTATCTGCCTAGCTTTGTTACGCATTGGCCAGAAAGTGAAGAGGCTTGTGGAGAATAGTTACCGGGTGTGTATACGTGTGAGTTTTTGGCGTGGCGCGGTGATCCAATCAGATCCTACGCAGGATGCTGGGATGGGGTTTTCATAAGGTCACAGATATTTGAGCTGCCGACGCATTACTGGACTACGAAGCGACGAGAAAAATTCTGCACCGACTTGTGAAGGGCAGGCCCCATCACATCCATCCATTTCCCCTCACGAAGATGGGACTCCGCTCATAGGAGCAGGGCCAGGGCGTGGTTCAAGGACGCTACTTTTTCAGTAGCGAGGGGCAAGTGAGATTACTGCCGCTTGGATGTGGGCATCGGCTTGGGCGGGCATTGGGCGAACAGGTCATGGGATCTGAAGCCTTGACGTAGCTGGCATAGCACAGCTTTGTAATTTTTTTTTGGAGAACGCGTAGAGGCGACGGAGATGGGCAAATGGGGTAGAGAGCAGGTCGGAAACCGTAGAGGAGTTTCGAGCACGGTAGACAGCGGAGAGCTTGCGTGCTGGTGGCTCTTGGCTGGGGGCAAGGTTTTTTTTTCGTCGTCCCTGCTGAGGATCCTGGAGTTGTTGAGCTTGTTCCTCTCTCTTCTTTCTTTCTTTCTTTCCCCTTCCCCCCTCCTTTTTGGTGTTTTTGTTCCATCATCAGTCAACTCAAGATACCCTCACACACAGTCACAAACTCACAATACAATACAATACCTCATACTTCATCACCATACAATACCTCGTACCCATCACAATGGCCAAGTTTCGTCTCGCCGTTCTCGAGTGCGACGTCCCCTTCCCAGGCGTAGACACCCTCCGGGGCTCCTATGGCGACATGTTCGGCGCCCTACTGACCAAGGGCATGCACGGCCTCCCCCGCCCCGACAGCGAGGTGGAGGTAGTGGTCACCAAGTGGGATGTCGTCAAGGCGCATGTGTATCCGGTGTTTGAAGATTTCGACGGGTTGATGCTTTCTGGTAGCAGTGAGTTTTTTTCTTCTTCTTTCCTTCTTCTCGTAGTGGTCAGGCAGTGGGTAGCTGGAGCTCTAGCCCGTCGTCTGTCGGTGTGTGGGTGATGTGCTGACAATTAAATCGCAAAGAACACACAGCTTTTGACAATGAGCCATGGATCCTCGCCCTCATTGACTACCTCTCCGACTTTTTCAAGAACTCGCAAAAGCCTGTTATTGGAATTTGCTTCGGCCATCAGATAATTGCCCGGACGCTAGGCGGTCGGGTTGCGGTCAACCCCGGTGGGTGGGAGAATTCGGTGACGGAGATTCAGTTGAGCGAGGCCGGCCGTCGATTCTTTGGCGTTCCTACTATAGTAAGTCCTTTCCTTGTTTTTGCATAGTTTTCGATTTGGTCGACCCGTGTTTTGTCTGACTGCGTGAACAGAGCATGCATCAGACACACCGCGACGCTGTCGTGACGCTGCCACCCGGCGTCGATAGCATCGGCGGCTCAGTGGCCTGCGGTGTGCATGGCATGTATAAACCCGGTCGTATTCTCTCCTTCCAGGGCCACCCGGAGTTTGACGAGAAGACAATGACAATCATCCTCAAGGGTCGACACCGGGATGGGTACTTTTCAGAGAGTATGTATATGGATGGCATGAGCCGCGTCAACTGGCCCCATGCGGGGGACATGCTGGCAACCAAAATGTGCAGTTTCTTCCTTGATGCGTCGCGGGCATTGGGCCAGAAGTAAAATGGCTCATTGGTAATGGCGATGAATGGTGTGGTGTTTTGAGTAAGCATGAAGCATAACAGCGATAAAATAAAACTGCATTTTGAAAAATAGGAGCATAAACGTGTTTGAAAAGTAAGAATGAAGGATTGAAATTAACTACTTGAATACATATTACTTTTTTATTAGACACATGATACACAAACTTGAAAAGATAAGGGAATGTACAATTACCACCCCGGAATAGCGCAAAAGTGGGTGGAGGGCGCTCCGAAACTAGGTTGTTCTGGTGAGGCAAAAGATAAGGAAAAATGGTGTGATTGGTTGTCTGTCAATATGTTACCAAACTGTACAGATCCCTGATCCAGCCCCAAACTTGCAGGACCAGTTTTGAGCATCATAAAGCCCGCCGAGCAATTGTTTAGACGTAACTAATATCCACCTGATGTACTTTCTTTCGTACTTCCTGTCGTCTCGCCGCAGTTGCAGCTTTACACGACAATATGAATGGGTCTTGTTGGCTAATACAGCCGGGAGCGAGGCTACAATGCTATCTCTAGTGAGGGCAGTATCACCACCACTAAAGTAATAGCCGCTCAACAGCCAGTGCTGCTCCCCAGTGCTTCTGTAGCTAGGCAGGGGAGGTACAAACGACTCCAGCACCTTGTTCTTGCTGTTCAATCTGTTCAATCTCCACAGGACATTCCCCACGGGGAGGCGGAAGTTAACAAGATGGACGAGTTGAAGCGATGACACTATTGCTAACAAAACTAAACGCTGGAGTACAAGAGCCATCACTTTGAAAATTGCGTTTTAATTTGGTTCAATCTCAAGCGCTGATGTACTACTGTAAAGTGGAATTAGCAGTCCACCTTGCCCAGTTTCAGCATTAATATTAGTACCATCAGCTTGCTAAGACTATTATGTAGAAGGCTTATAAACTGAAACCCAAAGAAGTAGATAAGTTGGAATAGAGGGCGATACCCCAACACGTAACATATGTGCGCACTCTCGCTTTTTGCACCTTTGTTGTAGTGAGAGCTCTAATTGGCATCCTCCGCGACGCTGCTGCGCAATGTCGAGCGCTAAAATTTAGTTAGGCTATCGTCACTTCTATTAGCCCAGTATGATTTAACATCTACCATAACATAAAGACTTAGTCCTCATATATACAGATGATAATTCTTCTATTCCTCTAAATATACTATTATCTCTACCTCTAGTATTTCTTTATTAAAGTAAGCTCCTAAATACCTTACTGGTAGAAATATTTCCCGGTGTACTGACTATGGGGAGTTTCTTGGCTACCTTGGAACTGGCCGGCATTTCAGCTATATTAGCCACGATGTGTACCACTCCAAAGCTGAGAAGCTGGCAGAAGAATGGATCTGCTCTGATAGCTTGACAATTATGACTTGGATTGTGGTAATGTTCAAAAATCGTTTATTGTTAACTTGGTTCTTGAGGTATGTTTGTGGTTTGGTGTAAGTTAGCGATTTTGCTGCTCCTGTGCTTTTATGACGACTGTCTGATTCAAACTCTCTCATGCTGTATCATTTCAGCCCTGAGAACGGACGGCAAAGATTCTAATTCATGTGTAGCGCCAGTCTGTTAAAGAGAGTAATCAAGCTAGGGAGATTTAGATACCTGGATGCAGGCCTTCGACGGTCAACGTGCTGACCATGCCTACCAAAGAGAGACAGTCAATAGCCACAATAGTTACTATAATCTCCTTTCCTCTATTTGTGAATACTATATAGGGAGCAACTGCTCCGGATTACTTTAAGGGCCATTAAACTAAGTTACTACCGATATTACTACCAAGAGAAGGCCTTTGAATACGTGCATGATAACGCCAGAACATTCTATAAAAGCAACAAATCCGAATCAAAGAGCAAGCAAGGTATAGATTATTGTGCCAGGCCATCCATTTATCACGTGCTATGAGACTAGAGTAACTAGGAGCTTGTTAAAAGTTACAAGCCTCCTCTCAACTGTGACAAGAGCCGGCGGCTTCATGAGTACTGCCGCCCACTGTCGGAATTCATAACAAAAAGCAGAGGAATAATTGATTTTGACCATCTACTTATTGGATTAGGCACCGTTCTTCATGGGATTACAGCCTGCCATGTGACAATTTGCAGATTCAGTGACACAAAAACGGTGCACGACTTGATGCGGCAAAACCCCCGAAGGCAGGTTTCACACTAAGCCCTAGGAAATTTCCCTCCACGCAGATCGTTTCGGGATAGTTCGCCATCCGGTAATGGACGCTGAAAACCACCGGCATACTACATTGGGCGGCCATTTTGCGGGGACAACTATAACAAACTTCAAATATAGTAAACGGGGATGCATCAGCAGTTTAAACGTGAGAGCCCTGCTTGCCCTGCTCACAAGGCGTAAGGCTAATAGCACCTTAGTGTAACTTTGCTCACTTTTCATGGAGTACAATGTCATGTGCTCGCGGCCTATACTACGCTACAGCAAAGGCCACACGCATTGACTTCCCGTTACCGACTCCGGACTCCGTTTTCTTACATGTGCTCCTGCTTATTGGTGCAAAAACCTGGGGAAAGCTTGGCTCAAAGCTTGGCATAGAGCTTGGCAAGCGGATACTGTTCAGGTTGTCGAGTGTGCAGAAAGCGGTAATGTTTTGGTACCCGCTTGGTTGTGTTTTCGGGCAGCACCTTTCTCTACATTGCTCGCACGTAGGGTCGTGCAAGTTTACAGCCATGTGCTGACAACAGACATTGGAGCATTTATACTAATATAGGATTGAAATATTACCTCCTCATTGACGGAATTATATGTTCCGCCACTATAGTTCAAGACCTTCGTGAAATCTCAGGTATAAAATAGAGCATCATGGACGAGGTATATCACATTGACTCCTAATAAACACTTTAAGCAATTCAAATCATTCAAATCCTCTCAGTTCTCTATTTTCAATCATCAAGATGAGGTGTCTGTCTTATACCATTCTAGCCGTTGCCCAGCTTTCTAGCCTGGTGGCTGGACAAGGATCAAGCTGTGCTCCAGGAGGAACATTCGACCTTTCCAAATGGAAGCTTCAGCTGCCAACTGGTGAAGAGGGCCACCCAGACACTATCAACCCCGACAAGTTGAAAGGCTGCTCGGGTTACAAGTCCGACGTGTTCTACACCGGAAGTGATGGGGCCATTGTCATGAAGGTGTCGGGATCCCCCTCGTCCTCTGGCTGCGTCACAACCGAAAACAGCGACCACTGCCGCACTGAGCTCCGGGAAAATTCTCCCGCCAAATGGAGCCCTACCAAGGCGAAGAATCGACTTTTTGCTGATCTCGTTGTGAAGCGCATTGAAGATGATCGCGTCGTGGTTGGCCAGATCCATATTGATGGTGCCATTTCCAGCAAACCAGTCTGCGAACTCTACTACAGCTCATCTGGCGACCTGAAAATGGGGGTGCAAAAATGTAGAACCTGCAACCAGGCGAGCTTTGCCGTCGGCCACGTCCCCGTTGGACAGCGATTCACGTACGAGATTCGGTACGAAGGCGGTAAACTGTCTGTTAGTCTTAATGGGGGAACGTTCCAGAAGCTTGACACATTTGATCTCAAAAACCCTGATAGTTATTTCAAGGCTGGAAACTACAACCAGGGTGAAGGACCTACAGAAGTACATTTCTATGCTATCCAGGTATCTCACTAAGCTTTGTCTAAGCGTGTCTAGTGGGCAAGTGTGCAAAGCCAGCCTGGACAGATCAATGAGGCGCTTGGTGGCAACGTGGCAATAGTGGGCAGCACTGACGAAAATTATTCATGATTCATGATTCATGATTCAACGATCTTAAATCTTCAAATTGCTACTTTAACTACATTTAAGTACGCTTTCTGCAAAAGCATGTGAGCCCTTGCACTCATAACTTCAATCGTCTGTAACAGTGCACACGCCAGATGACTACCAACGTTCAACATTCATTTCAAAACCAATAATGTTGTATATTAAAGAGTCGCAAGAATTGTTTCTCACCCCAAATTGATGAAAAGGTCCGATCCGACTTTAGAGAATGACGTACAGCCAGTGATGCAACTCTATAGTCCCGCCGTTCAACGTTTCTGCAGGTTAAATACAGACGTGGTTACAGCCGTTGATATAATTCGAGCAGCAAATTGACCCTTCAGGACAGGTGGCAGTTGTGCAAGGATCGAGGAGACAATTGACCGTTACGGCACCTGGGGGAGGAGATAGACGGGGACATGTCTTTGGCAAAGTAGAACAGCCACTGCTCCCCGGTTTCGTTGCTTCGTTTGTCGATGGCCGCGCAAGGGCCAAACTTGTCGCCAGTGAAAGTAGTGCAAAAAGCATTTGCATTTTCGTAAGTGATTGAAATAAATTGGAAGTTGGTGTGGTTTAGACGCAGGTGTAGTATTTCGGGTGCGACTCGGATGAACAAATTGTGATTTAAGAGTAAGTTGGGTGTGTCTGGGAGTTGACGGTCAACGCCACCTTTTATATTGTGGGATTGGACGGAGTACTAAAACTTTAAACTTAAAATAGCCCCCATGCTGGAATGGGGGTTTTCTGGCATGGTTGGTATGTTGGTGTGTCTGAGCTAAAGCTGTGCAGCCAGCATACCATTGGCAGAAACCAGCCTCCTTGTTCAAGACACTGTAAGCCAGCGCCGGCCGCTGGAACTTACTCTGCACGCGACGCGGTAGAAATAATCACGCACTCTGTAAGACATCAATAAGTATAAATCTGGCTATATATTTGTTGTGTAGGCAAACATAGCTCTTGTACGGATGCATACTGCGTAGTCTGTCTCACCCGTCTATACGTTGGTAATTTTCAGTGGCACATTTCCAGGATTCATGACTTGCCAGTAAGGATTGGAGCTGTAAACGCAGAGCGTGTAAAAGTCCAATTTTTTTTTTTTTTTTTTGGATGCATTCAGTGTTTTCTTGAGTTATGTTCTATGACTGAGTTTAGATTTAAAACAAAGCGCCTTTTCAACCTTCCCTATAATATAAGAGAGGACACAGTTTGGCAGGTCGGCAGCTATTCTGTGTTTGTCTGAAGCGCACCGCTCAAGTAATTTACTGCTGAGCTATGCAGGCTTGTCAAGGGTCCCAGCTCACTATAACATTTGTTTCCAGACGTTTTATGCCTTGATGCATTCTACCGAATGATTCCTAGTCAATCGCCGTCTCGGGACGCCAGAGGCCCTCTACAAAGTCCACGCGGACTAACACGACTAGAGTCGAATCAGTCGAGAACATCACCGAGAAAATGCCGTCACCGTGTCCCTCGAGCGTTTTTATACAATTGCCGGTACGTCCTCGCTAGATCCAGATAGATGAGCAATTCTCTTCGACGAGTAGTGCGGAGGACACGAGGAGGGGCGAATCATGTGAGCAGGACACGGTTGGCCCTGGTACCCGTCCAGGGTCTTTATGCACTCGCCTGTGCTCGTAGGCCACACTCGAACAGTCTTCTCCCCGGATGGAGATGCAATTACAGCTGAATCGTGTGATACTATAGCTGATTCAACTACATCTGTGCGGCCTTCAAGTTTCTTGATGCTTTCGCCGTCGCTGCCGTGCCAGATCTGGTCAAATGAGTCGGAGAACGTTGACAACGGGGAATTAAGGAATGTATGTTGCCGCATATTTATCGTGCTGTACAATCATGAGCCATTGGTCTATCGTTCTGGGTTCGGTAACTTACGTCCAGCTCTCTCTTGGCAAATGGAAAAATATCTGTCTTGCATACGCGGCCGCGACGGCGGCAGCATAGCCACGCCATTGGTCGTTTTTGTGGGAATCACAATAGTTGGAGATGCCACGGATGACCAGGCTAGAGATGGCGTTTAGCACTCCTGCAGCTTCCATCTCGAAACAAATAATATCATCCTGATCAGCTAAACGGTCCCGTAAGGCGGCATCCCGAAGTAGGAGCTCCCCTGACCCGATGGTACCTCGGTGAACCACGACAAACGAGTCGTCCATTTCGTCAGCCGTCCTCGGAATCTGCTGCTCTAGATCACATCCAGCCGCGGAACAGAGCTGTTCTGGCCGGCGGTGGGCATATTGTTGGGGGAAGAGATGATCGTTTGCGACCCCTGGGAATGCAAACTTTCGAGCGGCTCTCGCATGCTTCTGCGTTCTCTTTACGTCGTGCCAGACGGGGTCGTGATCTGATCTTTCTCGATGGACCGCCAGAGCCTGTGCCGCGCCGAGAAGAACGGCCGGCGCCGGCGCGAGGCAGCCTGTGCGCTCAAACTGGCCATCGCGCGCCTTTCCGTGGTCGTATTGGACGGCCCCCGAGTGCGTGCCCGTCGGCTTGCTGACCACCACATGCCCAAGCCGAATCATTCCGTTTTCCGTCCTTCGCGGTACGCCGCCGCCGGTGCCCACTAGCAGAACATACTTTATGTTGGGAAAGGTCATTCGCATCTGGGTGGCCACCGCGGCGGCAGCAAGGTTCCCGGCCAGAGGGAGGCCTGTGACGGCAATGTTGTGGTTGTTGATGCTGCCAAGCGTGTAGATGTTGGAGTCTGCTGCCCTCTGCGGCAGTCGTTCGTGAACCTCGTCCAGCATGTTCAGGGCAGCAACACAATCTATCTCGAGGGGGCAAACCCAGCCCACCTTGTAGGCAGCATGATCAAGGCATTTCGATGACATGGTTTTCTTCCTCCTCGACTCTTTAGTGGCGCAGAAACTTGGAAAAGATGTTTTCCTTCGTGCTGTAGAAACGAGACTCAGGACAGGGAGGCGGGAATGATGTATTAGTTCATCCTAGCTGGGAGACGAGACAACGACGCGGAGAGGGTCGACATAGCCGCCGACTGCTACGTCGCTTGCCCCGTCGCGAACCTGATGCATGAGGCGCACCAGAACCGGCCTCGGGAATATTCTACACTATTATAGCAACCAAGTTCCGAGTCCAAGAAGGCAAGATGAAGGGCAAAATACGTTTGCAGTTTCCAGAAAGTATATAGACATGAAGCAAAACTTGTAAACAGGTTTACTCAGTCCATTACACGCGAAGAATGGCTTTTCTCAATCTTGGATGGTAGTTGCCATACCCTTAGCCTGTGTTCATTATCTCTGGTAACCGCTTGAAATATGCAGGGGTTTGGTGGAATGCATGCATGCGTTCAAGGTGCAAGCCAACGTGAACAGCTTGGCGGGTGCGCCGGTGTCCTTAGCTCAACCAATCAGTTTGGGGGAGCTGGCGCCGCAAAGCGTGGCTGCATGTTTCTAATTCGTTTTCTCCTTGAAAACGTAAAGTAAATAAAGGAAAATATAGGATACTTAAAATATATTTCAAGAGGCAGGCACGATAATAGCCATGTACTTAGTATTACGAGAGCATTTGTAGGGAGTCTGTACGACTGCCTGCACATCTTCAGGCTTGTGAACAACCAAATCCCACCGCTGGGTCGTGTACTCAATTGCCTTCGAGAAGCGCTTTCAGCAATTGTTCAACCCAGTGATACATTCACCCAGGAAACAGATAGAAAATGTTTAAATAAATGATGGCAACACGACATCCAGAATTTACAGAAACGACAAAGTGAAACAAGGCTTTACAACGACTTGGAGGCTACCGTTACTGCTAGGAATAACATCAAAACAAAGCTCTAATCAGTTAGTGGATTCAATGCACGCCGGCCTCCAGGCCAGTATTAAGCCTAAGAGGTATTACAAAATATTAAAAAGTAATTTTCAACTCAATAACCAATATCTTATCTCTTATTTATATTAAATCAAGCAATTCTGCATTTTGTACAAGAAAAGGGTGGATGCAAGCTACCATGTTGATCGACGATATAGAGATAGTACGATGTATTTTTGTGCACGTCTTTTGTCCCCCACTGTGAGTGTCATTCACCACCAATTTTCCAGTTAAAATCCTTTTCAATTTCTAAAAAGAAGATAGATATAGACAGAGAGGAGAAAGTGGCCAAAGGCCTATAGTATAGCTATGAAGAAGCTTCTGGGCATTCAAAGATCTGTTAATGATAGTAGAGGTAGAATAGCAATACAGCATGCCAGTGTGTAACGAGAACATGGTCAAAGGTACAGGGCATTTCCAGCTCTGGTTTCCTTTACAAAGGAGTGGTATCGGAGGACTGCAGGCCGGCGGAAACTAACTAAGCGTAGACCGGGTGTACGGCTGCAAACCTAAAAATATCCTTTCAAAGTATTCGATTGATTAACTAGCCTGTTGCTGTGTTTTTCCCGCCGATTTCGGCCGCACGGGTTTCTGTTATGTTATCAGTTGAGCAAACTCTAGTAAGACTGGTGAGCAAGACTGGACCATCCCCAGTCTTCTCCTTCCCAGTAATTGAGGGGAAATTCTGGGGCAAGGTTCGCCTTATCTCTGTAATCGCCAAAGAGCCGCATGCCCGGTCAGACCAATAGTTGATGGCTGGTGACCGCGGCCCGCGAGGTGGAACACCGACTCGCCGCCGTGGGGTTCGTCCGGGGCGGGCGGCTCGCGGCATCGCGGTGCGCCGGTGTAACCCATTATATACCAACATTCCTTCCTCAAATTCATTTCCCTCCAAACCCATCCCTGTATTTTTTTTTCATATACCTTTTCTTTAATTTATTCATAACAAAACATCACAGCATGTCCATCCAAACAATCTCCCCCTCGACGGGCGCCACCATCTTCACCCACCCAGGGCACTCGGCCGCCGAGACCACGGCGCTCATCGACACCGCCGCCGCGGCTTTCAAGACGTACAAGAAGACCACCCTCGCGCAGCGCACGCAATGGGTCGTCGCGGCGCTGGATATCATCAAGGGTCTCAAGGAGACGCTCGTCGGGGAGCTCACGGCGCAGATGGGGAGGCCGATTGCGTCGGCGGGCGGCGAGATTGACACGATGCGAAAACGCGCCGACTACATGATGAGCATCGCCGAGCAGGCGCTGGCGGATCTGCCGGGGCAGGCGGAGGAGGGGTTTAAGCGGTGGACGAGCCTCGAGCCGGTTGGGCCGGTGCTGATTGTGTCGGCTTGGAATGTGAGTACCTGCACTGGATGGCTCTTTGATGTAGTTGGATGACATGTAATTTGTACATGGATATTTCTGTACATTGATGCAGTTCATTACTATATTTACGATTTCAATTCTGATGACTGCAGTTTCCATATCTCATCACCATCAACACCATTGTCCCCGCCCTCCTCGCCGGATGTCCCGTCATCCTCAAACCCTCCCCCCAGACGCCCCTCGTCGCCGACCGCTTCGCCGAGGCCTTTGCCCAGGCCGGCCTCCCCGCGGGAGTCTTCCAGGTTCTCCACACCGGCAGCCTCGACGCCGTCAAGCTGGCGGCGCAGCACCCGAGCGTCCAGCAGGTGTGCTTTACGGGCTCGACGGCGGGCGGTCTCGCCATGAAGGAGGCCACCGCCGGGCGCGTCGTGGGCGTGAACCTGGAGCTGGGCGGCAACGACCCGGCCTATGTGCGGGCCGACGCGGACCTCAAGTGGACGGCGGCCAACATTGTGGACGGCGCCGTCTTCAACTCGGGCCAGAGCTGCTGCGCGCTGGAGCGGGTGTATGTGCATGCGGATGTGCACGATGCGTTTGTCGCTGAATTGCAAAAGGAGCTGGCAGGGTATGTCGAGTGTTTCTGTTAACCGTTTTCGTCGAGTGTATTTCTGTTCAAACGTTCTCAAAACTAATTTCATCTAGATATACGCTGGGCGACCCTGCCGACAAGGCGACATCGGTTGGGCCCGTCATTTCGTCCGCGGCCGTCAAGGCCATTACGGCGCAGGTCGACGATGCGCTCAGCAAAGGCGCCGTCGACGCCACTCCTGCCAACGCCAGCTTTCAGAACCTGCCATCGACGGGTAGCTACGTGGCGCCGCGCCTCCTTACCAATGTCAACCACAGCATGACCGTCATGATGGAGGAGACGTTTGGTCCGATTATTCCCGTCATGAAGGTGCAGAGCGATGAAGAGGCGGTTGCCCTCATGAACGACAGCGACTATGGCTTGACGGCGAGCATCTGGACCAAGGACGTGGCGCGTGGCGAGGAGATTGGCGAGGAGGTGGAGGCGGGCACGCTGTTTGTCAACCGGGCCGACTGCCCGAACCCGGTACGTATTATCCATGTAGTTGTCATACTGAAGCTGACCTGTGATTAGGATCTCGCGTGGGTTGGGTGGAAGAACTCGGGACTGGGGTGTACGCTGGGGCCGCGTGGGTTTGACGCGTTTGTGAAGCTTCGGAGCCACCATACCCGACTGACCCATGGTTAGGTCATCCTGTGTGCAAGTTGATAGGTCCAGATTTCTCGATATAATACAATTTCCTTCTCACGCAAATGAAATCCAAACTTGGTGTTGTTGCATAACCTCGGACAGCTTCCAGGGACTGACATCGGCCGGGGGCTTTTCCCAAATATGCTCGAGCAGAATCAGCGTCTCCTTCATATTCCCCAAGCCAATGGTGGTGTGCATGGTTTGGAGGCGCTCGCGGAGGACCTGCTGGACGTTGCGGTCGGTGGTGCAGCAGCCAATGACGGTGAGGGGCCAGCAGAGACTGGTATTGATGCGCAGAGTGGCAGGGAACTGGGCGAGGAGGGCCAGGGTCTCGGCGACGGCGCTGGCCATGAGGTTGACGTGGGCCGTGTTGCTGGCGGCTCCGTTTTCCCCGTGGGTGGTGGTGCCGAGGATACTCCAGAGGTAGAGGAGAACGCCCTGCTTGAAGACGAGACCGGCTAGCCGAGAGTAGGGGTTGACGCTGGGATCAGGGAAATAGGCCATAATCTGGGACTGGAGGAGGCCAAAGGTGATGATGTCGTCGGGCTGGTGGGGCACGGGTCGGCTGCCGGTGTGGGTGTGGCCGGCCATCATGCGGTGGCCGAGGTGAAAGACTTGGGGGATGAGGAGGAGCAGCTCGAGCCAGCAGCCAGAGAGCTGGCCGACGTAGCCCTTGGCAATGAGACGGCGGGCGAGGCCCTGAATGGTGGGGCTGAGCTCGGGAGGCGCGCGCTTGGGGTCGGTGGACATCATGCTGGTGACGGTCATGTGGATGGCAAACTCGACGAGGAAATCGGGCAGGTCGTCGGGGATCTCCGACTTTGGGCGGGTGAGCAGCAGATTGAGCATGGACTCGGAGGCGCGCAAGTGGTCAAAGATGGTGCCGTGGACATCGCCGCGGGCGACCTCGGTGAGGGAGAGGATCAGGCTGCCGACGGTGAGAGCGAGAGTGTTTTCCTCCTTTCCAGCGACGTATTCGGCGACGACGTTTCGAAACATGCGCAGGGAGTCGGCGTAGTAGACTTGGGCGACCTCGGTGCCAATGGCGTTGGACTCGGCGGACTGGCGATGGGAGGCGCTCTGGGCGAGCAGGAGCTGGAGGACGAGGGGGTTGGAGAAGGCGAGAGGGACGAGCTTGGCGATGAAGGGGTTGACGTCGGTGGAGCCGTTGCCCATGCTGTTGGCGGTGCGGGTGAGGTAGTAGCTCATGAGGTCGGCGGACTCGAGGCCCTGGTTGGGGAGCAGACTGATGGGGGTGGAGATTGTGTAGATGGAGGGGTCGGCGAGGTTCATCATGTTGGTGGTGGCGACGGTGAGGGCGTTGGAGGGGTTGGGCTGGACGGTGTCATTGGCGGTGGTGTAGGCGTCGGCGGCGGTGTAGGTATCGGCGGTGGTGTAGGTGTTGGCGACGGTGGTGGTTTGCGGGATGATGGGCGATACTTGCGACAGGGCAGGCGACACGGGCGAGACTGGCGCTTGTACCGGGGAGCGGATGGTGTCGGCGGCTGGGGTGGGGGCCATGGGCATTTCGGTGTCGAGAAGCAAGTCATGGTTGCTTTCTGAAGATGAGTAGGAATGGGTGCGATGTCGGGCGGCGGAGGGATCGTGGTTGAGTTGCTGCTGTTGCTGCTGCTGCTGCGTCGTCAACATGTCCGGGGGGATCTCGGTGAGGGAGACTGTGCGCTGCCGGTTGGTGGCGGAGACATGGGCGGCGGGTTTGGAGACGGTGCCCTTTGCGCGGGAGGCCGACTGCAGGGTGTTGCTGGTCTCGGTAGGCCATGTGCACTCGAGATGATTGCGACGACAGCCGCTGCAGAGGGGCTTTTCCTCGTTGCACTTCTTCTTGCGACGGCGACAGGTGAAGCAGCCTGTCCTGCTGCGGATGATGGGCATGGCCCTCATGGTGTGTGTGTGCACTGTGCTGGACTGTGCTGTGTCGTATAATGTATGTTGTGTGCGGTTTGCCGTGGTTGGAGTTGTTGGAGTCGTGGTTGGTGAGACAAGCACAAACGCAACGCCCGCAGGGAGCGCAGGGATTTCAATGATGCATTTCTGTATCTTGCAGAGCAGGGGATGCAGGGTTGGGGATAAGACTGGGGAAAGATAAGGTCGGAGTAGAAGCTTCGGCAGACGGGATAGTCTGAAGAAGAAGAAAGCGGGGGAGAATTGACAAGCGAACTATAACCTACTAGCCTTGGGTACCTAGTAACTAATAAGTACTAGGTAACTAACTAGTAACTAACTAGTAACTAACCTCGAGGTGGTAAATGCTTAACGATACAGGCCCTGCCACGCCAACGCCCGCTCGCCTCAAAAATTAGCGTGATGCGGGTGACCATGTCAAGTTGTCATTTTATTAATCTATTACTTTATTCACTTGATGGATTGCCGCAGGCAACATGTCCGGCATATCGTCTCGTGTGGCGTAGGGGCGGCTGTTATTACATGCCAGTATATACCGTACCGATTACTCATTACTGCTAGTCTGTCACAGATGTGCTGGAGCCACGACGATGAATTCGGTGTGTTGGACACCGAGGGCAAACTAAAGTGTCAGCAAATAGGGGTTAAATATCCAAATCAAGTCTTCTTCTTCAAATTAAAGCGTGTCAAGACACTTGGCTTGTGGCCCCGACTTGCTAGGTATTGAGGCATGAGACGGAGGTGCATGCTCCGTACTACCCAACCCATGTCGTGGGCGTGAGCACATGTCGGCTTCTCGGTGGGCAAAAGGGCAATCAAGATGAAAATAAATTGATTGGAATATTTTTTTACTGTCAAAATCCCCAGTATTGCCAAGATCTACCTCCTTCTAGTACCCTTCTAGCCGTCTAGCCTTCTGGCCTTCCCCAGTCTTGCAGACAGGTACCGGTACATGCAACTGCCAATAAAGTTCGGGTTACGGGTACCGACGGGGCCGGATATCGCTACTTACTACCCATTAGGTAGGTAGCCGGAAATCAGGTACAATACCCCCAGCCAAGACTGGTCGTTGTACCGGGTACAAGAATGCAAGACATGGCACATCAAGATCAAGGCTGTCGCGTGCCTCGCTCCCCGGATTTCCAAATACAGCCGAGTCCAACAAGAAATAATCTTCAACCGGCCGGTCATGGTCCTCCGTATGGTAAAACTGTCTCACTTAAAAAAATATAACCGTCCCCCACACCTCTAGCTGAACAACGTGGCGGCCAGCGCGCACCGACGCCTAGCGTCCACTGTCCACCACCATCCCCAGCGCGGTTCCGTCTGTGATTGGGCGCCATCACCAACCCCCAAGCAGACCCGGAGGGTTGGTCACCAACTCTTTTACACCACCAACTTTTGTCAATCCTTGATCAACAAAAGCGTCGACAACCACGACCATTGCCAATTTAAAACATCGGCAATCACGGCTGCTTCATTCGCTGGCAAAATAAAGAGATGCATCATCCAGTTCGTTCATTTTTGGCATCAGCCCTGGTTCTACTCCGTACTGTCCAATGACAGCACTACCATACAGCAAACAAGTCACACGACACGACGCCTTAATGATAACGAGTCCAGACGCCGCCTCCTTCACATCACTGATAAGAATAATTACAAGGACGCCAATGTCACAGCCGGGCATGATAAAGAAGCACACCACCTTGTCCATTACTCGCCACCAGCATCACTTTTGATAACGACAATCTGATGCCCAACCAGCACCCTCTCAAGCACCCTCCCAGCACAGCCTCTGAATGAATCAACTCGACTCGAGTCTGTGTATTCCGTATGAGGGACGGTATACGGTGCTCTGACCATACAGTACAGATCCCTCTTCATGATGACCATAATAGTGAAAAAGAATTATAGAAAGAAAAATGTAAAATGTAAACATAATTTAGGTATACAAATAATACATGCTCGCTATTCTCCGTAGCCATCTGCCGCATCACGTCCGATACGACACACTAAACGCAGAAAACTTGGTACCCCCCGTACTCCAGCTCAGATCCCGCTTCCCGCTTCCTTTTGCCATCCTCCCGGGTTTCTTCGTAAAAGGGGTCAAAGTATACACCTTGTCGTCGGCAAAGTAATCAATCGTAAAAGCCTGCGCCCCAGACTGCACCGTCGTCATCTTGCCATCCGACGAAATGTACTTCTTGTCCATGGCCGACTGCAGGTAAAACTCCTGCCCATAGTCGGCCAGACCGTGCAGAATCCACCGCTGCTCAATCGCGTCGTGCTTGGCCCGCGCCGCCGACGACAGCCCGACGTCTTTGCCATTCACGTTGGTCAGCGCCTTGCCGCCGCTCTCAAACACCACGTAGCGCCCTTCCGTCAGCAGCCCGCGCAGGCTCTTGAAGCCCTCCTCGACCAGCGAGGCCATGTCCTGCTTCGCATTCGCCGGCCCGTACGGGATGGGTGGTCTGTTTTCAAAGTGCCCTTGCAGACACTTGGCCGGCCCAACCCACGGACCCTGCATGGAGCCCAGCGTCGGGTCGCCCCAGAAAGGCTTGTCGTCGTCCGTCTCGGGCGCCCGCACAGAGGCAATCGGCGGCACAGTGTAGTCGGCCTGACCAGTTAGTCGCGTCCAACTTTTCAGTGACTGTTGTCTCATGGCGGAATCTCTTCACTGTATGCATACCTGACTAAAGTCAAACGCATTGACTAGGTTCGACATGTGTGCCCGTCTCCACGGCGTTATGTTGGGTGTCTTGACATTGTATCCCCGTGCCTTGGCCCACGCCTCGAGAAACATGATATCCGACGTGTGATCTGCCGGCTCCGTGAATACATGGCCGCCTCGTGTCCACGGCGAGATAATGTATCGTGGCACGCGAGGTCCAGGACCAACAGGATGCTCGCCGCCGAGCATGGTCACGTTGATCCACTCGCCCGGCGTGCCCTTGGGGGGAACCCGTGGGACAACGTGATCCATCCAGCCTCCTTGTTCTGCATTGTGTCAATACCATCAGACCGCCATCAAATGATTATAATGACTTACCATCGTAGCTGATGATGAGAACAGTCTCGTTGTATGCGGGACTACTTGTAATGGCCTCTACAACCTGCTTCTGCAGCCAGGCACCATCAATGGGCATGTTGGGCGGGTGCTCGGCCAATTCCTGAGGGCCAATAACGAAGCTGACCTGGGGTAGTGTCCCAGCTTTGGCAGCCTTGTAGAATTCATCCAATCCAGGGTACGAATTGCCCTTTTCGCGAAGAGCCGAGCCATTGGCAGCCTTTTGATACTGCTCAAAGTAGGCAAGCATGTTGTCTTCAAAATTGTCATAGTCTTGCCAGACCTGCCATGATATGCCGGCATCCTCGAGTTCCTCGGGGAAGGTCTTCCAAACAAAGGGGAAGCAGTTGATGTGTGGTTTTTCGCAGCCTGCATATGTCAGTCATCATCTAGCGGGTCGCAGTGGAAAGATGGTGTAGAGTACCTGGTGTTGCTGCATTGTCGAGAATCAGTCCACCCTCGCCATCGGGATTCGTGGGCGATCCGGGAATATTGACTGAGCCGCTCATCCAAATGATGCGATTGGGATCGGTGGCGGCAAGAAGACTCTGGGCATTCATATCAAGGAGGGTCCAGCCCTCGACAATGTCCCAAAGAGTTGGTAAATCTTGGCGTTTGTAGTAGCCCATGGCATAGCCGCCGTCGTCGACGCCAAAGGTCTCTGCCTGCGTCCACTTGTTGCCGAGGCCGTTGTTGTAGGCCTTGTGCATGGCGTCCCAGCCATTGTCGCCGCCGCCCATGCATTGTGTTGCGTCGATCCACTCGCCGCCGAGGTAGTTGATGTGCCAGGGTTTGAGGGTGTGTGTGCCGTTTCGGGGGCGATTCATTTGTCTAGGCTAGGTGTTAACAAGACGTGTACCATTGGGGTTCTTCCTTTTCTTACTTACTGCTCAAATATGGAAAAGCCATCGGGATTGACCTGGAGGTTTGGGTCGCCAAAGCCGCGGACACCAGCCATGGTTCCATAGTACTGTACGGTCATCAGCAGTTTTCTGTCTGACAAGATCTTGCCTGGCATACGTGATCAAAAGAACGATTCTCTTGCATGAAGAGGACAATGTGCTTGACGTCGGCAAGTGAAGTGCCATGGACCAGAGACGAGGCAGCCAGCGTGGCCCAAAGCGAGCTTGTAGGAGACTTCATCTCGAATGTGGTGGTGTATAGACAAGGCAAGAAGCCAAGGCCGAGAACGAGCCAGATTGAAGATTTCTTTTCCGCGCGCGCCGGGCTAGATTAGCTCACAGGCGAGTGTGTCATTGATGTGCTATCATGTGGACTGTCGCGGTCGAGTTGTATAGCGACAGGTTGCGCCGTCGCGCAGTGGACCAGATGCGAGTATCCCAGCTGCAGGGAGCTTTGTCGACGATGGGCAGGGTGACGGAGCGGGTGTGGTCGGCGGCGACGAAATCGACCGTTGAATAGCTTGGGAAATGATTGGAGATGCGGTGGAGGCGCGGCGACGGTGCGGTGATGGCTTTGGGAGGCGGCGCGGGACGGGTGAGTTGTGTTTGTTGGATGTCGGTGCAGACATTCGATGGTGGTTGATGGATGACGACGGATGGCTGTTGGTAGGGGCGGGCTGCGGGTGACGGGCGGCGTAGCGGCAGTGGCACTAGAGGGCATCTATAGTGGGTGTACAGACTTTAGCTACAATTCTATTTTTGTTTGACTTGGCAGCGTCTACATCTTCTTGTAGATGTGGTAGTTGATGAATGCCCGGGAGTGGAATTAAATGACTATGCGGTCCAACTACCAAATTATTAAGCCAGAACTGATGATTCTAGATACCTTGGTTACTGCCTGGTGCTCAACTTGGTCAGTGGGCTTTCCGATAGTTAACCAGCTGTACTCCACTGAACAATAGCGCCACGAATGTGTTGCTCTCCCATCACTTAATACACCAATGCCAAATACTCGTCATGGAAAGATTCTGTACTTGTGTGGAGAACAACAACAGTATATGTGCAAGTCAACTACACGTGAACACCCACCACATCCTGTAGTGGGTAGTTTAATAGTTGCAGAGTACAGCTGCCTATTCTAATGGAAGACATGTCGTATCGTTCGCGCTCTGCACTTGGCCATCTAACCTAAACCTACCCTTCTCATCACATTTCTTTGAGTTGCCAGATTATTCACACTGCTCGATCCATGAGCCAGCTTTGCCCTGAAAGTTGAATGGCTTATCGTTCCACCCATAAGCAAACACTCCCTGGTTCTCATATCTAGGCACAGGGCCGCCTTCAGAAACCTTGACATATGTCCGGATGCTCGCACACGTCGCTTCCGAATTGCTCTTCTCCATCCAGTTGGCGAGACTGCTTCCAATAGCATTCCCGATATTCTTTTCGTTGTGGATATCGTTAAAGAGCTCAGAGTTTCCATGTCTCCAGAGATAATCGCCAACGACATGGTTGCTCTTCTTCTCTACCCGCGCAACCACCGTCTCGCTGTCAGGCAATGCTCGAATATGATGAAAGGAGCCGTCATTCTCATGACCCAAGTCATCAGGATGCGCAAATCGATGGTGCAGGGAAAGCGTCTTGACTCCCTTCTGGTACACTGTCGCTAAATGTCTAAAAGTGTGATTGCCGTCGTACGTAAAGTCATTGCGCAGGACATTAACAAGGCGCTTGTGATTGCCAAAGGGGACGTGAAAGGTTAGATGGACGTTGTTGTCATCCACGTCTGTGTATGCGTAGACCATGTTGCCGTGAACGTCTCTCTTGGCGTTTCCCGCGGTATACGCAGTTCGCCACACTCCAAACACGGCATCAGCAACACCATACAGGCAATCAAAGGTGCTTTCAAAGCATCTTTTTGCGGTATTCCAAATCGCGCCAGACCATGTATATACACCAATCTCGACGGGAAACGCGGCATATAGAGTGGCGCGTACAAAGGCCCCAAAGAGTTCCAGTAGACCAGCCCTCTTTTCAAGAGCGACGTCAACGACCTAGCCAACATGCTTAATACCTAGCAAGACACAGAAATCTTTCCTTTAACCTACCCGTGTTGCAGGGATACGTTCTGCTCTTGGTTCACCCGGGATAGGTCCAGGTACTTGCAGTGAAGCTGGAGGCTCTAGCCCTTGAAGATCCGTGCCCTCCGGAAGGGACAGAGTGAGGCCCTGGGTAAGCAGCAATGCCACAGTGTAGAGTGATGGTCGCATCGTACTTGTTTATGTAAATAAGTGCCAAGCAGAGTAATTGGATAATGTGGTGTTTATAATAGCTGCATTTCACGGAAGACGCTATTATATATCAGTCTGTTGGCTGAGTTGCTTGCGTACATCCTTGCCCCATTGAGGCATCATCTTCCGAGATATTGGTTACCATCCATCCAGGTTGTAAGATGCGGATCATTCAACTAGAGCTGGGCGGTTCAACGAGCCAAGGTAGACAAGGGCAATCACGGCATTTCAAGACAATATGCTGTACTTTTCTCGGCCGGTGCGCAAGCTGGGTCTGCTGCGGACGCCTCTGCCGCTATTCGGCTTACCATTGAAAGACTCACGAGCTTGTATTCAATGACGGGGCTTTATAACAGTGTCCGGGGGTCGAATGAAACGAGAATGTTGGTTGTAAGCTTAAAGAAGCGGATCGGACGAATGGTGCCATATTTCGTGGCTTAGAACCGATCAAGGCAGCGCGCAAAAATTGCACAGTGAAAGTTGTGGTAGAAGTGCGGTAGTTTAATGCACCAGGATTGAAACGACCAATGTACTGTCGCCCCATGACCTCGTGAATTAGGTTGTGATATTACGAGATGCGAATTCTGTGTTGGCCGCCGCTAAAACTGCAACAGAGTATTTCAGTGTTGCGCCAAAAAGTGGCCAGCCACAATCAATGCTTAGTTATTATCCCATATCTGCTTGACATTCAGTCATCTCTGTAATGCTTTTTAAAAGGCAATGGATACAACCACATGACGGTTTGGCTACAAATGATGACAAAGTAAGTAAATGTATTTGCATGGTCCAGCAGTCCCATCACATACCCTAACCCTGGTAGCCTACAGTGGTCGAACATTGGCACAGCGGGCCGACTGTAGGTACTGTAGCCAGTGTACTGACAACGGTAGCCGCCAGGAAGGATAAAGCTGGTCACAATAAAGAGTAGTGTTACGCAAAGGAATTAAATTCCAACAAAGAAAGCTATAGCTGCCTTTATCTTGAATTCCTTGGCTTATTGCTAAATCTTTCTTGTGAGTTGATATGGACACATTTATTGCCCAACGCAGCCCTCTAGTTACTTTACACACACAGGTGATAAAGGTACCTAGGTAGCCAGCCAGAGCCTCACTAATAAATTATTGACCAGGCCTTGTAAAGGCGCTGGAAACTGCCCTAGTTGACTCGCTGGCTGGCCGCTGGGTACTTTTCTGTAGCCACTGTAGCCACTGTAGCCACTGTAGTGCTGGCTGCACTAACAATCTTCTCCTGGTCAAGTAGAGGACTGTACTGTACCGTGTCGCCGCTGCATGCACCAGGGGCAAAGTCACATTAACTCCTATTTTTATAGAAAAATCAGTCATGGGATTTGATTTTACTACACTTTCGACCTTGAGAGCCATGCAGTCTCTATCCGCCCTAGTGCTGTAGATCGGCCCCTCCCCTGTACGCCACGGCTTGCTCCCTGGACGGCTGGCTGCTGGCTGCTGGCATGCGACAGCTTACCCGTTCCGCCGCTACAGTGGGGTGCAGCTCCAGCCTTCATCATCAGATAGACGGAACAGCTTCAATCCATCAACGACAACCACTCCAACGTCCCTCCAACGCCCTCCCATCGAAACTTGTCCACCAGCATGGTTGCCAGCTTCGTCTCCCACCGATGAACTGAGCCTATACGCGACGCGCACATACTCCCACTCCCGCTGGCCGGATGAGTTGCCAACGTCCTCGCACGACTGTCTAGTCGCAACACCGCCACCGGCCAGACCAGCCATACCCGCCTCGACGGCATCATCTCTCGACATGAATCCTGCACAGAACATTAAACGCGGCCCTCGATGGTGCCCCACCGTCTGCGCCTTTACCACTGGCCTGCTGACCATCACCCTCTCCCTCTTTATGCTACACGTCTTTAGTCGAACCACGACAATACCAGCCAACCCCAATACACAACCCCAACATGCAACGCCCACCGAGACGAATACGCACGTCGACGAGCATCCCACGCCCACGCCAACAGTAGCAGGCAGCCCAGACTCGGTCCAAGAAACGGCCTTCTTTCTCAACCCACACGACCACATTACCCGAGCGCCCAAGACGCTACGCATGACATGGAATGTCACCCGCGAAATGCGACAGCCCGACGGTGTCGAAAAGGAAATCTATCTCATCAACGGCATGTCTTTCCCTCCAGCGCCATTGCGCCATTGCGCCTCTCGACATGAGCCTGGCTAACCTAGAAAATGATAGGCCAATTCCCTGGCCCCGTCATCGAGGCCCGACCAGGCGACGAGCTGGAGATCAACGTCTTCAACCAGGTCGAAAATGACACAGAAGGAGTTGCCGTCCACTGGCATGGCCTGAATATGAATGGTAACACCCTGCCACATGCGCACAACCTTGCAGCTCTTTGCTAACTAAACTAGGCGCAAATGCCATGGACGGTGTCGTCGGAGTCACCCAGTGCGCAATTGCCCAAAACTCCAACTTTACATATAAATTTACACTACATGACAAGCAGCATGGCACATACTGGTACCTTGTCCCGTTGCCCATCCCCCACTCAACACCCAGCTGACATCCCAGGTACCACGCCCACTCGCATCTTCAAAAAGCCGACGGCCTCTTCGGCGGCATCGTCATACATAGACCCATCGACGACTCCAATCCCGAGACGGATCTGGTCAAATATAACTACCAACAGGAAAAGCTATTGCTCATCGGTGGCTGGTACCACTGGTCCGCACCCAAGGTTCTTGCATGGTTTGACAAGGCCGACCACTTTGGATACGAAGTACGTCATGTCCTGCTTCATTCCTCCACACCTCCATGAGCTAACTCTATGTAGCCTTCTCCAGACTCGCTTCTTATCAATGGCGTCGGTGCCTACAACTGCTCCAACATGATCCCGGCCCGCATCGTCAATTGTACAATGATTTCCAAACCTACCATTCGCTTGCCAGACGGTGATCGAGTTCGACTTCGAATCGTAAATACTGGGTATGTCCACGTCAACATCATATGTCATGCGCATCATGCGTATAAGGCACATCATGTAATCATAAAATTATCATAAAACTAACTTGTCAGCCCTGCTGTCGGCTTCTCTATTCACTTGGGGCATGGCACCATGGACCCCATTGCCGTCGATGGCTACGGCATGCTGGATAGCGCAACATCCGCCGCCCAAGGATTCGGCGTCCTACAACCCGGTGAGCGTTTTGACGCCGTCCTCGACAAGACGACAACGACAAAGGGCAGAGCAGACCAATCAGCCGCGAATACCATAACTGTTGAACTGGATACCCTGTAAGTCCAGCCATGGCTTAACCTAGAAGCACTGATTAACGTAGAAGTACTGACTGACTTTGTCTAGCGACATGCGGCTTAAGAACTACGCCCTCACGCGCACTCAGTCGTTCCCATTCGAGGATTTGGCTGCAACCACTGCCAAGAGGAGGGAACTGACCCTGCGCGATGCCGTCGAGGTCCTCTCCCTGGCCGACCTCAACGGTGTAGCCCTGTCAGATGACGCCGCTGCTGCCACCAAGCCCGCAGAGACGGCCGTCTTTTACACCACCATACGAAACCGCGCAATGCACGGAAACAGACCTTCGGGCCTGTTCAACCACTCGTCCTGGGTGGTCAAGGACGCCTTTGCGCCCCCTCTACTTGCCGTCGACGAAAATGAGTGGGAAAGTCTCGCCCTAGAACCGAGTCCCCTGCAAAACTTTTCCGTCGCCACGTTTACTGCCAGCGCGTCGGGGGAGAAGACGAGGTGGCTGGACCTGGTGATTAACAATTTGGATGACAGAGGCCATCCTTTTCACATGGTATGCCCGCTGAAATTGCACCCATATTTAATTTATCAGGGCTAATACAATCTTTATAGCACGGGCAATCATTCTATGTCTTGGCCACTCACAAGGGTCGCAAGGGCGAGCAAGGGACCTACAACCCCTTCGATCCCACCTCTGAGCACGAACCCTACCCGCGCACTCCGTTTAACCATCTCCTCAAGGACACGGCCTACATTCCCCGCATGGGTTACATTGTCCTGCGCTTTCCCCTCACCAACAGCGGCCTGTGGCTCATGCACTGCCATGTCCTCTGGCATCAGGCCGTGGGCATGAGCATGGTTGTCCGTGTAGGCGAGGTTGATCCCAAGGACAAGCAGGCCGCCAAGGAGTTTTGCGATAGTCAAGGGAAGGCAGTGTAGGCAGGTTTGCATCCATGACGAAAATTGTGTACTAGAATACTGTGCATCCTTGTATCTTTTAAAAATAGGGTACGTTGGCGAGCTTTGTAAGTCATTGAATTACAATGTTTCAAATATCATTATTTCTTTTCCCTTGTACAGTGATTGTGGTTTCTGCAATAGTTTTTTTCTTCTTTTTCTTCTTCTTTTTTTTTCTCTTGTAACAAAGGTCGACTGGTCGGCATTCACTACTGGAGTCTGTATGAAGCAAAAGGCAGCAGCATGAATGAAATAACACGAAACGAATCATGTCTCCCTTTCAAATGACAGAGTAATGGGGGATTGCACCCAGCGGACGTCTTTATAGTGCCTCTTTGAACACACTCCTGAGAACGTACACTTAGTCAGATGCGACCAGATGTCCTTTGATAACTTTTCTTTTCTTCTTTGTGGTTACGCCGACCACGCAAGATTCGTGTCATTCTCTTTGGCAATCAAAGTCTGAATCCCTGTGAATAAAACTGCATTGTAATAAAGCACGAATTAACAGCAGACAACAAAAAATCAGGATTTCACACCTCTTCTCCCAGCTATAAATACAAAAGATTTTCTGCCCCCGTAGAATATAGAGATTTGGCAGACTTGACCCTCTCAACAAACTCCATATAGAAAAACAAACAACGAAATCTTTTTCAAAATGGTTTTTTTATGGAACAGAAAAAAGTCAGTAGCCAAAACACCTGTCGAGGTGGAATACATGCTAGCTCCCGACGACAACCTGGTGCTCCGAGAGCACAACGAGAGTTGCACCATCCGGTTCGACAGGACGCTCTCCTGCATCCACCGCGGGAAACTGGCCGCCGCTCTGACGGCCTGCAACGAGGGTCTGGGCGCGGCGGAGCGCTGGAAGGACTGCGAGTTCTGGTCCCTGCCTTTTCTGCGCCTCAAGGTCCAGATCTTTGACCAGCTCGGACAGCCTGGCCTGGCGGCCGTGTACAGGGCTGCGAGTGAGCAGTATGCAGACGATCACCCGGGGGTGGCAAAATGGGATAGCCCTCCTTGCTACCAAGACCTTTGATATGAGTCAGGGAAAGTATTTATAGGCAGACTTATATTTAGTTAAAACAGGTAAGTGTATATACTGTATTAAAAGACTGTTCAACACTTGAATATAGCAAAGAGGATACACTAGTGAGTTTTGTAAAGCTTGTAAATTACAATATTTTAAAAATCATTTTTTTCCACTTTATAGTGATTATAGTACATGCCTGTAATTTTTATTAATTTATTTTTGGTTTGTGAGTTTTGTAAAGCTTGTAATTACAATATTTTAAAAATCATTATTTCCTTTCTTCTATAGTGATTATAGTACATTCCTTTAATTTTTATTTATTTATTTTTGTTTTGTGATGAACAAAGGTCGACAACCCAGCCTTCACTGTGTCTGGATAAGGCAAAGACAGCAACATGAACAAAATGTCCTTTGATTCTTTCTTTTGCTCTCTGTTGTTTCAACAACCAGAATAACCACTCAAGATCCGCGTCATTCAATTCTGCCTTTGATGTGCACAAAGTCAACAGCCATAAAGTGAGGATTCATCTCTTTTCCTAAACAATAAATACCACAGGATCTGCCCCCGTAGATTGTAAAGATTCGGCATCAACATTACTCGACAACTCCAGAAAAAAAACATTCTTAGCGCAAGAAAAACAACCATCAACATGTCTGCCAAGAACCAAGAGGGACAAACTCTCTACGACGACGAGGTGTGCGAAGACAACGGGATGAGAGAAGACGACGAGATGAGAGAAGACGACGAGATGAGAGAAGACGACGAGATGAGAGAAGACGACGAGATGAGAGAAGACGACGAGCTGAGCGAAGACGACGAGCTGAGCGAAGACGACGAGTTGAGCGAAGACGACGAGGTGCGCGACTACCGCAATATGGTTTGCTGCAGAGAATACAGCAAGGCGACCAGCTACCAGGACGACGGCGACTTCGACGCCGCGCTGGCGTCCGTCAACAGCGCCTTGTTGGAGGGCCAGCGCTGGTAGGGCTATGACTACTGGTACCGGAAGCTGCTGCGCCTGAGGGCCGAGATCCTCGGAGACCTCGAACTTCCTCTGAATATCGGAAACCACGGACGACTGCTTCTGGCGGCTACGGCCGGGGCCATGGTAGAGCAGTACGAAAAGCATCGCCGGTAATACTAGCGCAGAAGCGTTTTTCTTTTCTTTACCTGTAGAACGTCTCCCTCTCTTTGAGTTGGTTGGAGTGAATGAATATGTTTTAATCCTAACGCTCGAATGCTGGATCGTGAGGACAAGCAGGCCGCCAAGGACTTTTGTGTGACTGAAGGGGAGGGATTGTAGCCACGCCTGCATCCATGACCGGAAATTTGTGTATTACAAGACTAGCTATTAATCGCCTACTTGAAAGTGCTAAAAGAGGGTACGCTGGCAGGCTTCTGTAAAGTAATGAATGGAGTGAACATGGACAGTAGATTATAAATTCGAGGACCGCCTCGAGCGTGGCTGTCTCGCGTCTCGCTGTGGGAAACATGTACAAAGAGCAAAAACAAAAAGCGTGCTTGGTTACCTTGCCTGTCTGTAGAATCAAACACCGTCGACGCCCATACCAAATCAAGGGTCGACCGAGAGAGAGATCTCGAAGAAGCCCCGGCTTGCGCACGGCTCCAATCCAACATGCCATTCCATAACTGCCAAAATCCACACAGCAAGAGAAGGCATTGCAAAGCGGGATGCAGCGCTATAGTAGCCTACTGTGGCTGAAGTGCGTTCCAACCAAACAGAAATGTCGTTGTGAGGCGCCCTACATAATAATTGTGTAACTTAGCCCTAGCAAGCTACATTACTGAAGTGAGACATGAACGATTGAGTGTTGGTGGCTTGGTATGCAAATTGTCACGTAGCTTCACCAACTAAGAATACATGTAACTGCCTCTGCCCTTTGCCTTTTCCTCATTTCAATAATTACAAACACTCTACGACTCAACTTGACAAAAAACCACACTCTACTAAAATGAAATCTGCTCTTTTATTTCTTGCTGTGGGCACTACAGTTGGTCAGGGTCTACAAGGCTGTTACTGCAACGACGATGTGATATGGCACTACCCCCTTTTGGAACTCGCTGAGGCGGATTGTTGTCTGGAAGTTCTAGGCATCCCCAACCTAGCGAACTGTCTTGTCGAGTCGAGCAAAATCAAGCAATTTGCAAGCTGCTGCAGCAAGTACAACGATGCGCATGCCGTTTGCGAATAATGAAGAACAGTACAGGAACCTCCGACGCGGACAAAGGAAGACTCGCATGCAATAATACCAAAGGCATTATGTATTTGTTACTTGTCTTGTTTATATTTAAAGCTGCTTACCGTGTTTTGTGTGCGAATGCCACTGGTCATGTTTTGTTCCAATGCCCATGGAAAACCGCAGCACGGTTGGGAAAGCAAAAGGACAAGTGAAGTAATGAATAAACCATTAAACACTCCCATATTGGCAGTAAATTTGCCATCATTCTATTTTTAGTATTCTTCATATGGAGTTGGCATTGTCTTTGTACACGAAAATTAAATATGGTTTTAATACTTCAACAGGCCGCCGGCTGCCCCGTCAACGCCAAATTATACATGCACACGAATCTCCAAACCAAAATTGAAAGAGGATGCACTATCGACGGCATTGGGTGGTCCAAAATGGCTCCAGGTCTAATAAGAAATACTGTCCCCTTACCAATTGTGCGTTGAACATTATGGCTTGGTCGACAGGAGACAGGCCCTCTGTGCTAAGTCGGGCGGGTGGACTTGGGATTTCTTGGGACTCAGAAGAGTTATATTGTCGAATATTCTCGAAATGAGACTCGATTACATTTGAAAGCAGATGCTAGGCTATTTTTAATACGCGCTATAGCTTTAATGCTAATCTTGCACTTGGCGTAGGTTGTTGTATCGTTAGAGCTTCTCTAGGGTAAGTAAAAGAGTGGTCGTCTTGGAGCTACAGCATCGTGTAAAATTAACTACTATTGGTCTCCCTAGATATGCCTGATATGTTGGCTAAATGTTTTTGCCGAGATGCCGAATATGAAACATAAGGCGGAGTTATAAACTGTTGTTGTAAGACCTAACGCCTTGAGTATGTCCTATATCCTGCTAGCTATAACGTGTTGTCCTACCCTCTGAAGCGGCTGTACCTGATTAGCAAACACTTAAAAGAAAAAAGTAAGAAGTCTATAAAATAAAAGAGCCCATGGTTTCTCAATTGGAAATTTGTATATCAGCTAGACGTTATGTAATAAATAAATTGATATGTTTCGGCGTTGTCTACCTCGTGCCATGTAATAACTATTAACGACTACTGACCCTCTTTGCCGCACAATGGATAAATTTCCGAAAAACGCACGGACGGGCCTAGCATAGATTGAGACCTATCAGTAGTTACTAAACTAATCTCGACTAAGGCCGTGGTAGACCGGCCGGTCGGTTGAGGAGAGAAACCATGAGGGACTAACAAGTCATGCTAGGGCGCTTTTCAGTCGCAACTACTGGTATGCAGAGGGGCGGTTAGTGCGGGAAACCGGGTTATCCGCTCAAGACATTCGTGCCTGTGAGCGCAGCTGCAAACTCTTCGCGAACCTTATGTGGCGCTTCTTTCATTAATGGGAACTGTCGCCGAGATTCATGCCCGTCTCGCTGCTATCGCCATCCTGCATGTACTTTGGTGTCGCACGTCCCCTCGAGCATCATAGTTCCATCCTCATGCCGAAATATAGTGCGTCCTTTGTTGCCTCTTCGTATCCACTGCTGGAGTTACCATGCCGCTTGTCCACGACTCCCCATTGCCCCCGCCCTCTATAGGGGAAGAAGCGCGGGGCGTCCCTTCATTGCTTGGACATGTGGCTTACCATACGAATGTCATTAGCCTCTGTGAGAGAAAAAAGTGCTGTGTTACTGACCGATAGATGACGAACTATAACGTGGCGGCTTATCCTGGTGTAAAAGTTTGCGCGAGATTCCAGCCGACCCTCATTGACTCCAATAAATCCCCATACCACAGCCCCCCAAACAAAGGGCCGCCCCCTCACGAGGCGTGAAAATCGTGGATCTGGGGTAGTAAAACATCCTGCGGGGAGACAAATGCCGGGGCTAAGTTACCGCATAATATCAAGTCTCCGCACAGAAAGCATGCTCGTTGCATTCCCGCCATGGACCGTGGTAATTTGACCCATCTGGGGCTGCAAAGTCTAGACCAAAAGTAAATAGCTTTTTTTTCGCCGTAAATCTCCCCGCCTGTCTTACGGCCAATTAATCGGAGAATGCTAAAATGATGGCGCGCGTACTAAGAGACAGTCGATGAACGTCATACAGTATTAAAGGCGCGGCCTTCACCCATTGACGAGGGTCGATTGTCCAAGACAGCGCTGCAGCACACATCGCCAAGGCATTTGCCCATCATGGTCTCATCAAGAATCTCTTCGTCAATCGTCGCTGGCGCTGCCCTTGTTCAATTGGTCAAAGGCCAGACGAACTGCGGCGGCAACCTCTACCAGCCAGGCACTGTCAACTTCACACTTGCATGCTACAATGCGATCCAAGACTGTGCCGCCAAGTTTGAGGCCAACGCCAGCTTGGTAGACTGCAACGATGGCCACGGAAACCTGTTCATGCAGCAGCAGGCGAACCTTGGAGCCACCGGTGCCAACCAGAACAACGACGCCGTCATTGCCTATCAAGACATCCGTGACTTGTGCGTTCTCAGCGGGCAGACGTCGGGAACTTGGGGCTTCAGCGACAACCAGTGGTACTGGATTGCTGCTGGGGACGCTTGTTACACAAAAGATGCTAGCAGAACGGACGTTGTCCCAACCCACCCTGCTCCGTACTGCATCCAGAACCGCGACTCGGGTCTTCCAGAGTGCTATCCCGAGCCCGCAGCTTCTCCTGGCGGACCCCTCAAGGTCGTGAAGACGGCCAAGACTCCTAATGGCTTCACTGCCGCTGCCAGGGGCTGGAACACCTACGGTGTGCAGGCACTTCAGAACGGATCAGCTGTCGTGCCATCCTTCGCTGGACAAGCTGGCCTCAACTACAACCAGAAGTTTGTCGAGACACAGTGCGGTGTTCTCGGCTCGCCGGCCTTCAGAGCCGCTGGTTACGACCTTTGCAGTCTCGACTCAGGCTGGCAGGCTTTCAACGACGTCGATGCGAACGGTCGTATCATCTACAACACCACTCGATTCAACCTCCCACAGCTCGGCGATTGGCTGCACCAGCGTAAGCTCAAGCTCGGAGTCTATGTTACCCCCGGCGTTCCGTGCATTGCTGCCAACAAGACCATTCTTGGAACAAAGACCAAGATTAGCGAGGTCTTGAACGGCAACAACAACCAGATCTTCTGCGACTTTGACTTCACCAAGAAGGACACGCAGACCTGGCACGATTCGGTCGTGAAGCTGTGGGCTTCATGGGGTGTCGACATGATCAAGCTCGACTTCATCACTCCCGGCAGTCCCTCCAACGGAGCCAACCTGGCATGCGACAGCTCTGCTGCCGTCAAGGCGTACGAGACGGCCATCACGAGGTCGGGCCGACAGATCCGCCTCGACATTTCCTGGAAGCTCTGCCGCAACGAGACCTGGCTTCCCGTCTGGAGCGGACTCGCCGACTCTCTCCGCACCGACCAGGATCTCAACAACTACGGCACCAACACCTTCATGGCCTGGCAGGTCGGCCAGCGCGCCATCAACAACTACCGCCAGTACATTGCCCTCCAGGCCCAGCGCAACGTCCCCGTCACCACCTACCCCGACCTGGACAGCCTCTTTGTCGGCAACGCCGAGGGCCTGACCGGCGTCAACGACAGCATCCGCACCACCGTCATGAACCACTGGCTCGGCGCCGCCGCCAACCTCATCCTCGGCTCCGACCTGACCGCGCTCGACGACCTGGGCCGCAAGCTCATCACCAGCGGCCAGTCCGTCGCCGCCTCCAACTTCTTCGCCAAGTACCCCGTGCAGCCCCGCAACCCGGGCACCGGCGGCAACCTGGCCAAGCAGCTGCAGGCGTGGATCGGCGGCCCGTCCAACGACGGCTCCGAGGCGTACGTCCTCGTCGCCAACTACGGCCCCGACCAGGGCCAGGGCGGCTTCGGCACGAAGATCTACGGCAAGCAGGACGTGACTGTGTCGCTCGCCGACCTGGGCATCTCGGGCACCTGGACCTTTACGGACATTTGGACCGGCGCCTCTACAAAGGTTACCAAGTCGTACACTGCGTCGCTCACCGAGGGTGCCTCGCAGCTTCTGCACCTGAAGAAGAGCAACGGCTACTAAGTAATAGAGTAATGTCAGGCAAATGAGAATAAGAAGACTTGAAAAATGCGGGGGAGATTTTTAAGATGAGAATAGCGTATATAGCGATAATTTATTTTGTTGTGAAACTGCAATCACGAAGCACACACTATGCTGATGAGACCAAGTAAAGCATTTAGAGACGGCGTATTTCGCACTTTTCCTTGCTGTAACGTTTTATGCAATGTTTTCTCTATGCAAGAATGGTAACAAATTTCCACGTTTTTTTTAAGCACCCCTAAAGCCAACATAAGAGCCTCGTAGCTCTACGGAGCGGAAGTCAGATTAGTCGTAGAGACGCCTTTAGCACGACATTTTACATGATTTTCATGTAGAAAGGACAAGTACCAATATAGTAAATTAACAAGCAAGAGGTGCATAACAATCATTTTCTTCATTACTATTGTAGCTGCCGTCTTAACCACACTTCTTTTTCCTCATAGACGCATTACTCTGCTCGTAATTACACAAGCCGATATTGCCTGTATGCAAAGTCTAACTAGCAATCTCCAACGATGGGCCCAGATGAATGACATCGTTTGGCTGGTACTCTGCTTTGAAGACATGGTCGCCGTAGTGCACCTCGATACGTCCAGCCGCCATTGCCCTAAACGTTGCCTTGTCCAACACGCCTTCGGACCATTCTAAATCTAGCTCCAAGCCGCCTCGCAGCCGAAAGCCAGCCGCTCTTCCTTCTGTCCACGACTTTGGAAGCGCTGGGAGCAGATCAACCTCGACTGGGCCCGCAAGCGACGGCATCAACGAACGAGCCAGCATCTCCATGACGACGGCAGCACCGCCAAAGTTGCCGTCCACGACAAAAATATTTTCCTCCGCGCCGGCCACGCCAGGCTTGCTGAAGCTGAGAAGATTATCAAAACTCAGCTCCTGAATCAAATGGCCCGTCTCGCTGAGCGTCTTCTCCGCATCGCCCAGACGGGCGTAGTTGAGAGCAAAGAGCGCGGCCGTAAACTCAATGTCCTCCAAGTCCTCGCGGTCCTTTCTCCGGTCAAGCGAGACGCGGATAGCCCGTGCGAGATCCGGCGTATGCCTCACCGACACCTGCGCCGACCGGCAGAGCCCCATGGTTTGGGAAAGATGGCGGTGGAACGGCTGAGCTTCCTCAAAGTCCTGGAGCCATTCTTGCAGCTGGCCATGCTTGCCGATCTGCAGCGGAGGCAATTTGGCTGTGGCTGCATTGATCTGCTCGGCAAAGGCCGCATCGACACCGAGACGCTTGGAGGCGTACGAGCAAAAGTCAAAGAGATCGCGCAAAAGAACAATGTCGAGGGTGGGCGAGAGGTGGATGCAGTGCTCCTGCTTCCCCTTGCCTGCCACGTCCACCAGGAAGCTGTTTTCGGGACTAATGGATGGCGCAGTGAGAAGCCAGCCCGTTGAGGGGTCTTCAATCATGTAGTCGAGGAAGAATTCGGCCGCGCCTTTTAGGATGGGGTACGCCGTGTCGCGGAGAAACTTGTCGTCGAGGCTGTACTCGTACATTTCAATCAGGTGAACTGCCATCCAGAGACCACCCGTGACATTCAGGCCATAGGTCATCTCCCAACCTGGATCAGCGAATCCCCAAACGTTACTGAAGACGTGCGCCACCCATCCCGTGCAACCATAACAGGCGCGGGCAGCATCTTCTCCAGCGGCGGCAAGAGACTTCAAGTACGTCACCATGGGTTCCATAGCTTCAGGAATTCCACTCGGTATCGTTGGGTAGTAATTCATCTGTGTGTTGATATCGAGATGGTAGTCGCAGCTCCAACCCATACGACAGGCTTCGCCGTCGTTCCACAGGCCTTGAAGATGTAGAGGCAGCGGTGAGTCGGCGCGCGTACCGGCAATGGTAAGATACCGTGAAAGGTGAAAGTACAGGGCAAACATGCCTGCATCTCCGGCATACGCGGGACCTTGAAGCTGTCTACGTCGGTCATCCGTAGGGACGTTGGCTTTGGAGTCTGACGCGCTGCCCAGTGTGAGGCTTGTTCTCTGGTAGATTGGCTGATAATCGGCCAGATGCGAGGCAAAGAGATCGTCCACGGACAACTTCTTTGCTTCATCTATCTGCTGAGACGCTTTCATCTGCCATCCGGTGCCGGTTTCATGATAGTCGGTGGTGAAGGCGAGGAATATTGTGATGCGTTTTGTTCCCGACACGGCGAGCTTGCCCTCTCTCTCTTCCACCTTGACATCCTCGCCGGCCACAGCAACGACACCGCGGCCTTTAACACCGCTTTTGCCATCGCTGTGAACACCCTCGAGTGCGTGGGCGTCAAACTGTAGCCTTCCATCTTGCACGCTGGATACAAATGCATCATTCTCGCCCCGCAGGCCGACGACAAGGTTCAGCCCACGCGGGTCCAAAGTGTCAAATGTGACGACCAGCGTCTGATGGGGATGGCTCAAGAAGCTTCGTCTTTGAAAACTATGACCCTTTCTCACGTAGTGCGTTTCTGCGACAGCCTCGTCCATCTTCAACTGTCGCTCAAAACTGGTCGCCTCGCCATGACCCTGTACCGCAATGTCAAGATGGCCGACAGCCAGATTGGTGCCAAAATTACGCTTCTCGCTCTCGTAGTACTGCTGTGATCGCTGCCTCGCCTGTTCAAAATCTCCATCAAGCAGACATTGCTGCGTTTTTCGCAGCTCTGCTTTGGGGTCGGCAGGATGCTGCGCCAGGCCTGAACCAGCAGTATGTGGTGCACCAGACCAAAAAGTCACCTCGTTCAAAATGAAGGATTCTTGATCAGGTGAAGACAAAACTGAAGCGGCGAGACGGCCATTTCCTAGCGGAAGACTGGTGGGAAAGGTTGTCGACGCATTCTGGTAATACAGTCGGTGCTCTGCAGACATGCTGATTGGTGTGCTATGAGTATAATAATGTTCAAATGCGTGGCGATGCCTTTGATATATCAGACAGCAGTTGTTTGCTTGATATTATTGCCGTGTAAGTAATGGACGATTTTCTCGCTTGATTACTAGCACTGCCAAAATTTAGACTAACTAAATTATTATTGACCAAATGGAGAAGGAAATTAGTTGAATGAACAGCGGCGCGTTTCAACAAGGCGGATTCTCAGCATATCCCGATACCCTGGGTGACTGGGCAGCATACCTTGAGCAGTCTTGCCGAGAATTGCAATTTTGATTTTTAATAATTCTCATTCATGTCATTCACAGCTTCTTATGCACCCGTCGGTTAGTTAGCAGTAAGGCGCGACATGACATTATTCAGTCGGGTCGGTAAGATTATCGGGCAGTCTTGTGTGGACATGGGAGCTTGTTGGGCTAGTCGCCTAGTGGCAGGCGTAATTGCCGAAGTCCCGAGTAAATCGAGAGGATTGGTTGCAATACTGCCTCTCCACGAGTCAGCGACTCTTTTGGCTGGGTGTGCCCCGTCGCCTACTGAGCTGACGCTGGAGCATTTGGTCCAGACCATTTAGTCGTGCCGTGAATTATGCCGGACAGGAAATAGCCATGAAAATTGAGTGCTTCCAGTTTGTCGACAGACGCCACCACTTTGTTTCCCCATGGGGGCCCGCCATCTCTTGTCCATCTCTTGTCCATCTCTTGACTTCAGCCACGTTGTTGGCATGATCCGATGGATAGATAAGTACTGTGGGTAAACCGTCCTGTCGAAACAAAAGAGTTGTCGGATTCGTGAGCCTTCATTCCAACACCAAGTGCATACAACCAAACTCCATCTTTGCTTCGACTACTCTCGACAATGGAAAAGGACGCAACTGTGACGCTGGAGCATGCTCCAAGCAATGTCGATGAGTTCCCCGACAAGCAGTCGCAGATCAGCGCGGCCATGGCCAGCCGCGGTACTGCAACCGAGCATCGAATTGGTCATTGGGAGGGCTTCAAGCTGTACCGCAAGGGCGTCTTCTGGTCCATGTTCATCTCGCTCAGCATCATCATGCGAGCCTATGACATTGAGATTAGCGGCAACTTCTTTGCCCTGCCTGCGTTCCAGAACGCCTATGGCATCGACTACGGCCCAGACCATGGTGGCTACCAGATTCCTGCCAAATGGCAGGTCGCCATGAGCATGGGCAGCTTGGTCGGACAGATTATTGGAGCATACCTCGTCACGTTCCCCATGGAGCGGTTCGGCCGCAAGAAGACTCTCGCTGCTTCGCTTTGTCTCACCGGCGTCTTGACATTTTTGCAAGTCTTTGCCCCGTCTCTCAAAGTCTTGGTGGCCAGCATGTATCTCAGCGGCGTCGTTTGGGGAAGTTACTGCGTCATTGCCCCGACGTACGCTTCCGAGGTGCTTCCTCTGAGCCTGCGCGGTTTCCTCACCGGCTATATCAACCTCTGCTACGTTATGGGCCAGTTCATTCAGACGGGTGTGACCCGTGGCTTCATCACCCGCCCTGACCAGTGGGCCTATCGCATTCCCTTTGCCCTTCAGTGGATTTGGCCCGTCATCCTCCTCGCCGGACTCTACTTTGCCCCAGAGTCGCCCTGGTGGCTCATTCGACAGGACAAGATGGAGCTCGCGGAGGAGTCGTTGCAAAAGCTTGTGCAGCGCGATTCGGGCATCAACACCAAGGAAACACTCGCCATGATGGTCAAGACTGATCTTCTTGAGCGAGACATGGAGATTGGCACCAAGTACTCTGACTGCTGGAAAGGACCCAACAGACGCCGCATGGAAATCTGCATCCTTCTCTTCATCGTCCAGAACTTTAGCGGCAACCCCGTCGGCTTCGCGACTTACTTTTTCGAGCAGATTGGTCTCAACAACGTGCAGGCATTTGACATGGGCGTCGGCCTCAACGGTGTCGGATTTGTTGGTACGCTGCTCTCGGCCATTCCACTCATCTACCTGGGCCGTCGCACAGCCTACCTCGGTGGACTTGGCTTCATGGTTGCCACCCTCTTTACCGTCGCCTTCCTCAGCTTCGCGCACGACTACAAGACCAATGACAGCTACCGATGGGCGCAGGCTACCCTCCTCATCGTGCTGCAGTTCATTTGGCAAATGACTCTTGGTCCACTGACGTACGTTGTCGTCTGCGAGACGCCGTCGACCAAGCTCAGATCCAAGACGATTGCCATTGCTACCATTATTGACGCCCTCACGGGACTGGTCACTTCCGTGATTGGTCCGTATCTTCTCAACCCCGGTGCCGCAGGTGTCGGAGCCAAGATAGAGTTGCTGTATGGTGGAATTTCCGTCATCTCCCTAACATGGTGCTACTTTAGAATGGTGAGTTTCGCATCTCTAGCCCTATAATAAGCCATTTTGAGCATTGACTAACACGGAATTTAGCCGGAGACTAAGGGGCGAACTTACGAAGAACTGGACATTATGTTTGAGAGAAACGTTTCTGCAAGACAGTTTAAGAACTACAAGATCGAGACTGATGATGACGCTGATGATGAAGCCAGGGTTTAATAGCAGATGCAGTTCAAAGGAGATTGGTATTGTCCTTGCAAGTTAGATTTGTAGCCAGTTTCTTCAAGCCTGACATTTCGTTGCAACCTTTTTCTCATAAATGTCAATATCAAATGTGATGCTCTAATGCTAGCTAGGGTCATAGACTCGGTAATGGTTTATAAAAATGCGTTGTAGAATTTGTGTTGCCCAGTCACGCTGCCGCTAAGTCTGTAACTAGCAGACCGTTCCCTGTCACTTAGCCTGACGCAGATCGTGCTGAAGGCCAAGAGCCTCATCGCCAAGATCATCCTTTAGCCTAGCTGAGGGATGAAATCAAGAAACGTGCTTGGCACTCTGGCTTGGTTATGGAGCCGACCCAAGTGTGTTATAGAAGACTCAATAACTGTGAAACCAGAAATCGCGAAGATACTTATCTAGTCGAAATAAAATCTTTCACCAACTACTACACTGCGTAAAATTTGCGAAAAATGAGAAAATATCTGCTTCAGACGGGAGCTCAAAGATGCCAAGAGCAACGGGCGAACCCAGGCTAGCCCCGATGCCAAGTCACCGCTCCATCGAATTACGCTCGGTATTACTCCACGGTAAGTCACGGTAAGTCACGAGCATGACTGAGCTGAGGCTTAGAAGCGCCCTATGTCCATTGACGCCATTCTTGCAGCAGCCGGCCGCAAGTAAATCAGGCACAAGCGTCCAGTATTCACCCGACGGCTCAAGTGGCGGCGGCCAACCGCCTCCCCAGGTTATGGTCTCCCCGCATACCCCAGACGATCGGGATTGAACTGAAAGGGATTGTGTCGGCTCGTGACGAAGCGAAAATTGCATAGCCGCAGCCTGTGCGAACATCCCGACGGGTCAAACACAACGGCCCTGCTTGTTCCTTGTTCCCCAACTCTCTCCAAATCTACTAGTGCTGGTGATGGAGCTGTCGCGGGGCAATGCGGGGGGAGCTGAGCCGACTGGTGGCGTTGAGCTCCGAATAATAGCCCGGTGAAACCATTGGAATGGCTGCTGCGGCACCAGAGGTTCTAGCGAGTTTTTGCAAGCTCCGACAGCAACCAGCTGGACAACCCACGAGTTCTGGAGCTTCGCAGGGTACCGATAATCTTGCCGGGCGCTGCCGAGTCGCAAAAGAAATAGCATTGTCTGTCTAAACTGGATACCGTTTGATTCGCGGCAAATTACTAAACTGCCTCGTTGTTTTACTTTCTTGGGGAAGACTCTTCAGTAAACATATCAATCATTTTGTGGCGTTTTCTTCACAGCAACAGTCCGAGTGCGAAGCAATGGCAGCCAACACAAGTGTTGAAGAACCGACGCCTCTTGCGATCAAGAGCGTGAGGCACGACAAGATTCTTCTCTTTGGGGACTCTCTGACGGAGCTCAGCAGTGACATTCTCACGCTGTCCTTTGCCCTAACACCCGCGCTTCAGCACCATTATTTTCGCAAGCTTGCCGTCGTCCCCCGAGGTTATGGCGGTTACAGTTCAGAGCACCTGCGACAGATCCTGCTACCGACAATACGCGCCGAGACGGCCGCCGGGGAGAGCATCAAGCTTCTACTCATTGAGGTCGGGACAAACGATGTCAACAAGAACGACATGCACTATGTGCCCATCGAGCGATACAAGGAGAATCTCAAGTGGATGATTGACACCTCTCTGAGTGCGGGGGTGGAGAGAGTCGTTATAGTCGGGCCTGGTCCAATCGACGAGGCCATGTTCCCAGGAGAAGAAGAGAAGAGCATGGCGGGGATGATGCAATATGCCACGGCTGCCGGTGAGGTCGCTAAAGACTGTAAAGTGCCATTTTTGGATATGTGGCATGCACTTATGGACGCTGCTGGATGGAAAGAAGGCGCCGCCATTCCGGGACAAGGCAACACTCAGCCCAACGCGGCACTGTCGCGCCTGTTGACAGATGGAGTGCACCTTACAGGCGATGGATACAGAATATGGTACACAAAGCTGCTAGAGACGATTCGAGACAATTTTCCAGAGATACAGCCGGAAAATCTACCCACAGTCTTGCCACACATTTATGACGTTGATAGACGCAACTTACCAGCCACCTTGTGGCAAGATGTTGCCGTAAAAAAGTAAATGGTGTTGGTGATGGGAATACAAATGAGCGAGTTATGCCATTCTGATTTGTTATGGGTGTGAAAACTGCCGTGCTCCCCCCTTGTAGGTAGTGTGAAAACACCCCATTTGTAGGGCGTTTCCATATATGCGACGGGTGTAAATACGATGGCTTTTGGGTTCAGCCCTTGTCTATGGTATTACTGTCCCGCTAAAGTCCGTGTGCCAGCGACCTCCACCGCTTGACTCGACAGTGTACGGAGTAGCTATTCCTAAACTGGGGATTGCCTCCAGACTTTCATCTGCCTTCCCCAGTAACTTTACATTACTCCGGATTTTTATTTATGACACTAGCTTATTACAGGGCCAACGTTCCTCATTCTAAAAGGCTCAGGTCCACCCCCGCCTTCACTGCTACGTCACGAACTCATGAATGTTTTTCCTCTCTAGCTTATCTGTCAAGTTATCTTTCTGGGGCAAGCTATCTTAACACAGTGAATATGCCTGGTGAGCTCAAGCGTGCGTGCGATCTCTGCAATATCCGCAAGATCAAGTGTGATCGCGGCAAACCTTGCGCTCGCTGTGTCGGGGCTGGCTTCACCTGTACGGCCCTTCGCCAACACAAAAAGTCGGGTCCGCGATCGCTGCGCCAGTCCAAAGTCAAGATTTTGAAGCAGCAGCACCAACTAGAACAACAACGACAAGAGCAACAATACTTGCAGGGAATCCAACAAGTCTCTCCCGTCGACTCATCCGACGGTAGCCTTTGGCTGGGAGAGTCTCAGTCTCAGTCTCCATCTTCATCACAGCCGTCATCCCCAGCGCTGTCCATCACCCCATCGACCCCGTTTGAGCTGTCCCTCCGGGAGCAGGCCTGCTTTACCAACTATGTCCTTCCTATCCCACCTTGGGACCTTGGTCGCATAGCACTCCCACGACTGCGAGCGGTGCTCCATTTGTACCAGGAAAAACTTTATGGCATTTGGCCGCTTGTGCATGTTGATGACTTGCTATTCCGTCTCGAGACAGATGCAGGTGACCCACAGCCATATGCCTTGGCCACAGCCCTCTGCGGAGCGACGCTGAGCTACCTAGACGGTGACTGTTCAATTTATCAAAGCCTTCAGGAGCATTTGCCAGCAGACACATTTGCCGCCGAGAGCCGTCGAGTGCGAGGCTCGTTTGACTACATGGACACTGTTGGACTCGACACTATCCTCACGAGTTACTTTCTGCACATGCACTACGGTCGACAACCCTCACGGTCTACCATGGCAGCCTTTTACATCCGTGAGGCCATCACTTTTGCTCATCTCCTCGGACTGCACAACGAGGCCACTTATGCATATCCGACGTGGACAACTCGCGAGCAAGCCGTCCTACGAAGACTATACTTTCTCTTGTTCATGACAGAGCGCTATCTATGTATAGAACGGGGGCTGCCGACTGTCCTGGACAGCATTGACTTGCCCAGCGTGCCTGAAGGCGATGAACAGTACCCAGAGCTAATCAAGGGCTTTGTTAATCTGGTCACACTCTTCAGCACCCCGGGGAAATCCTTCTTTGGCATGTGGATGACCAACAACAACAGCAGTGATCGCATCAGCAAGGACCAACTTCTGCTAATCCAGCGCGCGATCCAAGCATCTCCTCAGCTTCCAGAGACTGGCGTGCCTGCATCAGCAGCAGAGAACCCCATCCAGCTCGTTGATATTGTAGTTAGCCGGCACTGGCTCCGATCCCTCACATGGAAACTCTCCGTTCTGTGCGGCTATGTTTCCCCCAATTCAGTTGAGTCTGGGGCTCTGTCCGTCGCATATCCACTGGAGATTGCCGTGGACACGCTTCGCGGAATCCAGCGGTTTCCGAGGCAAGCCTTTGAGGCTCATGGCCCGGGAATGGAAGTCAAAATGTGCGAGATTGCAACCGCGCTGGCTGACTCGATTCTATGCAGCCCTGCTGGAGACGGCTCAGCAGAAAAATACTGCAAGGATATTGGCGCCAAGGCAGTCCTGAGGTCGCTTACCGAGCGGATTTTCGAGACGCAAACGATGAGCTCCCATCTGCGAGATAGTCTGACGAAAAAGGTCGCAGGGCTACTGGAGTACTCGTCGATATCCCCGAGTCTATCCACACATCGAGAGCTTCCCGACGAGGAGCAGTATGACTTTGACGCTTGAAATGACAACACTGTAAAAGACGCTTTTTTTCTTACTTGTTTGGCAGGAAAATGGCTACGAAAGTATTCTATCCACTAGTAGTTCAATCTGTATATATTAATGCTGCTCATGACAATAAACAATGCTTATCTGTGTACACGGGTTTCCCAAAATACTGCAAGATGCTGCAAGTAAACCAAAATATATTTTGCTCACTAGCATACGGCTTTTGGTATCGCTACAGGTGCAGAAAGTTTGCCTGTCGATGGCCAATTAATGAAGCACATGCGCAAGCCTCATTCACAAGCGCTGTAGTTATCCTGCCCGGCATTTTTCTGCGGCGCTGGGCAAAGTAGCTAACTACTAACTGATGAGCATGGCCTGAATTTCTGTGGACGAGAAGCCATTTCTCCCCCCCGGCGCTGAGGAACACAGCTACAGAATACTGAGCCTTTCTCGGGGCCCGACTACGTCGGATACTGATAATCTTTTCTTTTTTTTTTTAAAGAAGGAAAAAGCTCTTCTCAATTGCTTGAGTTACTTTAATACCAAGGGTCCGGCGATACATAAGGCGCTGCTCCAGCGAGGGTTGCCAGAGCACAATTCATGCGCTGTAAAGTCACTAACTAACGCCCACCACCCCCTTACNNTTTACACCAAAACACTACCTTTTAACTCTTTAATAATAGTATGACTTTTTATTAAACATACTTAAAATTTATATATAGCATATATAATTAATTAAATTAACTATATATAGCTTAATATAATTATATATACTTAGATATACTTAGATACATAGGTTTAAAGTAAAATATAGAATTTTGTTAGTGTTTATTAGGGGAAATTATAGTAAACCTTAACATTTTAAAAAGCTTAATAACTTTTTCCTTAGATAAAATTATATAATATAAAAATATAAACAAATGTATTATAATTTTTTATTTATAGAAGTAGTAGTATTATACTTATAAAAAATTCTCATAAAATATTATATAGCTTTTAAAAGTAGCCCTATATAAATTTTATTAATATTTTTTATTATTACTTTTAATAGTTAAATATATATATTTATATTATAAAGAGTTTTAATTAAGATATATAGAATATTATAGTTTTTAAATATAGTTTTTTAATAATATTAGCTATTTTAGTTAGCTAGTTATATACTATATAAGAACTGTTAAGGTATACTAGTAGTTTTCTAGTAAATCTTAACTATGAATTTTTTTACTTTTAAAGTAATTATCCGAATTTAGTAGAATTATATATAAGGTTAAAAAAAATTAAGTAGCCTATTTTAATAGTTATAAAATTAACCATATTTTTATATTTATTTTTATACTAACCGTAAAGGATTTTTTAGTGGTAAAAATGGTTGTTTTTGGTGTAAAAAAGTGACCGGATGTGGGTATGACCGTAGGGGGGTGGTGGGCGTTAGTTGGCCACTAGCACCTTATATCCTCAATAGGAACTTCTTTTATTAGGCTGTAAATCAGAGTTCTTTACTAAAGGAGTATATAATCATTTGTTTCATGGCATAAAGCCTGCTCTAGATCAATTTAAACCACCTCGCCGGACTTCTCATTCTTTCCAGTAAGGTGAGAAATGTCAGTCTGATCAAATGAGTCGACAACTGTAGAGGCAAACTTTCTAGCAGGGACTCTCTTGGCAAACAGCACGTCAAGCTCATCGTAGGTGCGACCCTTTGTCTCGGGAAGACGGAAGTAGCTCCAAACAAACATGCAGAAGCAGGTACCGCCCCAGAAGAAACCGGTGTAGCCCTTCAGGTTCCATGCCTGAGGGTTCATGAAGTACTGCTGCAGAATACCACCAACGGTGCCAACAACGTTGGAGGCATCACGAGCAAGGCAGATGGTCTTTTGGCGGAGACGAGTAGAGCCCATCTCAGCCGGCAGCGCCCAACCAAGCTGGCCAGCACTGAGCTGGAAGATGAAAGTCCAGACAAGAGACAGGCAGGCCTGGGTAAGAGCGACGTTGTGGCGCGCAGTCCAGACGTTGAGAATACCAATGAGAATCAGGACGAGGCACATGGCACCCATTCCCCAGACGTAAATAGTACGGCGGCCAAAGTGTGGCATCAGGAAGAACCAATTGATGAGACAACCGACAAAGGCCAACCCAGTGCCTCCGAGAGCAAGAGAGTATGTGGCGCTAGTGCCTAGACCAATCTGGGAGAAAAAGTAGGAGGAGTTGTAGGCAAAGCTGATACCGCAGAGAATCTGGCCCGCAAAGGTGAGGCAGGCAATTTCAGTTCGGCGCAGCTCAGTGCCCTTGAAGCAATCCCAGTATGAGGTGCCAACTGACATTTGTCTCTCCAGGTTGTTGGTATAGATGATGGCGGCAAGCGTGTTGCGGGGGTCGATGTTGGTTGCGCTGGGAGACTGCAGGCGGCGAAGCGACTCCTCTGCCTCCTTGAGCTTACCGTGGCGGACGAGATGCCAGGGAGACTCGGGAGAAATGTAAATGAGGGGAATCAGGAAGATGGGCCACATCCATTGCAGTGCAAAGGGAATGCGGTAACCCCACTCGTCCTCGCGGGTAGATAGACCCTTAAGAACACCGGCAGAAATGAGCTGACCGATAATGAAGCACATGTTGGTGTAGGACGTCATGTAAGTTCGCAGGGCGGTGGGAAGAACCTCGGAGGCATACGCAGGAGAGGTTGTCGCCAGAATACCCCACGGCAGACCGCAGAGAATTTCACCCACGACCAGCGTCTGGAGGTTGGGCGCGAAGAAGACGATGAAGATGAAGCAAGTCAGCGAGATCAAGGCACCAATCTGCGTCATTCTGGAGCCGTATCGGTGAACAAGCAAACCGCTAATGAGGCAGCCTGCGATTGAGCCGACATTGGAGCCCTGCGAAAGTCCGGATTGCCATGCTGGGGTAAGTTGGTAACCAGTAGGCACTGCGTCCGACTTGCCAACGAAGCGACCGTACCGAATCAAGAACGAGGCTGTAAAGCAATTGCGGGTTAGCTTTCCATTCTTTCTCGTAATGTAGTCCGCTTCGCTCAACGACGCATTTCCAACTTACGATAGGCAAAGAAATTGGACAAGAGATTGGTATCGTAGCCTTCCATAATGACGCAAGTGGCGGATACCAATGCCCAAACAATGGCCATGGGATACGCCTTGATGGCATCGCGCACCGACAGCTCGTGCTCATCAGCGCTATGCTCCAGGGCGGCCTGGTTCAGCGCAGAGTCGCTCAGTGTCGCATTCTTGCCAGCCTCTGCCAAGGTGGCGTCGAACTCGACGTGTTGCGCCAAGATCGCCTCCTGTTTCTCCATGACTGCAAAGTGAGGAAGAGGGAGGCGGGTAGAGGATGTGACGAAGTAGGTGGCACCCGATGGAAGAGCAGCAACTGTGAGGGTGCTGGTGAGTGGTGGTGACAACGGCCTGCCTTCTGCTCCAATTTTGCGGCGGCGATCCCTGTGGTTATATATTCACGGACAAGCTAGGAGGCCTGTGTATATACCAATTAATATTGAATGTCAAAAGTTTCGCGCCGGTGCACAATTCCTTGCAATAGAGACGGGGAAATATTCGGCTTTCCGAAAGCAAGCCACCACCCCCCGCAAAATGGCTACAGCGAGTCAACCCAGGATTATTGGTGGACTGGAAGACCATGCTTTGACACCCCAAATCCCCAAACGTCCCCTGGTCGTTTCCCCAGACCCCCGCAAATTCTAATTATCGAATTATAACGTGCCACAAGGATAAATACGGAGTACGGAGGTTGACGGCCGGCAAGCCAGCATCGAATCTTGAGCCTCATTGAGCCATTTGTCAACCTTGACAAGTACACCGCTACAGCGCTACAGAGCTCATGTTTGCTGTTTGGTTCCCTCTGGCCAAAAGAACGGCTTCATGAGCTTGGCATATTCGTCATATTATTAATATCGCTTAATAACATCGCTTATTAGCTCACACAAGTGCCACTTAGGTCACGTCAAACTTGATGGCTTCGTGTTGTTCTACTTTACGCCCATCTCACTGGCCACCCATGCCAATGCCCTCATCATCGAGCCTCCACATGCTAGCGGCCGAGACTCAGCTGTAGAACGTGAGCTAAAATTATATGTGCGTGTGCCAGCCCCCACAACATGCTCCTATGGCTCTACAGGGCACAGAAGTCAGTGGCAGCTGATCCTCAGACACTTTCAGCTAGTAGTTGGTTCACTGACCAGTCGACTAACTAGTTTCACTGTAACTCGACTGATGAGCAAGCATTGGCCAAGGAGAGTTTGCTCTAGCAATATTGAAATGCATGCTCGCCGGATAGCTATCAACAAGTCCAAGGCGTTTGAGCGCATGCGGCTCAGTAACTCTGTCGTTTACTCACACATTTCTGCATGCTCGTAGTAATAAGGCGTGGTTTATCTCAATCGCCGAGCGCCTCTACACCATGGATGATGGATGGGCGCCCGAAAATATCCCCGCCAGTCGCCCCTGTCTTGTCACCAAGTCCGAATAATTCCCCAAATGGCTAGAGTGTGTGGTCCCATTGGCCCCCGTACTAGGCCATGTGGCGAGGTTAGACTTTTCAGGGTGGACAGGGCTGTCCAGACAACCTGGTGGCTTCAATTGTACCCACACTGGCTCATGTTGCATACATTTTTTGGGGGAAACTTGGGGTTTCCCCTCAATAAAGGGTCGGTCCGACAGTTTTGGCATTTTGGAGTCGGGAAATGTCCATCTGGTCTCGCTTCTAAGGGAAATGTCCTCAACCATGGACCAGGAATCATAGGTTGCTTAACTGCAATTCTCCGGCCATGAGAGAACCTGAGGCTTGGCGTCAAAAGTGTTGACCGGTGGCGTGCGGCATTGTACCTCGACACACTTGTTTCGGTTCAATCTACGCAAGCCCATCTTCGTTGGCGTCCAAATAACGAAAGTAATATCAATTGAGCATTGCGAGACCGCAGATGTCAAATGTAGATTTGGCCAAGATAGCTCCAAAAAAAAAGCCTACAAAGCGCAAGAGCTGCCGCCTACCCAGGCTCAATCACAAGTATGCGGCAAGTGTCGGCATCACAAGTATGCGGCAAGTGTCGGCTCCAAAAGTCAAGGGGAAGCAAAGGATATCAATGCGGGAATGTGTGAGAACTGGCATCACTGCCAGTATCTTCACAGTTTACGCCGCAAAGGACTGCGAGGAGGCTTTGGTCCGCGACTCCCACAGATTAGCTACAGCAGGTAGGTAATGGACTTGAAATGAGGGCGATTAATAATCTCAAGAGCAGGTTCAAAGATCGACTTGCCCTAGACCCGTACAAGATAAAACCCATCTGCAGGATCAGAGCCAAAGTAATAGAGCACTGCCGGGCGGGGATATTCTTCCTCTTTATGATCTTTTTAAATAGCCGTCTGTTGGTAAGACTTGGACTGACCACCTCCACGTGGCCGAGACAACACTGGCTGAGCAAAGATTGGGCGAACAGTCTAGCTTATCTACTATTCTGGGCTTGGTTTCCGATTCAAATAGTAAAATGATTTGCAGCTCCATATCTGGCACTTCTTTGAGACACAGGCGGGCAAGCTTAAAGTAGTCTCACACACTGGTATTTAACCAGTAGCTGTGATACGGACTTCTAGCCGCTGTATTCGAATCCTCCCAAAGGACCCCAGGGCTAATTCTCCACTTTGTCATATAAGTAACAAGTCACCTACAATAGCTACTACATATTGCCATCTCTCAGGCGAGTCTGCTTATCGTCATCGACCCGAGAATTTCCCCGAGCCTTGTCTCCGGACCACACATCAAGCGGGGTAGTGCGGGTCACCGCATGAATTCAAGGGCATTTATTCGGAAAGTTGTTGGAGAAACCCGTACTCCGAAAGCAAACAGGCCAAGTCATTTGTATGGAGACACCGTATCTAGTATATAATATTTTTGACCGCCTGCGACATGAAGAGGCGCTGGCGCTCTCGTTAAACTGAGGTAAAGCTGAGGCAGTTGAGACATTCTCCTTAGGAACTTGCTGTCGTCTAGGTCCTCACATTTACCTCGAGAAACGCTTCACCATGACTCGACAGGCTGTCAATGGAATTGGCAATGGAGCCAGCCTTGGCGCGGGTCTGAGACTGCCACGTAAGTTTCAATCTTTATCTCAAAAAATTGCAGGAAAATACTGTCGCTAACAGCACATTCGTTTCAGCCGTTGTCGTGGAGGGCAACTTTTTTGCGCTCAACGGTGCAAACGTCTCATACCGATTCCACATTGACGAAACCACGGGAGACCTCATCGCAGATCATTTTGGTGCCCTCGTCACAGGCGACCCAATTGCCGAAATCAAGCCTAATGGCGGCGGCTACTCTGGACAGGAACACCTGCGTCGCGAGTTTCCCGACCGCGGCCGCGGCGACTACCGCTCCCCTGCAGTGCGTATCAGACATACGGCGAGCCACGACGTGAGCCAGTTCAAGTATACCTCCTACAGCATCATTGCTGGAAAACCGGACTTGCCTGGGCTGCCAGCGACTTTCGCCACTGAGGACGAGGCCACCACGCTTGTTATTCACATGCACGACAGCCACAGCTCCATTCGGGCGGAACTGGCGTACTCTATTTTCCCAGAGCACAATGCCATTGCTAGGAGTACACGGTTGACGAATGAAAGCAACGAGACGGTGACAATTGAGAAATTGGCTAGTTTCAGTGTCGATTTACCACATAACGAGTACGACCTGCTCCAGCTGCGCGGCGAATGGACAAGAGAATGCACACAAACCCGTCGCAAGGTCGACTATGGAACACAGGGGTGAGCAAATCCACATACGCTACTTGACAGTCTGCCTTCTGATCTCTTACTGACTTATTACCAGCTTCGGTAGCGCCACTGGCTTTTCGTCCCACTACAACAACCCCTTCCTGGCAGTTGTTGCCTCCACGACCACCGAAACCCATGGCGATATCTGGGGTATGTCGCTCGTCCATACCGGGTCCTTCAGCGCCGAGGTCGAGCGGAGCCCACAGGGCATCACTCGTGCTATGTTGGGGATCAACCCAGAGCAGCTCTCGTGGCCCCTCGCGCCAGGCGAAAGTTTCACCACCCCCGAGTGTGTGTGTGTCTTCTCCGACGCAGGTGTCGGCGACATGTCACGCAAGTTCCACCGTCTCTACCGCCAGAACCTCATCAAGAGCAAGTTTGTCAACGAGACTCGCCCTGTCCTCCTGAACAGCTGGGAAGGGTTATACTTTGACTTTGACGAGTCTACAATCTACAAACTTGCCCAGGAAACTGCCGATCTGGGTGTCAAACTTTTTGTCTTGGACGACGGATGGTTCGGCAACAAATACCCCCGCATCAACGACCATGCAGGTCTCGGTGACTGGCAGGTCAACACAACCCGGTTCCCCAATGGGCTCGGGTCTCTTGCGGAGAAGATTTTGCAGCTAGACGTAGCCGCTTCGGGCAAGGATGCCGCTAATCCGCCTAAAAAGCTGCAGTTTGGACTCTGGGTTGAACCTGAAATGGTAAACCCCAAGTCTGTGCTCTACACTGAACATCCTGACTGGGTGTTGCATGCGGGCGACTATCCTCGCACCGAGTGTCGCCAGCAGCTCATACTCAACCTTGCGCTCCCTGAAGTGCAGGACTTTATCATCGACTCTTTGACCAAGATTCTCAAAGAAATACCAGCGACCTATATTAAGTGGGATCACAACAGAGGCACGCATGAGAGCCCCTCCCCGAGCAACCACCATACGTACAGTATCGGCATCTACCGCGTATTCAAGGAGCTCACAACCCGCTTCCCCGACGTACTCTGGAACGGTTGTGCCTCTGGTGGCGGCCGCTTTGACCCCGCCATGCTGCAGTATTTCCCACAGGTCTGGACGTCTGATAACACAGACGCGCTTGACCGCATCCACATCCAGTTTGGCACATCACTCGTCTACCCGGCCTCAACCATGGGCGCTCATGTGTCGGCCGTGCCCAACGAAATAAACAAGCGCACCACACCACTACGATTCCGCGCTCACGTCGCCATGATGGCGGGCGCCTTTGGCTTCGAGCTAAACCCTCCCGTTATCCCGGCGGATGAAAAGAGCCAGATCCCAGAGCTCGTCACCCTCGCGGAAAAGGTCAACCCCATTGTCATCCGTGGTGACATGTGGCGCCTCAACTTACCCTCCGAGTCCAACTACCCGGCTGTGATGTATATTTCCCAAGACGGCTCACAGGCTGTTCTATTCGCGTTCCAGATCCGCGCCACTTCGGTGCACAACTACCCATACCTCCGCCTGCAGGGTCTCAACCCTTCTGCTACGTACATGATTGATGGTCGCGGCGCATACACAGGTGCTACTCTCATGAACGGTGGCATCCAGCATAGATTTGACGGTGGTGATTACGATAGCAAGGTTATATTTTTGGAACGTGTATACCTTGACGGGATTGGAAATGGGAATGGAGTAAATCGGAACGGGATTGCAAACGGAATTTAACATCTTTCTATAGACAGAAACGTGTTGCTAGCATTACATCATGGCCAAAGTTGAATAATACTTGGCATTATACTACAATTGTCGTTGAAGCCGTGTCATGGACTGCAACCTACCCGTAAGCTAGAAGCAAACTCGAAACCACACATCCTACTAGTTATAAGACTGGAATCGCAATAATTTGCACAAATTGCGGCCGTATTTTAGCGTATATAGTTTGTACATCAGCACTCTGGTTAATCAGTATGTTATTATGGTCAGCAGAAAAAACGAATGGAAACGTATTTAGTGCCGTTGTTGGTACTGGCGCGTGGCCGGTCTTGAGTGCCGGGAAAGTGGCGCCAACTTCAAGGGCTTGCAAGTATAGCACGGATATCTTGCCTGACAGGCATTTCGACAGGATTGTCCGTCTTTTTGCTAAGCGCAAGCTCGTGTTCAGATAGATACTGTTCTGTCAAAGGATTTTTGTGCAAGAGATTCCCCTGTGGCTCGATGCGTGAGAGGTAGGCTGCTGCATTGTATCAGCAGTTGCAAAGCCCACAGAGAGCGAAACCATCTTACGGCTGGATCAATTGCCATTTGAACAATGTTATAACCCTATTATTTTTACCTATATATATTCCTATTAAATTTAAACCTAAAACAGTTTATGTATACAAACGGCGCAGCTAAACTGCTTCGCTTTTATGAATGACGGATATGATACTATTATTTTTTGGCCTAGGCAGAATCATGGTTCACATTAACCTCCTGCGACTGTACACCTTTGCAACTTCTTGATCGCACCTATGGTTCACGTCGCGTCTGATGTGGTACTGTATCTGAATGTGCATCTTCTTCGGACTGATGTATTTGCTGGCTTCGCAGTTGCGGCGCGCCTCTGGTAGTGTTGCTTGGTGAAGGCTCGTATGGCGGCGGCTCCTCGATCCTGTCGAAGCCCTCTGAAGGGAGACCGGGATACAGAGGCTTGGTAAAGTTGGACAGTGGGTGGCTACGTGCCTCTGCTGGCCCTGCCATGTGCTGCGATTGCGGCTGCTGCTGGTTTTGATGATGATGATGCGTTAACGGTCTGCCCGGGGTAGCCATGCCGTCGCCGGAGGAATCAACCGGAGATGATGTTGGGGGCGAAAGCGAAGAGACGTTTGGTTGGCTGCTAGCCACCGTGGCTTCGACTTGTCGTTCACTGTCGCGCGTCGTATTTACCCGATCGCTTTGCTGCGTTGTCACTGTTGCGGCTGCTGCCGCGGCTGTAGTGGCCTGCTCCAAAGCTTCTTGCTCCTCCTTCTCAATCGCGAGCCTTTCCTTCCTACGGCGGGAACGGATGCAAAAGAACGCTCCGGCCATGGCAGAAAAGAAGAGGACAATGGGTACCACAATGGCTGAGGCGAGAGCGGCCGTGGCGATGCCGCCACTCGAGTACGGGTTGACATTGTACTGGGTCGGCCTCGTACCGGGCGTCCAGTTTGGCACAAATGAATTAGCGCCGATGCGGGGAGGCGCCGGTGAAAGTGTGGCGATATCCTCTGAGGCCCATGTGATCTTCCACGGGGGGTAGATCAGAGTCGCTCCACCGTTAATCGAGGTAAAGACAGTCTGGTTGGCGGCACCGCCGTCTGGTATATTGACGGAGGTAATCTCATTCCCCTGGATGTAACCCGTACAGTTTTGTGGCTCACCCCCCTGATCTGTCCAGGTAAAGACATGCATATAGAAGTCACTATAATCTTGGGGCAAATGGCAAGTTTTCCTCTTTTAGCACAATTCATTCTGTGTTTGCCTTTCTTCTACTGCTAGCCTTGAAGGTTGGAAGCGCCGGCAGAATAGGGTGAACTCACGAAGGGCAGCAAAGTGCTGACGTCAACTTAATGAGAGGACCACGGGTACCACTAGTCGTTAACTGAGTAGAGTAGGCGGCTGGAATAATTTTGTAATATTTCCAGCCGCTGGGGCAGACGCCCGGTAGGTAGGTCGCGTTCATCGCGCCTGATGGATAGCAGGATGGTCGCTGCCGGACGGCACTGTTCTGTGTAATGGTAGTGAAGGCTCTATTGTAGGGTTCAAAGTTGATGGTCCCGCCATTGAAGTCAAGGCAGTCTGGCGGTACTACAAACGGCGTCGTCATCGCAACAATATTGCTTGTTGCGCGGGACGCGGTGTCGTTAGTGGTTCGCACCGAGATAGCCATTGAAGTCGGGACTGGTGTCTGAGACGCCATTGCCTTTGTGTTGGCCAAGACAATGCCTCAATGCCTTATATCTAGGCCGGTACCAGCAAGTCAATTGAGCTATGATACGGCTCGACCGACCAAGTTATCGATCATCGCAAAAAGATGGAAAGATTGGGCCAGGTGAAGCGTAGTAGGGCTGAGAAGTTTTGGGGAGGGTAGCGCGCCGCAGCCTGCGCTAGAGTGTGAGACTTTAGGACAGTCTTTACCTTTTTCGTACTCTTCACTAAACTCACGTGCCTGTCGAGAGAAAAATTTAGTGTGACAGGCAGGGGGGCGGCCCCTTTCCACGAATAGAGAATCGTTTTAAAAGAAAATCAGGCTGCGTGTGGGGTGAGACGCGTGGAGCGTCTCGTTGAGTCTGGCCTATCCGTCAAAGACGATACCAGGTACCAACGACGTGTCGGGAGAAGAATATTGAATATAATTGTTTAATTGAATATAACTTCTCCAGTCTTGATAGTTGTCATCAGTTGTGACTCAGTGTGTGTTTGCGTCAGAACATTCAAAGACTACATAGAAACTGAAACTCTTGGCAAAACAGAATAAACAGGGGTTCGACAGCCATCTCGAGCCGTCAAATCTTGAGAGGGTTCATCCCGCCGAACACCGACGAAGGGCGCGTCTAGACGCCAACATTAACCGGCACGAGCGCTATGTGAGTAATTATGCAACATTCCATTATATGAGCGTAACCAGTGAACTATTAGCACCAGCCCTATGACTAATATTAATTTGGAAATGACGTCTACTTGTAAAATAACAGCCTTTCAGGGTAAACAATTGTGTAGGGTAAGCTACTGAGTGAGCCCAGCCGAAATCGTTTCCAACACCTGTAAAGATGGTTTCTAGCAACACCACTTCTGAAACTTAGTTGACGTTGCTTTAACTCTCGTTGTTACTGCTGGTAGTAAGGATGGTCAACTCTCTACGGGCCTGCTGGATCAACATAGTCAACAGCGGCACCACAAACTTCATTTTACCTCGGTTATTTTAGAGAGTGGTTATATCAGAGCCTGAAATAGTGGGGGTGCTGGGGATTTTGTAGGGATTGTTCTTTGTATTGAAGTTTTGCGGGCGATGGCTTCTTTAGAAGATGAAATGGCTCAATACCCGGAGGCTAAGTGCCAAAAACACCACATTTCAAGGCACTTTCTGACGAATCGAGAACCGAACCTGACTCAGAGTATTTTCGGGAAAAGAAATCCCCTGTAAAATTATTCCTTCCAACCGCCACTACCTGGATGACACGGAATGTCGACATGGTTTGGCGATGCAGCGCCACTCCTTCAATCGACATTGCCGGCTACTTGGTCCGGCGGGAAGCTCTCCACTGCGCCGCCATCTGTGGGGGTTCATCTAACTATTTTTAGTTGAACAACAGGTTCGTGAATATGTGCGGGGGTCGCTGTAGTTTTAGGGTTTATTTCCTCCTGTCCCTGTGATTTCCCGTCCCTGTGACTTTTCCCCCGTTCCTGTGACTTCGCATACCTTCGGCACTTCCCAAAATTTGAAGGTTTTTAATTCATGTCAGAGGGCGTTTTCAGCGCCACAAAATGCCGCAGCGATTATCGGCAGCAGCGAAATTTTTGCGCTACAGGAACTGATGCAAAGGTTAAAGGCCGAGGTCGCAGTTGTTCCTCAGCGGACATTTACTAGATGGGCATCACATGCAATGCCGTCAAGGCAATGCAACGCAAAGTAAACGAAAATTAAAAATTCAGATGAGATAGATTGCAATCAATTGCAATTTTTCTTCTCCTTTTAAATCTGTGTACATGGTTGCTGCAATTGGAAGGTTTTAGAGAAATATGTTGCTCTGAATTGTTATCGGAACGAATGCTACTACAAAAAAAGAATATGCCTAATTATATTTGAGATACACTACATGTAATATCACTGGCTGCATAAATTTAGACGCAGCGACCTCCATCGACCTCAATGTTGGTACCAGTCAAAAACTCTGCCTCGTCACTGGCCAGGAAGCAGCAAGTATTGGCAATATCAGCCGGTGTTGAGGGTCGGCCAATGGGAATCGTAGAAACAAACGCCGCACGATTTTCAGGAGTATCTGGCTTGCCCAAGAAAAGATGAGTCCTGCGAGGATAGCTGGTCAATAACAAATAAAATGAAGCAAAGAGTTGGACAGAGCCGAGTCTATGGTCAGGACTTACATGGCAGTGATGCCTACCACAGGGGAGACGGCGTTGAAGCGAATCTTCTTTGGTCCGTATTCCACAGCAAGTGACTTTGTCGCTGTAATGGCAGCGCCTTTGGAGGCATTATACCAGGTCAGACCCGGACGCGGGCGAATACCTGCGGTGGATGCGACCTGGATGAAGCAGCCTGGACGGTCCTCGCGCAGGAAGTAATCGACAATCACCGACGACGATAGATAGATTGACTTTACATTGACGTTCATGACCAGGTCAAAATCAGAATCCGTCACCTGCTCGGTGGGCTTATTGGAATATGTTGCGCCAGCATTGTTGACGACAATATCCAGCTGGCCGTAAGTGGAGAGGGCCGTGGCGAGGACCTTTTCCCAATCGGCGCGTTTGGTCACATCGACCTGAACAAAGGTGCAGCTAAATTCGGCAGCAACAGCTGTGCCGTTGGCTTCGGAGAGGTCGGCAATGATGACCTTGCTGCCCTCCTTGACGAACTTCTCGACGATGCCCTTGCCGAAGCCCGAAGCGCCACCCGTGACGATGGCGACCTTGCCGTCTAGACGTCCAGATGCCATGATGATTCTGTAGATGGGTTGTGTTGTACACTGTTGAGGTGAATGAAGACGGGCGCTAAAGAGGTGAACATGAAATGAAGAGAAATGGGCACGCTGCAGATGATGGCTTACAACTTGTACTTTTGAAGAGCCGCCATAACCCGTCGCGGGGTTATATCCACTGCCCGGGTTTCTGAGGGCGCGGCCTTGTCGCCGATACCGCAACCCGTGGCCGAGTACTAAAAGGCCGGGGCCGTGAGCTAGAAACAATACGCAATTGAATTTATCAAGTTTCTCTACTTGTGCCCAACTATACAATAAATTTTAATCATGTCTACTCGCTCTTTTAAGATATTAGTTCTGCCTGGCGATCACGTCGGGCCAGAAGTAGTGCGCGAGGCTCTCCGGGTGCTCGATGTCGTGCAGGAGTGCCGCCCCGGCCTGCAGTTTACTCTAACCACTGGCCTAGCGGGTGGTTGCAGCCTTGACAAGCATGGGGTTGCCATTACGGATGAGGTGCTCGAATTGGCGAGCCAGAGCGATGCTGTCCTCTTTGGCAGCGTCGGCGGGCCAGAATGGGCGACAACGGTGCCTAATCCCGAATCCGGCATTTTGCTCCTGCGCAAGAAGCTCGATGCCTTTGCCAACCTGCGTCCCTGCAACATCATTGTCCCGGCTTTAGTCAACGCTTCGCCAATCAAGGCAGATATTGTCAAGGGCACCAATTTCATCGTCGTCAGAGAAAACTGCGGCGGTGCGTACTTTGGCGCCAAGGTGGAGGAAGCCACTGTCGCCTCAGATCTCTGGGAATACACACTGGAGGAAGTGGAACGATGTGGACGCGTTGCTGCCGCCGTGGCGCGCATCATGAAGCGACCCGAGGATGTCAATGGCAACAAGGATAAGCCTGCTGTTGTTTGGAGTGCTGACAAGGCCAATGTCTTGGCCAGCGGTAGATTGTGGCGTCGGGCCACGACAGGCCTCTTCACACGCGAGTTCCCAGACATTGAGCTGCGCCATCAGCTGGCTGATAGCATGGCCATGTTAATGGTCCGAAATCCGCGAGGATTTAACGGCGTCATTCACACGGACAATACGTTTGGCGATATCCTTTCTGATATTTCTGGCGCTATTGTGGGTTCTCTAGGAAACCTCCCAAGTGCCAGTCTGTCTGGCATTCCGGGTCAAGGCAAATGCAACGGAATCTACGAACCGGTGCATGGAAGTGCGCCCGATATTGCCGGCAAGGGAATTGTCAACCCTGTTGCCCAAATTTTGAGTCTGGCAATGCTGCTGCGTTACTCGTGCTTGTTGGAGAACGAGGCGGCCGCCGTCGAGGCAGCAGTCGCCAAAGTGCTCGATGACAAGAGTCAAGGTGGGTTGGAGATTCGAACGGGCGACATGGGCGGCAAGGCGACGACTTCAGAATTGGGCTCGGCCGTCTGTGATGTACTTCGGCAACTGTTGCGATGAAGGGCTTGATGTTGCTCACCTGCTCTGTGCAATTCTAGGAATATATAAATTATTGTGCGATAGGAGAATACACTGTCTTGTTAAGAATTTCTCTTTGATTGAATGTGTTCCGCGGCCATTAGTCCAATCCAGCTGCAGCGATTGTCGTGCAACACCTAAAACGGTGGGCAACGCAACCAGCCATTTTTTAATTTTTCGCCTTTGGCATAGAGTCTGAGGCACCAGGTCAGCATATTCTGGCAGAATGAACACATTCTACAACATATATACCAAGTGGCAAGTGACGAAGCGACGTTGAGCACAAAGCGCATGAGCTGTTGAGAGGCACTGCAACAATACCCCCAACTTGCCTTTCTGGTTTCAATGCAAGGCACTGAAACGACGAGCCTGAAACGATTCAATTCCCCGTATTTTATCAATTTTCGCATTGCACTCCGTAGAAGACAGCCAGTTAAAACCCATCAAAATAGATGTTCGTCCATTGGTAGGGATCTGTCAATATGAGCAACCAACATCGCACAATCGTAAGAGGCGTTTTGCTGAAGAGCCCGTTCAACCAATGGGCTGATAGCAGCCTTTCGCAAAAATGAAATTCTTAATCGACCGATAAGACTTTATCACTGGATTACCCATTTCTTTAGTCTGGCTCTGATTAGCTAGCCAACTAGCCTGCCATTAGTGAGGAGTGTAACGGCCTAAAAGTACGCCACTGCTTGTTATGTAGGGCGCGCCGAATTGTAGGGCGCACCGTGTGTCGGCATTCCCCTCACATATTTGGGCCAATATAGGCACTTCCATAGCTCTGGCCAACGTCTGAGTGACGCATTTGAGCATATCTCTTCGGCATTCGGGGTTACCTTTATTCTATATAGATCGTGGAGCCAACGCCTCTGGATCTGTCAAATCAACAACATCAGATTTACAATGGCTAATTTCCCCATCTACAGCCTGGCGGTTAGTCTGCTCTCAGTGTACCTCGTGTACGTCTACATCATACACCCACTCTTCGTCTCGCCGCTCTCAAAGCTACCAGCTGCCCATTGGAGTTGCCACATCTCCAACTTTTGGATTCTCCGCGCTCGAAAGAAGGGTGCCGAAAATGCATTGCTCCATAAAGCGCATCGGCGGCTAGGAAATGTTGTACGTGTGGCGCCCAATACAATCAGCGCTGATGGCGTCGAGGCCATGCGCACGATATACCAGGGCGGATTTCCCAAGGCTCCGTGGTACCGTGTATTCGATAATTATGGGTATGGCAGCTATTGCTCTTGTTGTATAGCAAAGTGCTGACGAAACAGTGTCCCTTGCATGTTCTCAACTTTGGATTCTAAACCCCACTCAACAAGGAAGCGAATGATCTCAAATGTCTACTCCAAGTCTTTTATCCTGTCTTCTGAGCCAGCCAAGGCTCAGAGCCGCAGCATCATGTTGGAGCGACTACTGCCAATTCTGACAGAAGAGGCTACCAGACAGTCCCCAGCTGGCACAGAAGTCCAGTCACTTTTCATGGCGACGACTATGGACATGATCTCGGCTTACATCTTTGGTTTGCGTAATAGCACCAATTTTCTGCAAGACAAGGTATATCGGGAGCATTGGCTGGAACTCTATTTATCGCGACACCATCATCACTTCTGGCCACAAGAGATGCCTGCCCTGACATCGCTGCTCATGAAGATTGGCATCCGGCTCTATCCTACTTTTGTGGATAAAGCCAATGATGAACTGCGCGCGTGGAATAAAGGAATTTGTGAAAAGGCAACGGAAAACAGTCTGACACAGTCGCATAATGATGCGGTGGAGGACAAGGCGGTTGTATTCACGGCCATGCATGAGGGCATTGACAAGGAAGAGAAGAAGGCAGGCCCAGAATCGATAGTCTATCCAACGACAATCAAACAGCGAGATGCTTCAGTCGCGAGTGAGATTTTGGATCAGATTCTCGCAGGACATGAAACGGCAGGTATTGTACTGACCTATGCGTCTTGGCATTTGTCACAGTCGCCGGAGCTGCAGAAGGAGTTGCGGGGGGCACTGCTCCCATTGATGCCCGAGAACGAGACACTGCTGCCGGAGCCAAGGGCTCTAGATGCATTGACTCTTTTGAATGCCATTGTTATGGAGACACTGCGATTGCATTCTCCTATTCCTGGGCCACAACCACGCGAGACCCCATACCCTGGCTGCCAGGTAGGTGGCTATGACCTGCCAGGCGGAGTCCGAATCGCCTCATTGGCACATACGCTGCATCTTGATGATGATGTATACGAGGAGTCAACTGTCTGGAATCCCAAGAGGTGGCTCGAGAGTAGCGAGCAAGACCTTATGCGACGACAGTTCTGGGCCTTTGGCAGTGGTGGAAGAATGTGCATTGGCTCCAATTTCGCCCTCCAAGGTATGTATAATATGGCGCCGTCGACTCTTGTGCCGTGTACTGACTTGACACAGAAATGAAAGTTGTGCTTGCAGTAATCTATGCAAATTTTACAACGTCGATCGTGAACGACGACGGGATCGAACAAACTGACGGATACTCTGCTCGGCCAAAGGCAGACCAGCTTCATTTACGTTTCCACAATATCTCTACAAAAGCTTAGAAAAAATTGATACATTGAATATGATATATATATATAAAGCTCTGGGCAAACATTCCGCTTCTGTGTATGACCCTAGGCTGGTGGTGGGTTTCAGCGGTCACCATGCAGTATTTTGAGAATACAGTGTCGCGAGGCTTTGCGCATCACTATTATCGTCCATGAAAATCGGTACGGACTTGTCCATATCGAATTCTTCATAAATGATCTCGTTTGGTGCATGGCTTTCAAGCGTTTCTAGTAGGTCGGTCGCTGGTAGCTCTTCGCAGCGGCCTTGCTCTGGCTCGGGCTCGGGGTCGAATGGCAGTAGAGACAGCTGCATGTCTTTTCCCCAGCCCAGTCTGGTTAGACCAATTCTTTCTTCCGAGTATTGAAGCAGTTTTGGTAAAAAGTGCGATTCTCGGCCCCGTATACATGTAAGAGTGCCAAAAATGGCACCCAGTAAATCCTGCGGTCCAAGGGCTATCGCTTCCACAACTGTGGATGGCGCAACGTCTATGAGACTCATTCCAATGTCGAATAGTTTTTGTTCCTGGTACGTTTGTGAGTAATGAGTTCTTTTATTTTTAAAGAATTTATTCCTTACAATGGAGATGCCGTGTCTGTTTTTTGACGCAGTGCTGACTGTCGTGAGAGAGGACATTATGGAACGGCCAGCGTCGAATGGAAGGCTACTTGGCGGCCATTCGGTATTAAAGATGGTGCTGGATGCAATGCCTCGACCTAGCTTCCACATTACCACCCGAAGCCAATGCTGAGTTATGAGCGTATCGAACTGCTGGCTTTCTAGCAGGGAATTTTGTGGCTGCACAGCCGACACTGCCTGAATAATTTTGCGACTTAGACTGCCGATATTGGTACCGTTGGTCGTCCCTGGTTGCCAGTCGTAAAGTGCTGGAGACAGTGACTCGAACATGGACACATGATTGACAAAGTCGTCCATGATAATTGGGTACTGAGAGTAGAATACTTCTGGTTTCGGTACTGTGCGGCGGAACAGCACAGGCCGTTTGCGCTGCAGGGCATATGTTCTTGTGAAAATGTTAATGAAAAATGCTATTACTAGTTTCCCCGCAATTCGGCTTCAGATACTCACCTTTCAGATATGAAGAGAAGCCAGAATATTCGCCGTCGTCGATCAATGTCAAGATCGGATAGGCCCGCTACCGACTCTGGCGTTTCATTGTCAATCTCCAGTAAGATGGCAATGGACACGCTCTGGTTCAGATAAAACCAAGCTTGGTTGTGTTTTTCCAGGTTTCCATAGCACACGAATAGGAAAAATGATGTTAATATGGCGTCCTCCGACATGCTTTCCGATATATTGATTTGTTGCCGGGCAGCTTCTGCTGCAGCAAGAAACTGTACACCAGTTGCCCCATATCCTCTGGAGAAGTTGAACTGCTGCTCTATCGTGTGATCAATGCTCTCCGGCTGTTGATCCAACAGAAGCTGTATTCGTGTCACCGCCGCCAATGCAAGCAGAAGAGCGTAACGCGATGGTGAGAGTGAATCCGGTGTCAATGAATCAGCCCGGAGCTGCATCTCATCTATTACCGGCATGACTGGGAACAAGTGTGCCATGAATATTTCGACATGATCCGCCAGCGTGGATTGAATAGACGGGGAAACGCCGGGCGATGGCAAAGGTGAGGATGATGCTGCAGATAATGGGCCAACGGTAGAAATATCTAGATGGCTGAGAGACCTGGTGTCAAGGCCGAACGGGGTAGCTGGTTCGGCGCCGTACTCCTCCAAGCCCTCGGCTTTTGGAATACCTTGCTTGATAAGGTTCAGCCTACGACCCTTGCCGCCTTTCGGACCCCGTCTTTGCAGGCTGTGGCGGTAGTAACATGGCAGATCGCAAGATACACAGGTGCTACAGGGCGAAGCGCGATCGCATTTTGTCTTGCGCAGGCGGCAATTGTCACAGACTGGCTGGGTGTTTGGCGGCATCTGGGGCGCGTGTATTGCGGTCAAGGCTGTGATTGCCACGTGTAAGGATAAAGGGGAGACAAGTGGCCCAAGATAAGGCTTAATTACGATGATAGCCTTTCGCTTTCAGACCTGTTGATGATTGAAAGTGTTGAGGACGTGATGGGTACAGTGGCCGGCGGAGGGAGTAGACCCCATTCACATTTGCCGCACCAATGGAGACTTGTGGCGTTGCTTTGATGCCACACTAGTCAGCTCACGGCTTCAGTCCGAGCCCATGAGTCGACGACTCTTTTGCAACCACCGAGAGGCGCCGAGGTACTTATACACTGAGTTTTAAACTAAACAGAGGAAACTGGGCCTGGTAAACGATTTTCCCCAGTATCGACAATATTGGCCGAGCCATCTGCAGCGAAAATCGGCGTCTTACCAACCCATTGCCACCACCCTTACCTCTTTCGGACACTGGAACCAGCATAACTAGTCCCTAGCATCCTTGCCATTCTCGCTGTAAGCAATTAGACCCGCTGTATAAACAGTGTTCACTCCATGGACTAGCTTTTGAGGGGACGTGAGACAAGCGTGGGAACAATGCACATCTGAACCTATCATGTCAATGGCGAAAGGCTATATTCAAAACGCAGATCCAGTCTAAGTAGAGTCTAAGTAGATGATTTGTATAATTACTCACTGCATCTCAAAATATGTTCAATAGAATCCGAGCGTAATCCACGCTCTATGCTCCTGTTGGCACGGCCCTCCTCTACAAGTTGACCCAGTAGTTCTCCCACAGGGGGTAGTTTGGTGTGCCAAAGCCTGTGACGGGATCCCACCCTTCCACGGCGCTGAAGCCATTGTTTCCACAGGCACTGAAGCCGCGATCGCTAAAGATGCCACCCAAGGATTGGTCGCCCTCAGTGACGTCGTTGTAAAACCCGTCAACTTTCTTAGCGGCGTCGTAAAGTGCGGGGTTGGCGAACCCAAGAGGGCCTTTTCCGGCAGATAGGCGTGCATCATTAATACGGTTGAAGATGGAGGCAATGATTGGTGCGGACATGGATGTGCCACCGGCTGATGTAGCGTTACCGAATGCCACAATTAGACCATTGTCTCCGAGCGCAGCCACGTCTGGATAGGCTCTCCCCGCACGATTGTAAATGCCACTCCCCGTAGTGGGGATCGTGCCATTCGTAGTCTCGTAAGAAAAGTAATTGGGGTTGTGGCGCAAGAGGTAGCTATTATCCGAGTATTAGTGGCGCTGCCTTGGACTCTTTACAAGATGCTTATCGTGCGACTCACTTGTGGACAGCATCGGCCTGGTAGGCGGGCTGTGGGAAAATGTTGCTGAATCCGCCGCCAGGGGAGAAGGACGTGGTGACCGTCTCAGCGTCGCCAACCTTTCTGCCCGGAGGCAGCGTCGTAGCTCCGACCGAAGTGACGTATGGGCACACCGACAAGAATGAAGGGGTGAAAATGTCATGGTGCGGGCCGGCACATGTGTTCTGGCGACTGGCGACTCCAGTGTCGCCGCTAGATACAACAACAGTAATACCAATAGTGCCAAGCTTCATGAATTCATTGCATACACGCTGTTGAAAAGTACGGTTAGACTGCTGTTTTCTTGCTTCGGGCATTTCTGTGGGATATTAAGGTGCTTACCTGAACCACAGCCACGGGCTCATCCATCTCGGCGTCTCCATAGGAAATAGAGATGACACTTGTGGGCAAGTACTTGCCGCACATCAGACGACGATCATAGTTGGGGTCGGTTTTGCAAAATTTGCCGTCGATAGCGCTGAGGAAATCAGCAAAGATCTGACTAAAGTCATTTCGAAGAGGCTGATTCTGGAAGAGGACAGTGTTTTGCGGCTGAATGATGGGATATGCAATGTCAAAGTCAAGCAAGGACTCCTCGCCTGCGTTTGCTGGCGAGACAGGAGCCGTCGCACCGTTAATGAGTGCTAGCTCGGGCTTTGTTCCGGCGGGGACATTCTTGGCATATTTCTTGAAGAAAATGTCAAGGTCCTCCTGATCAAATGTGTCACCAGTCTCCCAGATTCCAAGAGAGTTCTTGTATTCGGGGTTATTGGCGTCGGGGATCTTGTACATGTCCTTGATGCATTTTGGTGTAATGAGCTCATCGCACCCAACCGTTTCTACGTTCTGTTAGTTAAATTGCTCCCAATTGCTGGTATTTGTAATCATCTATAAGGACTTACGGTTGGCATCCAGTCTGTCAAAGACGCTTTGCGAGAGTGGCTTGAGTGGCTCGGTGACTCCGTAGATGTCGGCTGCGTTCTTGACTGGTGGTACAATGCCATCACGACGCTGCAACTTTGTGGCGCCGACAGCCGGAAGAACAAAGTCAATCAGGGAAGAAATTTCCTTGGGCAGACTATATTCATCGACACCAATGTGCTCTCTTCCAGTCAATTTGTGCTCGTACATATGATACCTGGTCTGGAGGACTTTCTCCATATGTTGCACAGTAGACTCAACCGTGAGCCATGTCCGTGTCTTATCAACGACGATATTCTCGGAGGGAATACCGGTCCCAACTAGCCAATTGGTCACAGAGTTTATCGTGCTGCTGTCTGCAGCGAACAAGTCAATGGCTTCCTGAGGCGTCAAGTGCTGGCCGAAGTTGGGCGATCCCGGCTCGGATCTGAGACAATCAGCAACCACGTTTTGCGTAAGTCAGTTTAGTTAAAGCTACAGAGGAGGCTTACACATCGTAGAGCTTTTTCACTCCTTCATCAATATTACTCTGCTTGAGAGCAATTTGGACAGGTATAGCCGTGTTGCCTGCGGCGGGTTCACGCTTCAGAAGGTATACGCGGGTAGCATCGCGTTTCTCATGGGCGACATTATTGGAAGGATAGCCTAGTGCACCTAGGACTAAACTTGATAGAATAAGCCCCTTCATTTTGAATAGTGAACACCACACTCCGGAGGTTGACGAGGTAATGGCTGTAGAAGAATACGTCGCTACATCAAAGGCTGGGAAACTTTGCACGAGCCCAATCCTTTTTATACATCGCTAACTAATTGCTCACCTCAACCAATTCAGGATTGCACATCGTATCATCGGCAGCACGGCACACTCTTGGCCCACGGACTCCATGTTGCAAAGACGGAGGGATCACCGGAAATTGCGACGTCCTTCCTCTTCCAGAGATCACGCTATCATACTAGTGTAAATTAGGTTGCTGAAAATGAGTCCAAGCTGTTAGAAAATGCATCAATGGACGGGTGACGGACGGACTCTCCAGGGGCCGCAGCGCATTGTCGAGTAACCTTCCTAGTTCGTGCTTTCCGGCCTCCGCAGCCCATCGCTAGCCAGGGCCTGCATACTCTCGCCGTCAAAGTAGTCCACTAGTGTAATGGGGCGAGTCTACGGTTGGTAGCCCTACCACGCAAAGTAGATACCTTTGGGCGTTCCGAAGACGCTCATTATTCATTCTCTCAGTTAGACTTGACTGATAAATTTTGAGGATATGCCTATGTGTAACATTAATTTTAGACGACCGTAAATGCAGACGTAGGAGAACCTAAATTCGTTACCTCAGCCCCTGCAGCCTGGCAGGGCTGTTCAGCAAACACCTGCCGCAATTACGAGAGCATGCATACTTGTTTGTGGAGTGGTTAATCTGAGATGCGGAAATGATCAGCAAGGCCTGGCTATAAGCTAACTAGTGCTATGGACGGTGTATGTATGTAAGCCTTGGACCTCGGGCTTTTAAAGCGCCATTATGGAACCTAACTCCTCGGACAGAGATTTATGTACTCCGTGCTGCACATGAGTCAAAAGGCAGTTGAGAGAATAATAACTCCCATTAATATTATTAATTCCAAATTCTATCAAGGGCCATTTAACTTACTTTTTCAGCATTAGTGCCAGCATCTAAATTTCTTCAATACACAGTTTCCTTCCTTTTTCAGTTTTAGTGCCTTTATCTACATTTCGCCGACGCTGAGCGCGCATACTTCCATAAAAACGTGCTTGTCGGGGACGGGTAATGAGAAGGCCGAATATTTTTTGTGTCGTGCGCAAATATATTATGTTAACAGCCCACGACGACAGTCCGAGACTTGTGACGCTTATCAGGGCGGTATCTATCTATTACCTGCTAGCTCAAATCAATTCATAAATCGTGCTCAAGGCGGTCAGATATGAAGTGCCTTACGTGCGGTCATCTACCTACTGAACGGGGATTGGTGCTCATTTTAGTGTACATGTAACTCGGCCTTAACAGATTACGTGTCTGACAAAAGCCTACACTGTCCCCTATTCTGCGTAACTCTCTCTCATTCACTGTCCTCGTGGTTGGTGCTGCGAATTGCATCCTTCCAATCGTCGAGGATTCCCAATGTCGACGAAACCTTCTTGCGAATAGAGTCGTCGCAGTCGGGGCCGAGGATGATTCTTACAGGCACCTGCTTGCCATTGGCAACACCTGTCCGAGTGAGCACCTGGAATGCGATCGCACTACCCTTGACCACATCTCCCGGCTGCTTGCCATTGACATCTTGTAGCGCTTTACGCATCTTGCCTGCCGGTGTGGCCAAATCATCATACACTGTAAGGCGCTCTGCAGACCGGCTGACGACGCCGGAAGAGAGAAGTGATGTGCGGAAATAGCCCGGCTCGATGACGGTACCAACAATATCGAAAGGCGCAAGCTCCAGGTACAGCGTCTCGCCAATTGACGATGTGCAGGCTTTGGTCATGGCATAGATTCCACAGCTTGCTGCCCCGTTCCAGCTTCCAACGCTGCCAAAAGTGGCTACTGTTGCACGCGTCCCGCTCTCAGCAATGGGTTGCGCGCGGAGACCGGGGAGGAAAGCCTTGGTGACATTGATGGTGCCTAGGACATTGGTATTGATGCAAGCAAAGATTTCCTCGGGCGATGCTTCTTCGACGGTGCCATCAAAGACGTAACCTGCCGCGTTGACAAGGTAATCGACACGACCGTGCTTCGTAAAGACTGCAGCTGCCACCTCTTGCAACTGGCTTAGTGGCCAGGTCACATCGAGGGTGATGATGTGAGCCCCTGCGTCGCGGAGGACATTCATTCGGTCTGTATTACGGGCTGCCGCAACAACAGTATGCCCTTTGCTCAGAGCAAGCTTGGCCATTTCTAGACCAAAGCCGCTTGAGGCGCCAGAAATAAACCAAACGGGAGTGTTTGACATTTCGATTGATTATTTGCGAGTTGGGATTTAAATAGAAGAGATTTGTGCGGCTTGGACTGCATGTGCACACTCTTAGGGCGTGGCCATGTGTATTTATACTACGAATTGAATGTTGTCGTCGGCCACTGGCGAAACGCAGTGTCTTCGCCGACATCTGCTAAGAAGGGTCTCATCAAAAGAATTGTCTGTCGCAGATCGGCGATAAACAACTTTGTTAACTTTAATGTAAGCTACCTTGAATAGCGCCTACGCCAAGTCTCACCTGAGAGTCGGCGGTAAATTTACGCCAGCAACCCGTCAGCTAATCTCCGATGCAGAGTTACAACTGTTATCATATGTCCGATTATGGCTCAGCCTCGCTAAAAAGCCAACACATACACTACAGGTCCGACTCGTACCGTCTTGTTTATTTTCTTTTTTTCGCCGTTGGTAAATAATCTCATGTTGGTATGTCGGGGTTAACGGATACATTCTGACGGAGTTGCGGAGGTATTGTTCTATCTTTCTGTTTTGCCTGGTGAATATTACAAGTCGGCGTCAGCCGACCAGCCTCTACAATTGGAGCAATAACCATTTTTCAAGTTATACTGTTCCCTGAAAGTCGAACGTGAGGGCAAATGATACTGAGGTGTGGTATTGCAACTGGCTGCCACCGTTTCTTGTTTCACTTCTAAGCGGTGAATTTCGCATCTCGCGATTCCTGCAATTGCCACCAGAACCCAATGACGACTCCGCATCTGGCATACGAAATAAAACTATATTTCATAATTCAATTAGTAATCCATTTATGAAGTTCGGAATGGGCTGGTCCCGTACGCTGATCCTCCGCCTTGGAATGGCAAGGTTTCCTTCTCGCCGCCGAAGTCATAAACAATTGCTCGTAGATTCGTCAGGCTTAGAAAATAGTTGGAAAAGTTTTCATTTAGATTTTTGATATAATCCCTAATAATATTGCTCTATTATTATACCCTCTCGCGTAATAAGTCTTGAATTTTAAAGTTGTAGGAGTTATCTTAGCTCCAACTCCAACTGCCATACAAGCTGTCATGATACCTACCTAGCACCTGTCTCATTAATACGTTACAATCGACCAGTATTACCAGACCATTATAGACGTAATAGACTATTCCTATCAATTCTACGGACTATCCTTGTTAAATATACCTTCCCTCCAGCAGCCACTCCCGCAGCCCCTCTGCCTCCCTCTCCCGATACCTGGCCCGCGCCCGAATCGCCTCTTTAGCTGATCCCAGTGTCGTCGCAAACGCCTCCGTACTCTTCCCCTCAAAAAACTCTTCAATATCAGCCACCGCTGTCTCGCTCCCAAACCGATTCAGCACGGCCCCCAAGAACTGGCTAAACAGGCCCGGGTCGCTAATCAGCGACCGCACCGTGTCCCAGTACTCCTTCACCAAAGACCACTGTGCTGCGCGGCCAATGGGGTTGGTTGCGAGCCCGAAGAGTAGGCGCTCCATATCTTGTAGGCCGATGGCACCTGAGAACATGAGCGCCGTGACATTGGCCAGGTGCGCCGCGGAGTCAGTCTTGGTGAGGGCGATGAGGGCGTCGGCCATGGCGTCGCTGCCAGAGGCCAGTGTAGCGACTTTGGCCAAGAGGGTGTCATGCGCGGCGGAGGAATCTTTGGCCAGGGCGGCGAGGAATATGATGCGGCGCATCGAAGGGTCCAGCTCACCACCGGTGGCTGCCCAAGTGGTAAACTTTGGCGAATATGTTTCCACCGTCCTATAGGGCAATTAGTTGGTGCAAAAGTTACAAATGGGAGGGGGGTTTGCCAGTTTGCGTACCTAGCGTGCCCACAGACGGCTGCTCTGTTGAGCATCAGCCGCCACAGGATCTTCTTCATAAACTCGCCGCCTGGAGGACCTTCCTTGAGCAGCTTGTCGACTGTGCCCTCCACCAGCCTCAGCTCAAACTGCTTCAGCCCGGCGCGTATCTGCGCATCCTCGTCGAAAGCCTCACCGATGGTCTGCAGAGTTTCCACCACACTAACCCAGACTGCATATTCCGTCTCATCTTTGAATGCCTGCAGAAACTTCAATACGGAGGTTGGAGAGCCGTTTCCGGCGGCAGCGAGCGCGGTCACGGAGCCTAGAATGGCAATCTTGTCCTCGTTGCTGAGGCGATGCAGCTGGGTGGTCAGCTTGGCGAGCCGCGCAGATGGGTACGCCACTCGGTAGAAGCCGGTGCCATTTGTGTTGACAGTGTAAAGGCTCATGGCGACGCCCGAGATGGTTGTATGTCTAGTTTTCAAAATCATGTCTTCTTGTCCGGGAGGTACCCCAGTTATGCCAAGCGGAAGCTGCCACACTGTAGTATCATCTTCGGGCTTGACGTCACCGCTCGTCAAAAATCGCGACTGTGTTAATGTAATATCTCCCCTTTCGACGTCTTCTTCCACTTTCACAACGGGATACCCGACAATATTCAGCCAAGAATGCGCCAATCCGCCTACATCCTTCCCTGATGCCGCATCCAGCGCCTTCCACAGAGCATCCCCGGTCGCATTCCTATACAAATTGGCCTTCAAGTACTCCGATACACCTTTAAAGAACGTCTCGCCACCAACATACGCCACCAGCATGCGAATTACTGCACAGCCTTTGCCGTAGCTGATCTCGTCAAAGATTTCATGCAGCTGCGTGCCATCTTCGAATGGGATGTGCACAGGGTGACCGCCACGAAGGCCATCCGCGCGAAAGGCGTCCTCGCCGCGTCCGTTGGCAAAGGTGCCCCAGATGCCCCAGTCTGGGAATATCTGGTCAACGGCGTAGTGAGCAACCCAGGTGGCAAAGCCCTCGTTGAGCCACAGCTCGTCCCACCACTGCATAGTGACGAGGTTGCCGAACCACTGGTGCGCGAGCTCGTGGCAGATGTTATCGGCCACGTTTTGCTTATTAATTTGGTTAGACTTTTCTTCACTGAATAGAACCTACGTTTGATAGGAACGCAATAATTAGTACTTTTGTTTGTTGCAGGAGAGTGGTGTTCATTCGACTTACAGCAGACCCTCGCGAGGTGACGAGACCCCAGTTCTCCATGCTCGTCATCAGCATTTCCGGCACCACTAGTATATCGATCTTCTCCAATGGACAGGGAATATCAAATAGTTTCGAGTAGAGATCGATAGCTCTGGGCGCAATCCCAAGCGCAAAGTTGCTCTCATTCTCTATGCCCTTGACTGTATAGATGCGGATCGGGATAGGCCCGTTTTTGTACTCCATTTCCGTAGCCGTCTCAAGATACGCGAAATCTCCCACTGCCCACGCGACCAGATAAGTGCTCATCACAGGCGTCGTCTCAAACGACACCACATTCCACCCAGGACGCTCGCTCGGCGACGTCGACTTAACCGGCATGTTACTCAGCGCCACCTGGTCACTCGGCACCTCAATGGAGAGCGCAAACGTCGCCTTGAGGTTCGGCATGTCAAAACACGGGAATGCGCGCCGCGCATAGTTGGGTTCCATGTGGGTGCTGAGTACATAGTGCGCGCCATCCTCATCGCGGGGCACTGAGGAAGCCGGCTTGACGACAGGCCTGTACTGCGAGCGGTAGAAGCCAGAAAGATCATCGTTGATGACTCCGGCAAACTCAATGGTAATGGTAGCAGCTTTTACAGCTGGAACTTCCTTAATGAGGTGGATAGTGATGACTTGCGCCTTCTCATCATGCTCAAAGGTGGTAGATTTCGTGACGGCGCCATCGATGGCGACTTCGGCGCTCTTGAACTGCAAATATGACGCGTGGATCTTGATGATCTGCAGCGGCGTACTGAATTCTGCCTGTATGGCAACTCTGCCGTCGTATGTCCAATTTTCAAAGTTGAGGTTGTATAGATCTATGCCGTAATGCGCTGGCTTCAAAGCCGCGCAGAGAGCTTCACGGTCAGCCATTGCGCAAAGCTTGTAAGTTAGTTGTTCTGGAAATCCGCTGATCCAGAGTTTGCTGTATTTGGAAAAGTTTATATCTTTTATAAAATACTAAGCTACGAATCTTCCCCGCAACGAGGATGAACATGCCATTAGGCTGAGCTCGTTTAGCCACCGCGCACTTCAAAGTGCGTAAGAAGGTGACTGGCTGATGTGCTGTAGTAAACGATGCACTAAAATAGTGCCGTTCTTCAATTCCACTTCGTGTAACTAAGCGTTGTCGATGCCTGGTTCACACCATCATATATTTTCCGGGGCATGATTTTTCAGCTTCTGCTACGCAAGCTAAAGGGACTAATCACCACGGTTTTGTCTCCCTGAACAAGCCAGTGTTCACATCCAGGCTGCATGACGCGTGGCGCTCCGCCAGCCTCGTTCAGGAAGCTGCCGAATTATTTCCAACTACACTAACTACACCGTTCTGCTTATTCTCACAACTCCTCTATGGAGGGTAACTGCGAGGGTACCAGACGGCCTCCAGATAGCTAGTTAGACAATACACACATCTTCCTCAGCATATACTTACCCCGCCTTCATATAGTTAGTATGGCGCCTCCACCATGAGCACCGCGCAACTGCTCCCACTCCAAGAAGATATCCATAACGCCAATCCTCTGCCTATTACAGATCTTAGGACGCTTTGAACTATGGTGTGTACGCTCTGATGGTTATGTCTTGTTGAGGTAAGAGACGGCTGGTGGCTTCCACACTTGGACTGCGCTGCTCCCAGATGACTAGTACGTAAATTCCATGCGCCTATTTCCGGCTCACGTTGCCACAATTGGATGTAAAAAAGCATGTAATAAAGTATATTCATAAAAAACGAAAAGAAAAGCTAGATTATTTTTTTATAAACTTTCTATACATTTATTTAGTTACAGTACCATCTATACTTCCCTATTAACCAAGTCTCTACTTGGACGAGAACATACGATCGCAGGTGTAGAAGACTAGATCTTGTATAAATATTCATTTATTTACTCGTATAGTTACTCATATTTACTCATATTTACATAGCAGTATCGACAAGTTTGTTTAAAATACCGGCGACTTTCATCCAGTGTAGTTGCAGTAAACGTCGCTGCCCTGAGTGCCGCAGTCGGTCAAAACTTGGCCACCCTGGGTTCGGAGGTCAATAACAGTACCACCGGAGGGGGTGATGGTGCCACTGCTACCAGTGGCGGAAGCATCGGTAAAGGTGATGCTACCAAAGTTGGCAAAGGGGACAAGACTGCCGCCCTGCTCGAAATCCTCGACAATCCACTCAGCATTCGTCTCACACAGGGTGGAAGGAGGGTTGCTGAATTTGTGTTGAACCTTTTGCCCGGTCGTAAGGTTCTCGAGGGTTGCGACACCAGCCGTCTTCGATGAGGCATCAACATACATCTTGATTTGGTCGCCGACGCTGAGATCAAAGTTGCTGAAGCTGTATGAGTAGTCGGGAATCCACTCATACCATGCGTCAAAGGAACCATCGCCGTAGAAGGATACACCGGTCTGGAGAATGGCGCTCTGGCAGGTATCACCGTCGATGCCAACCCATGCTGACGCAGCTGCATCGGAGTCTCCAGAAACCTGCGGCACGACAATAGTACCCTGGACATGCTTGAAGCCCTTACCAATCTGGACGACACCGGCCCAATTCCCAGAGTATTGGACCTCTGCAGTGTCATTGGTAGCAGGAGGACCAGCCTTGAAGCGAGAACGTCGAGACTCGCTTGGCTCTCGCTGGCGAAGGGCGGCACCTCTACTAACTGCGGATGGCAGGGCCGCTGCCAAGCTGACGAGGGAAGCAAGAACAATAGAGTACTTCATAATGGCGGTGATGCGGTACAATATAGTGATATATCTGCTGGATTTGTTTGACTTGACAGCTTCTTGAGCTCGGGTCTGATTGTTGTGCTGGATGCTGAATTCATGTTCTTGAGTTCGGTGGCCATCGCATCAGTTTTATACTCGTATTGGCCTTCGGACATTCAACACAAGGGAAGACTTCATAATACCTTACTCATTTCCATTCCGATATTACTTTTCCATCAAGCGAACATTACGCTAACCCAGCTTTCGCAGGTGGTAATCATGGCAGCGCCAAAACACACATCGGCACTGATGACTCCGCATGTTAACGTACTGTGCGGCTGGGAGATTCAATTGACCGCATAGTATCAAAGACGTTGTTCTAGTAATTTCCTTGGAAGAACTGACAATACCTTCCTAATTGTCCACGCTTCTTTGATCCGAAGCGCAGATATGCTGTGCCCAAATAGGCAAGAGACTAAGACAGGGGCCAATGGCAGTGGCGTGATAACGCCATCGATAGTTTTCCGTCGCATCGTGGCAGATCATGTACTGAAAAAGAAATAATGGAATGACTGATATCAACTATTGAATGTCATCAGCCATGCCGTGTAGCCGATCAGTTAATCTCAACGCCTGCTCTTGGCATTGCGATGCCCCGAATGTTGATTGTAAAAGGAGCAGAGTTCAACATATTTACCTTGTGCGCGGCATTTTCGGATGCATTGTTGCTTGACAGCTTCCAAAAGGGGCCACCGACTGTATGCGTCATTTTTAACCTACGAGTTTCCTTTTGGCTGAAAATATGCCGGTTCCTCTGAATTATCGTGGAGGGGCATGCAACATTTGAGGAGGGGCTAGCAGCCTGTTGATTTCAGTGCATCAATTCCATTCGCGAGATACAAAAAAATGACGGGACATGGGCAGATAGGGAAAATAGCGAAATCAATGTTCCTGCTGTCACAAAGACACATGCACGAGTAGTCGGGCCATTTACCAGCACTCTTCATCGGGACGTGTAGCCCGTTGCAGTGAGCTAGATGAGAATGAGTAGCCAGGTCACAGCACAAATGCCGAGGATTACTTCTCCCCCGCATTCCTTGCGTCGACTGTCAAAAATCTACTATTATTCGGCAGTTGATGCATCTGTCAATGTCCCGTTACTCTTAATCGGTTTGTTAATAGCCCGAAACTGGGCATACATCTGCGCCACAAACCGAATCTGGCAGGTGTAGATTTTATGGCTTATCGATTTCACAAACTATGAGCAACAAAGTTAGTCAGATATTACTCTTTATTGGCCTCTTAATACAAAACTTTAATTTTCACGTGTCAGAAACTATGGCTCTTTGCCCGCTCCAGTCGCCCTGGGCCTGCGTTGAATCCTCCAGAATTCCCCTTGGTGTTTTCGTAGCAGTTTATTACCGCATACTTCTGTTCCGTATTCGATTCAGGCTTGGACCAGTAATTATTTTCTATACATCGTATAATATCACTCAGGCTTGCTTTGTGACTACTTTTTAGCCGTTGACAATTGAGCAGCAATGAACTTTACCTAATCTGCCAAGCTGTATCTAGGTCGCAATTAACACATCAGATTCACTCATGTCTTAAGCTGCTTTTTCACCACACAGCCCTTACATTAAAAGACACACCTCTTTTGTCCAGTTTTATTCAACTACAGCGCGACAATTGGCGGACAGAGCAGTGCTGGCTCATAGGGCTCGTCGAAGAGTTTGTAGAGCGGTGTAGGGTAACCCGAAGGAATACGAACTGAAGAACTTTTCCACGACGAATGCTTCCTTTGCGAAACACTAGCTAGCTAACTAGTAACCAGGCATTTCGCACTATAACATTGGAGATTCCAGTTTGTGGTTGTATTGGACAGCGTATATGGCTTATGAAACTGATGAAATTGCGAAAGATGGCCGTGTCGCTATCCTACATCGTTGTCTTTATGGGCGACGAAACACGATAGGATTCAATTATATATCATCACTTGACGGTCGTTCAATACCCCTGTTCCCTGTTCTCAGTGGAAGTGACCGGCTTCACTTCTTTCTCTCCGGGACAGACAACAGAACGGTTCATTCATTCTTGATTTGCCACCTACCTCATGCACCCACCCATGAGCAAGCAGGTTGGCAGGCTTCCGGGATCTATAACCGGTAATCAGGCGGAGTGTTGATTGGGGCTGAGCCACTTATATAACTATTTTGCATGGACCAGGAAAGAGATTAATCGATCAGAAAACCCAGCAAGTGCTGACAGTAGGGCATCCGGAATCCGGAATCCGTCATGCATGTTTTGTTATTCCCAGGCAAGGGCTCCTGCAGTCAGCAATTCGCCTCGATTCACTCGCCCACTCTTTTACGATCTCGTGGAGACATTACACGCAATGATGAATTCCGAGTGTGCGTAATACGACTGCAGGTCCGAGTGCTGGTTGAATATGTCTGATTAGGTGCTGACGTCCATCGCGACAACGGCAACCAGAATGGGCGGGGATTGTCACTCGCAAGAGCCTTCAGCCGCACTCCCTTTTTTCGCGACTAGAGACAAAACCGTGCAAAAGCAGAGCTAGTAAATGACTGAGACTTCTTGGCAAAGAAGGAGGCGTCAATTTCTTCCCATTTCTTCCATTTCGTCACAAAAACTTCATCGTGCATACATTACCCAGAGTAAAACCTGCTTCCACTGTCGTCATAACCAGCTTGTTGTCGGGATTCAGCACCAAAATGTCGCGAATTCCGTTCGGCAAGACATTTCGCGCCACATTCACAGCCTTGCTGGGTGTGGCACTGTTTGCCTGCGCCTCTCTTGGTGATGATGCGTTTAGCCCTCAAGTGGGCGAAATGTCCATTGTATTTCCACAAAACGACACGTACGCGGTTGTCTCACCGTTTCCCGTCATTTTTGGATACCAGAATGCCGCCGCGCTTCTCTCGTACGATTCCGAGTTGAGATGGTCCATTGAGTGCGGCAAGGGGTCGCTCTATGCCTCCGACACAATCAACGGCTACGACTATGCCCAGGTACCTGCGGGCGATTACTATGTCTTCAATTCCAGCAAAACCCTGCAGGAAGCCCTCCCCAGTGGTAGTCAGGATCCCAAGGGCCCATATGGTAGATGGTATGGTACAGAGGACGAATGTACCTTGAGCTGGAAGTTTTTTTACTGGACTGTTTGCACGAAGCAGCCAAACGGTGCGACCCTAATCCAAGCCGGCGTTGGGACGAGGTCAGGCAAGGTCTACTTCAAGACAAGACCTGGAGCCCAGACGCCAAAGGATGCGATTGCGAATTATCAGGGCTGTGCTTCCAAGGGCACGATTGAAAAGGTAACCAATAGCTCCACGTCTTGCCCCGACTTGCTCGCACAACCAGACGCGCAGCCCTGCAAGCTTGCCGTAAAAGCCGTGGCTAGTAGCCTCGCCGCAGCTGCCGTCTCACCAACTACGACGTTTTTGGGCGTCTCAACCTCGACTCAAGCAACGACGACCTCAAAATCAACCTCGACATCCTCAGCAACGCCGTCCGGAACGGGCGGGGGTAGTTCCTCGAATGACCCAGGGAAAAAATCGCGTGCATCAAGTCTTGGATGGAGTTCACAATTAATCTGGGCGGTTCCTGCGGCCTTTTTGCTTTTTTAGTTAGTTATAGTACTGCGCACCAGTCCTTTCTCTTGTCATGTTACTAGGCGATCAAAACGCCAAGCCAGTCGCTACGAGCTCTCGCCCTCCACAAATATGCTCCCAAATTGAATCTAGACCTCGGACTTTTACCAACTTGGGTTCTTATCATGGTGTACACTTTCTGTGACGTTGCGAATAAACGAGCTTTGAGGCTAAGTCAAATTGAACTGTCCAGTCCGTGATGCGATTGTTGCTAAAGTTTTAGAAGCCAATAAAATTGCTTGTAACTTACGCCTTGCAGCGTGTGGCTTTGAAAATCTGTGCGGCCGTTCGAGGCCACCTGGCACATGCAGCAATGAAGGAACTACTGGGTGTGATGGGTAAG
>FWCC01000043.1:169365-396949 GCA_900169235.1 Zarea fungicola | reverse complement strand
GGGTGTATCTTCGTACAGTCCCTCCATACCTCCTTTTCTTAGCCAATCAACTACTCCATATCTATGTGTAATTCCTGTTCTGCGTGACAAAAAGTTATATGTAGTGAGCGGTTTTAGTGTGCAAGCCGCGAGAGGTAGGTACCTAATACAGGTAGGTACTAAGGTACCTAGGTAGGTTAGTAGGTACCAGTAAGCTGGCGCCCTGCTACTCCACAGCGGCCAGAGCAGCACAGCAGCACAGCAACACAGCCAAACGCAGCCAGCAAAGCCCCAGTAACGCTAAACCCAAAACAGACACAAAAATTTCAGAGGGCTGAACACGGACAAGACAGGTACGAGAGGGGGAAGGAAGGAGAGAGAGACAGAGGAACGCTCTTGCCTGCTGCTGTCCAACATGGGGAACCAACCCGTCCGGTCGCATCCAGGTCTCATCACTCTCTATCAATCATCTCTTCCATTCCGTCTATCCTGCCATCGTCCATGCACCACAATCTTGCAGAACGGCCCCAACCCAGTTGTCAGCCTCGTCTCCACAGCCTCCCCTTATCTGCCCCGCTGGCCTCTTTCAACGCTGGCTGCGGCGACTTGCGCGCGCGTCATCATCACATGCACCAGCTTGCCCAGCGCCGTTTGCGAGGCGCATTCTAAAATACCACATGGCCAACTAGCTACTTCTAGCAAACGCTTCAACCTCATCCACGCGACAGATCAGCAATTCCCGGCTCTGAACCAACAGCATTGGCGCCAGACAAGACAAGGGCATTCCTCGACTGCTGCATGCGACGCTCAGGCGCTTGGCCACCAAAGCCTTCAAACCACACACCTTGACCTTTAACTAGGCATTCCCACCACTACAGCCTGCATTTGCTGGGCAGTAACTAAAGCGCCACCACGGCTGCGCCGGATCTGTTAGCTTCCTGCAGGAATCCATCGCCGGCACTTTCTGGCATCTTTGGAACCCAACACAACCCGCAAACGCCTCCGCACACGACTCGTCTCTCGGAGTGAGCTCATCTGCATCAGCCCACCTCGTTCCTGGATTGGTCGACTGTGTGATGCTACATTACCAGCCGTCATGTCCTCTCTGAGTAAGCCGACACAGTCCCCGTTTCACTCGACTTCACCTTTGCATACACCATCACTTCCATCCCCTCCCCCTCTACTGTCAGCCACGCGGTTTTAGCCACGTTTACTGCTTCCCATCAACCTCAATTCCCATCACGTACGCCGAGACGGGCCTACGGCATCAAGCTGTTCAACCCTCTCAAGCGGCCAAATTCCCGTCCAGGCAGTCGGGCCGTATGCTGACATGTACTTTCCAATAGTTGGCAAAAGCCGCAAGGTACGCCCTATCCAAATTTCTCCGGCTCAGCGCCATTACTAACAGTCTAATCGCATAGCCAAAATTTGAGCTTCATCTCAAAGTGAGCCCATTCCATCTCACGTCATAAACCAGCTGGAAAATTAACACACCACAGATATATGACCTAAATAATGTTCCGCTGGTCAACGGAAACTCCTATATAAAATGGCACCTCTCGCACTCCATGCATGCCGAGCATCGTGGCCGCACCGGGAAATGCCCCATCGCAAACCACAAAGTCGACTATGATGTGTCAAAAATTGTGCCTTCCATCCGCATATCTGTTGACAAGAACAATGTGCTCTCGGAGTGCCCATTCGAGATTGAAGTCCTCCAGGAATTTGCCCTCGCCGAGAAGATTACCTTGGGCAGCATCCGCATCAACCTCAGCGAGTATGTTGAGGAAAGCGAGTCATACAGTAGAGACGCCGTTCCGCCTCCAAAAATCCGGAAACAAAACACTGGCGGGAGTAGCCTCAGCCTGTCCAGTTCAAATCGTCGAGCAAGCACCGAAAGCCGCGATGCGCAGGAAGGAATCGTGCGACGTTATCTCATGCAAGACAGCAAAATCAACAGCACGCTCAAGATTGGTATTCTCATGGTCCAGGTTGACGGTGATCGTAACTTTGCCGCGCCATCTCTCAAGACGGCTCCTGTTTTTGGAGGCATTGCAGGTTTCATGGCTCCGGATCATACTGAGGACGACAGTGGACGTGAGTGACTTCCAAACCAGACATTATTACCAATTCTGACAGTCTGCCCAAATAGCACTGCCCAGTTTCGGCAAGAATCGAGACAATATCGAGGTCCAGGACCTCTATCGCCGCACGCTTGCAGCATCCTGGTCGAAGCAACCCACACAGCTGCCCGCAGACGAGTGCATTGAAGACATATTCTCCGGCGGAAGCGGGTGGAAAGCCCCCAAGGTTGGCTCCTCCAAGCGTGAGCCCTCGTCCTCTAATACAGACCATGACGACCTTGATAACGACGAGCTTGGCAACAATGGCACTCTGCGTCCTTCAGACTTCCGACGCTTGGGCCTGAGCAACCATCGTCGACAACGCAGCGCCTCGTCCGATAAGAGTGTATCCACTGTCACCGGCGGAGGTCGTCATCGAAACTCGCCGAGTCCACGCAAGTCCCCCAATCCCACGCCAAGGAATAGTCGTCAACCTTCGCATATGGACGACGATGACCACGTCGTGCGCCCCAACCGGAGTAGCAGTATGGCAAGTCTTGCGCCGACCCTGGGTAGCAGCTCAGGGACGGACCGTACCGGTCGTGCTGAAGCAAGTTACAAGCATCAGCGCGAAATAGGCGAAGATGAACTCCGCGATAATTTTGTGGCATGGCATCTTCCTGGCCAAGAAGGGCTCGCTGCTTGATTCAATCTGCTGCTTTGCTAATTTTGGTTCTTTTTACATCATAATACCTTGCAAAAGGCACCCATGGTTTCTCAGTTACAGAAGCGAGTCGATGACCGACTCTGCTGTTTGTTTTGTCAATATCCCGTTTTGGTCTGATCTATACACTCTTTGACCCTCCCTTCTTTTTTTTTTTCTTTCTTCTTTTTTAATGCAAGCGGTCTCTTTCTCTCTTTCTTTTTTTGTCTTTTTTTTTCTGCGGGCACAACTGTCGTGGATGAAAGCGCATACGGGTACAGCACAGGTGCAAAATGGAGTTCTTTTTGGCGATGGAAGCGGTACCAAAAAGGGAAACCAGAAATGGGAAAATAGATGGATTCTGTGGATTTTTTGACTTTTTCCCCCTTTCAATTTTCGGGTTTGACAAATCTCTATAACTAGTCTTTTACATTTACATTCATCTACGCACATACAAATTCTGTTTGTCTTGTTGAACTTTGGAGTATGTATTTCTTTAGTGATCATGTATGCGAGTAGAAGTTCTTCAACAATATTTTTATATTTTTTATTTTCATCAGCTGTTGCTTCTCTATAAAATGGCAAGGAGCTTGATTTGTTTTGAAATAAAACTGTATAAAATAAAAACAAAAAAAAAAGATACAACATCCATTTCTATATTCCCACTTCCAAACGTTTCATCATGAAATCAACAATCAAAAAAAAAATTCCGATATACATATTGTTAGTCTTTTACATCGTTTATTTTTGTTTAATAATTGTCTTTCTTCTCTTTTGGCCTATAAAAAAAATCCAGATTTCGCTTTTGGTGAGTCCCTTCTATCCGTGTTGTTTCTCCCTTCTTTAAATCATTTCATTTCTTCTTTTTCTCTTCGTTTTGGGGGCGTTGCATCCATGTCTCATCTGCTCTGTTTAAGCGGATAGAGTACCGCGAACACCACCCTTACCGCCAACCTCACGAGCAGTAATGGTAACACTCAAATCACCAAGGACGTTGATGGTGACCTCGACCTTGCCACCGGCCTTGACATCCTTGATGGCAACCTCGGCGAGCGGCGAGCCAATCTTCCACAGCTTCTCGCGCTTCTCCTCATCCTCCTCGTCGCTGTCAAAGTCCGAGTCCTCATCAGAGTCATCACCGTTTTGCGCGGCAGGCTTGGCCTCGACCTTGGTGACCTTGATGTGGGTTCCACCTTCGACGACCTTGATCAGGACATCGCCACCCTTCTTAGGGGCGGGGACGTGGACGGTACGGCGGGCAGGGACAGCCGTCTCGGCCTGCAGGACAGGCGCAAAGACCTCGCTGCCGTCGAGGCCGACGGTGACGACACCAATGGCGTTGGAAATGTGCTTGACGGTGGTGACGGCGGCGTGCGTCGACTGCTCAATGTCGGTAGCCTCGTACTCCTGGATGAGCGAGGCCTGGAGGGCAGCACCGCGGGCCTGCAGCTCCGATGGGTTGATGGCAGCGGGGCTGGTGGCGGGCGCTTGGATGATGGTCGTCGCGGGGAAGATACCGGCGAGGTTGTGGGCGATGCGGGGCGTGTGCGAGGTGCCACCGCACATGATGACCTCGTCAATGTCGAGCACGTCGAGGCCGGCCTTCTTGACGGCACCCTCGACCAGGCGGTTGAAGCCCTCAAAGACCTTGCGCGCAATCATCTCGTAGCGGACGCGGTTAATGGTGGCCGAGTAGTCGAAGCCTTCGGCAAGACTCTCGACGGAGAACTGGGCATTGGTGCCGAGACTGAGAGCCTTCTTGGTGGACTCGGACTCGAGGCGGAGCTTGGCGAGGGAGCGCGCATTCTCGCGGGGGTCGGCGGAGTGCTGCTTCATGAACTCCTTGGCGAAGTGGTCCATGAGAGCGTTGTCCAGGTGGACACCGGCAAAGTCGTAGTCGTGGACAGTGGCGAGAATGGTGTACATTCCACCGCGCGAGGCAATGACGGTGACATCGGAGCGAGTGCCACCCAGGTCAGCGACAACAACGAGCTTGTCAGCGACGATGGCCTCCTTGCGGGCATCGTAGGCGAGAACGGCGGCAACGGGGTCCGAGATGAGCTGGAGGACTTCAAGGCCAGCAGCGCTGGCGGCGGCAGTGAGGGCCTCACGCTGCTTGTCAGTGAAGTTGGTAGGCACGGTGATGACGGTCGAGGTGACCTTCTTGCCGAGGTAGTCGGAGGCAGAGGTGGCGAGGCGGCGGAGGAAGCGAGTGGCCGTCTCGGCGATGGAGACGGTCGAGGGCTCAACCTCGGCAGGGGTGGCGGGTGTCGAGGTACCCGAGCCCGACTCAGTCTCGGCGGGGGAGTCCTGCTGCTTGTCCTTGACGGTGAAGGAGATCTGGCCATCAATATCCTTGGGGTGGGCGGCAGCATGGCAGTGCGTGGGGTCGATAGACTTGAAGCTATATTGATATTCGGGTTAGCTGGGTGATTCGGGAGAGCGACGGCACAGATGTCAAGCGCATTGACTTTGTAACAATGGGAAACGTACTCCTTGCCGAGGAAATCGCGGAAATAGGCAATGGTGTTGTCGGGGTTGCGGACTAGGAAAGCCTTGGCCTGGGTGCCATAGTACTCGTCGCCATCGACATAAGAGAGGACGGTAGGGATCTGGCGGTCTAGTAGAGTGATTCATTAGCATGTTGTAAGAAAATGTGAAGGGCATTTGAAAGTCCCAAGACTTACCACCATCCTCGTTGGCAATAACCTCAGCCTTGTCGTCGACGGTGTAGGCAATTGAACTGTTGGAGTTGCCAAAGGTGATACCCAAGACCACACGGTCATTAGGGTCAACAGGTGTCGTAGCAGCCATTGTTGCTTGTATGTGAAATTAATAAAAAGGGACGAGGAAGAAAGACGACAGAAAAACCCTTGCACCTAGCACAAAAGAAGATGAAATGCGGCTGCAGTATATACAAGCCAAATGATTTGATAGGGAAAGAGAGAAAGAGGGCGGTGATGGGTTGGCTTTGGGTGTGGTGGTGGTAGTGGTGGTTGGTGGGGTCCTTTGAGAAAATTCAGAGGGGAGCACTTTTTTTTTTCCCTTGCGCCTGCCTTTTGCACGTTGTTTTGGTTGGCAGGCACCACTGGCTGGGCAGCCTGCCACTGCTGGGGCAAGATAAAGGGCCCCCACAATTAAATTGCACCTTTTTTGGGCCGTATCGATAAGAGACTGCTTTCTTCTGTGAGGCGACTCAAGCAAACACCAACTCCTACAACGACACATAGATACCCCGCCAATATGGCTTCACATACAATTGTCCTCCCGGGCGACAGAATCGACGACTCACAAATACCTACACACGACAAGAAACCATTGCGTCTCGGGCCCGGACTGCTGCTCGACCCCTCCACCAACGAAATAGTTCCGACGGTAGCAGGCCAATTGATCAGCGACCGAAACAAGAATGCGATTCGCGTAGAAACGTCGTCAGGGAGGGTATGTTTCCAATTCGTACTCATAAAACAGAAGAAGAAGAAGAAGAAGAAGAAGGGAAACGCTCACAATTCAGCAGTACGCCCCCCGCGTCGGTGAACTCGTCATTGGCACCATCCACAAGTCCGCCGCCGACGTCTACTACGTCCACCTCTCCGACTACACATCCCCCGCGACCCTCCCCCAGCTTTCCTTTGAATCCGCTACCAAAAAGACCCGTCCCATCCTCGCCCAGGGCGCCCTCGTCTACGCGCGCGTCACCATGGCCAACAAGCACATGGACGCCGAGCTCGAATGCGTCTCGTCGTCCACGGGCAAGTCCGAGGGGCTAGGTCCCTTGAATGGCGGCATGCTGTTCCCCGTGTCGCTGGGCATGGCGCGCAGGCTCATGATGCCAAAAGCGGCGGAGAATGGCAAGGTTGTCGTGCTGGACGCCTTGGCAGCGGCGGGCCTGCAGTTTGAGACGGCGACGGGGCGGAATGGCCGGTTTTGGGTGGACAGCAGTGCTGGCCCAAAGACGGTCTTGATTGTGGGTAGGGCGGTGCAGGAGACGGATGAGAAAATGTTGGACGTGGAAGAGCAGCAGAAGCTGGTCAAGAAGTTGATAAAGGAGATGAGTTGAAAATAACATACCATATAAACCAATACGAATGGAAAAAAAGTTCAAGACAAGCTAAAAACAAATTACACATATAATTTAAGTGGCCTGAAAATTAACGTAGTTTAGATCCCATAGAGGAGTGATGGAACTTTTATTTGAAAGGCTGCAAGATAATTGCTGCGGTTGGACCTATTCTTAGAGACAGGGTAGCCATCTGCCATGACATGGATATAATACGGGGAGCCAGAGGATAATAAATAGCAAAACGCCCAAGTCCCGCCCAGCTTCCTGTGCTAAGTTACACGTGCTGGGCTCCCAAAAACCGTGTACCCCTTAATCCCAAGTCTCACCAAAACAAAGAAACGCCCTGGGCACCCACATCCCAAAATGCCTAGATATAAACCATGGATGCCCCCCAAAACTTTCCAACCTTTGAAATGCTAGAACAGGTGGGAGAAAAAAACAAAAGAACAACAACATGTGGGTGTGGTATATGTACAAGAGGAGAAAGCATGCAAACTGAGCGCCAATGAAAAGCAGCCAAAGAATGTACACGAAGCGAATGTCGTGGGTACAGGCCCAGTTGGTATACAGGTACAGGGCGGTTAGACACCCGTCATTTCAGCATCCACTTCAATGGGCGGCGACAACGTCTGCTGGTCGAGATTGTGAATCTTCATCATGTGCCGTTTCCAGTTGTCCTTTCGCGGGAATGCCCTGCCGCCCAACTTTGAATAGTCACAGCCCTCGATGGAACAATGAAACTTCTTCTTCTTCTCGTGGCGGTCATTGATATGGCGCTGTAGATGCGTCTTGGTGCCGAATCCCTTGCCGCAGCCAGGATATTGGCACTTGTGGTCCTTGCTGTGGTATCGCTGATGATGCCTATTGAAAGTTAGCTCATGTGTCTGCTACACGTTTGTTGCAAAGGGATGGACTGTTCTACGAACTTGAGCTTGTGTGGCTGATCAAAGGATTGGGTGCAGCCTGGCTCGTCACACTGATACAAGCCATCTTGGTTCTTGACCGGCGATGGTACATGATGCGCAACAAGGCCGGGCGATACGCTATGTCGATAGTCCGAGCTATGTCGCGACTCTGGGGATGGTGTGTCGAGCTGCGTCGATGGTGTGGCTTGCGACGATACGTCGGTAAACGCAGGTCCAGGAAGAGGTGTGGAATGCTCCGACGGGAAACTGGGATGGCGTCCGTTTGTCAGGCTGTTTGCTTGAAGCAGGCTGGCTTGGGCCATTTCGACGTCCTGTTGCGTAAAGAGCGGCACTTGCTCCGGGCTGTCATGTTTGATAGTACTCCCGTGCACCGACGGCGAGCTACTTTGATTTGTGTTGTCTGGGAAGGTGTACTCCAACTCTTGGGGGATTGGCTGTGGTAATTGGGAAGTGGGTGATTCATATGAGGATGTGTAGAGTTCATGCTCTGTCCGGTGCCATAGTTCCGACTCGGTACTCGGCGCCATGATGTCCATGGGATTGACAGTGCCGGGGGCGGGATAATAGGGAGGCGATGGTGATTTGAGGAGAGCTCGGGGAGAGGAAGTATTGGATAGTGATGCATTGGATAATGATGCGCCGTTGGGTTCGGCTGATATACTTCTTGATGTTGTTGATGGTGGCGGAGGCCTCAAGGCGGCCGCCTGTGGCGGAGGGCTGGATCTCGGGGAGAGTTGTGTTGGTGAGTGGGCCATCGGCTCCTCCGATGTGATGATTCTCTGCAACGGCGTTGCGCCTTGCTCATCCCCATTGCTCGACCATTCGGCTGAGTTGAGCGTCTGGTTCCTGTCGCTCTTGCGTCGGAACATGTGGCGTAGGTTATGGGATAGTGAGCTGGCTCTCGATGTCGTCAGCATCGACTCGGCCACAGGCTGGTCAACCATGCCAAACGCCGACGAGGGTATCGACGCGCGGTAGTAGTCTTCGCTCGTGCCCTTTAGCACGCCAGGCTGGTCATCTGCCAGATCCTGGGGCATGTACTCAACGGCCGCCTGTGCTGTTTCCGGGCCATATCTGACGAAGCTGCGCAGAGTCGGGTCGTCAATAGTGACTGGGTCGTCTTCTTCCCCCTCTATAACAGCATCCTGCTCAAAGTCGTAGCCTCGCGCCAGTGCACTGCTATTTTTCAACGAGTCGCTGGAAGAAACACGCGGGTGAGCACCACCTTCTGCATCGTGCCCGTCGATTTGTCCGTTGACGGCGGCCTCTGCATCTCGCTGCTGCGTCGCCAGTCGTTTGTCTCTCTTGCGGCGCTTGACGCATCCAACAATGACTGGGTAGAGGCAGAGGACGAGAAGAAGCGAAAATACGATGACGCCTACGGTGAGGCCAGCTACGGCGCCATCAGAAAGATCATCGCGTTTCGACAAGGGAGCTGGGTTGCGGTATCGTTGGGTCGCGGTAGCGTCAGCCGTTGCATGGCGTGGCAGCAGCCGGCGCCAAAAGCCTGGCGAGCCAGGCATTTAAAACGTCGTAAAATACGCAAGTTGTCGTCGATGTTGTGCAGTGGATGATGACTGGGAGCTCAATTACGCCCAGCAATATTTGTTGACAATTGATTTCGACAGAGCGACAGTGATGGGTTTTGCGAGTGTCGTTTTCTCACAGGCAAAGAGCGAGCGGGCTAGATAAAATTGGAGGCCGCCTAGGGATGGAGGATGCGACGGGCAACAAAATCAGAGATAGGAGACTATCGAGGGCGCAGGCGATGGCCAGGCGCAGCTCTTGAAGAACGTCGCGGCGTATTGTCAGAAAATCGTCATGGCCGGAAGAAGCAAAGAAGGAACGATTTTGGACTGGTGAAGGACGGATGTTGGCGGGCGACCAGGGCGTTGCGTTGCGTTGGAGTTGGAGGGGAACAGTTGAGCGAGATTTGGAGGAGTCGAGAGGTGTGTGGCTGGGCTGCGAGTACCTGTACATGGAAAGTATGGGGATGCGGATACCGCCTGGGCGGATTCTGTACCGTTCAGCCCATTCCGCCTAGCTGGTCGTCTGGTCGTCTGGTCATCGGTGCATTTCGGCACGCAGTTGCCGGAAGATGCGCGAGCTCCAGTCGGCCTTGCTTGGGTTATTGGAACTTACAATGCTTTTCACAACTATTCTGCAGAGCATGTTGATGCTGTTTGAATCTGCTCTCTTCACCACAGAAGGGTGTCCTGCCATCGGTACCCAGAATAGATTTGTCTGTCAGCACCAGCTGCCAGGATGCCTCTTCCCCACTGAAATGCCAGAGGTTACAGCGGCGAGCTGCTCGGCTAGTAGCGCCAACCATTGCTGCCGTTTACTGGCTGGCTGGGTGGCAAACAGCAGTTCAGCTGCACCTATAGCTCCCAAGCACCACAAGTACTGGTACACAGAGCCTTGTCACCGTCACCGACCCGCCACAGCGAGTTGCAGTGGGTTGCAGCGCGTTGTACGGAGTACTAAGTGAGCAAAGAACCGGACTGCATTGCCTCAGCCACTTCCGTAGGTTCGGAGGCTGTGCAACACCCCGGACAGTGCCAGTTCAATTAAATGCCTATTTTCGATCCATGTCACCGACGGCAGACTTTGATGCTTTCTTGTCAATCTCGGACTGAAAGTGTCGGATCCGAAAGCTAGACAGAAACTACCATGAGTGTGCCATACTGGATATACAGTACGACACCCGCCTACAGCGAGCGAATAAGAGCGAATAAGTGTGAAAAAGAGCGAAGAAAATATGTGCTGGAGAAGAGACATGTCAAATATAAAGAAATTATTATTAAAAAGACTTACATATTTGCCAGACTTAATTTGACAAACGAATGTGAATTTGATGGCTGGAATTAAAAGGCTCGCTTACACACCGTGGTTTATCAAGAGTGCATGGCCAAGGAGCAATAAATAAATTGTCATTTTCATTAGTCTGGAAGTATCCATTCATATATACATGGAAAATATTAGGATTAGTGTCTCGTCCTTTTTTTTCTTCAACATCACTGGTCAAATCTCAATCTTGGTATCATGGGTTCTCCTCATAATCACTGTCATCCCCCGCCGCCTCGCTCGCCATGTTGGCATGAATAGTATTCAGCGCCTTGATCCAGGAATCAATCGCATCCCGCGCCTGCTTATTCTCTTCTGTTGGTTTCGCATCCAGCTGCTCGCGCAGCCTCTCATATGCCTCAATCATGACCCAGATCTGCAGGCCTGCCGACGACGACGACGAGTTGACCTCTTTCTCCTTGCGACTAGACTGGCCAGCAAACGCCGTGGAGAGCTCCTTTGTAAGCAGCTCGAGCCCAATCTGGAATCGTAGCGAAGCCAGTGCCGGTGGTGCGTCGTCCTCTTCATCCTCTTCTCCTTCGGCCTCACTCGACTCCCCGCCAGGCGAGTTTGAATGGGTAAGTGACGGGCAGGTGCCCACGCTCGAGCCAGCCTCTGAGCCCAGCACCGTTCCATCGTCAGACAGCGACGACGCGGAAGCGCGGTGGCGATGATGGCGTTGGTTTGGATTTGGTGAGCCCAGGAGATTATCATCGTATTGGTTGTTGTCGACATGCTTCATCTCAGTGGCGGGCAGCTCCACCAACCCCTGCTGGAGCAGATACGAGGGATCTATTTTGGGCACCGCGGGGACATCGTCCAGCTCCGCATACACTGCCAGCTCGCGGTACTCCCTCGCAATCGTGCTCACGCTGGACATGCGGTTGATGCCGTCCATGTTCCCTGATGGCGCTGCCTTGGTCTGTGCGGCTTGTTCGTTTCGCCTCCGCTGCGCAGCGAGCTCGAGCTGGCCGATGCGATGGACAGGCGTCTTGGCCCGGCGCCGCACCAGCACGGGACTCACAGGCATGATGGGCGACGATGGCGACTCCAGCTCCGACACGTTGCCGGCCGGCTCCTCCACCGAGTAGAAGTTGACAGCGGACAGCTCTGGAATCGGCGGCGGCGGCGGCGCACGCTTCGGCGCGGACAGTGCTGGCACTACGCTACCTGCCGGCAGCGGCTTTCGATGAATGCTGGATCGTCGAGAGAGGCGTGTTGCGCTCTTGGGTAGGCTTAGCTCGAGATGCTGCTGTAAGACGAGGTCATCACCACCACGGGCGGACGCAGCCACAGGCGAGGCACAAGACACGGGCCGCCGAGCCAGTACGGGGCTGTTGCAGTTACTGTTGCTGCTGCGTCGTCGCGGGTCACCAAGGGCGCCCATCTGCTCACCGGCCAGCATAATCAGCGCCGACAAGTCATGGGTGCTGCTCGTTGGGTGGTTCTTGCCCGTGGCTGGACTTTTGCCTCCGGGCCAGTATTTTTGTAATTTGGCCTTGGTTGGCTTCAGGCTAGAAAGGTTACCGAGACTGAGGCCGTCGAGGCTGATGAGGGAGCGGCGGCGGTCACTGCTGGATGAGGCTGGCGTGTAAGTGGTGCATTGCGGCAGGGCGCCTGGTGGCGAGCCTGGTATGTACAGCGACAGTCGTTGTCGTTGGCCCATGTTGTTGGTTTGCTTGGTACCACTTTCTTTCACTACAGTTAGAGAATAAAGTAGAAGGAAATGAAAGACGAAGCAGGCAGCCCAGGGAAATGGAGGGGAACAAGAGGGTCCAACAAGAGGATATACGAATCAACTACCAAACTAATACGAGGATACCGCCTGGGAGTACGAGGGCCTTTGCTGAGCATGGGTGTCGTCACAAGCGCTGATCCAAGCCACAAAAACAGGCTTGTTGGGCGGACGAGGCAGAGTGGCTTGGCCCAGCACCGCCTCACTCGACATTCAAGACATGCCGAAAAGGAAGCACACAAAATGGCTGGAAAATTTGATTTCAAAGAAGAAGAAAATTGTCTTGGAATACGGATCGGAAAGGCAATCTATCCGCATTCCACAAGCTTATGGCTTTGTGTTTCTCGGATGAGATAGGGTTATCAGGTGAAGTCTTTTCGATGATGTACCGACCAACCCTCACCGCGCTTGCACATAGAAACGGGCCAGGTAGGTCTGGGAGTTGCTTGGCCATGCCTGACTAAAACTTGCTTGGTCAAATACGGCTAACAAACCACCTCCAGTTGTTGTTTCGTTATAAATCAGGGACGCTGTGATGGAATACTATTAGTTGGAGTGGTTAGCGGGAGCCCTCCCTATCCTCGTTGTATTACTGGACGGCAGCGGCATTAGACCTTTGAAACAACGGGCCAGGCACCATAATTCCATTGATCAGTGCAGCTGGAATCAGATGGCGCTGTGCAAATATAAGCGTCATAGCTTACGCCCGCCTGCGTGACGAGACAACAGCTGCAGCACACAGTCCGTCAATGACTTTATTAACTCGCAACCCGCACGAAACTCCGGTGCTAGATTATTTGTACCTGTTCCCGGGATTTCAAGAAGTTGTGTGTCCATAGTTTCCTAGTCTTCCTGACGTGCCGTTCCGCCGAGTCGAACCATAAGAGCAACGCCGCGGGGGTCAACAGCGCAGTGGGCATGATGTAATAATGAACCGTCACGCTAGGAGTTAAGTGCCCAAAACTGTAATACCTTGGCTTAAGAAATATAGACTGTATTGAGGTCGCCTTCAGAAAGTAATAAAATAAGGGTTGAAAAAAAAAAAAAGAGAGAGAGAAATACTCTGAAAATATGGAAGCAAAATAGTACCCTTCATTTTGCATGCGTCCTCGCGGCCTGATTATAATGATGCTTGAGAACCAAGACGCAGAGGCAAGACTCCCTTGGCAGCATCTTCCGTCAGCTTTAGATAAACCTTAAATCCTACATAATATATACATATATTATGACGATATTATTGCTCTTTAAAACAACAATAGAAAACACCACGGGCAAGTACTGGAGTTGCATGGAGCAAGTGGCGGTTATAGCAAGCTACCCTATATCTCAACTTGACAATGGTGCTTCTCATCGTGAGCTGTATCCATTCTCAAGAAAATCTGGCATCAACAATCTTGGTGGCCTTGTGACTGTATCCAAAATGAGTGCAAGTGTCATGAAGATATTCATCTACCTTTTATTATCGAGAAAATCCCAATGGAGGACTATTTTACACAAGAGTGATTGCAGGACAACATGACAGTCTTTGAATGGTGCCGACGAGGCAGATACATGCCCATCAAACTGTGATTTATTCCTGGAAATGAATATAGAAGATACAAGGATATGACAATAATACGTATGAGCTATTCATTCGCACTGTGAACCAGTGCCTGCCATTATGCAGCTCTCGTGCAGATGTTGACCTGCTTTGCCAGTTGCTCTGACGTTACGTTATCAACCACTTGATATTCAAAGGCTGTTGCAAGGCATGGTAAAAATACTGCTGCGTATAGAGAACGAGGAATTGGTCTGTGCCTGTTCCTGTCACTGTCTATACGGATCTCTTTCGTATTCCTGTCTCTGCCTCGCCTCTAGCCGGATTCCAAGTGCGTCGTGATGACATTCATCCGAATCCCCAGCCACTGGGATTTATTGAAACAGCCGCCTTTAGATTGCCTCTTTTAATTGTTTCCAGTGTCAAATGAAATTGAAATACGATGCCGGGTAATGCCGTTCAGCTGTTTACCCGCCCGGTGGCCGCCACCAGGAGTATTCCAATATCGCAAGAAAATACCATGCATACCCACCGTCAAACGAAGCGAAGTCGAAGCGAAGCAAGCTTTTGTAAACAGTGATGGAGTAATGTTTTAGAATTACTTTCTGAAATAGGCAGTATTACAGGGAGCAGGGTATGCAAATATCCAAGTCCGAATGCTATCGATTTGGATGACTTTATGCGAGGTTATACACGGAGGAGATGAAGTGGACTCATGAGGGCACAGTGACCCCCACAGCCAGCTGAGACATTCCACACCAGAATCAACACCATGCAACTCCATAGCCTGATACCAGCGAATGTCTATAAATATCGAAGACTATTGACTCATTCATTCCGTATTGAGTCCCATCACACCATTACAGGACTATGGCTTTGTGATGGACAGTTGGCAGGCTCTCATCACACCACCAAATCGATGCTCGTGTGACTGACTGTTGACCCCTGCATCTTGCCACACTGCGGTTATACTCAGCCCGAAGCAAAAGGAAGCAGAAAAGGAACGCATTTTTCATTGTACCTTTTCTTCAACCTGTTCCGCCTTTTGGTATGGAGCAGTCCACATGGAAAATGAAAGACATATAAATAGCTTTGGAGATGAGATTGGCATTTTGCAGGGCTGGGGCGAATTTGAATGATCCCCTCCGGCCCCCGATGTTCCGCATCTCCGGATTTGCCCTCTGTCAATGCTGCAAGCCTGCTGTGGCCAGTCGCTTTCCCCCCTGCAGTAGCTAGTCCATATTCCACGCTGGTCATTTTGCCTCCTGACTCCTGCAGCGCAGAAATAGCAAAAATGTGTACGGCGAAAGGGGGTGGAGTTTTAAAGACACTAGACCGTAGCCATTTCAACCAATCCCAGCTAATGGAGTCGTTTGGTAAAGACGAGCAAGCCTTGTTCCTGGCTGGGAAAAAAAGCATGCCACCCCAAATGGCGCATAGTCCATCTTTGATTAGCCAGCCACAACCCCGTAGTAATTTCCACCATCCCATCACAAAAAAGGGCATTGCATGAATATGATGTCTGGAAGCGGCAGAGCGAGCATGTTCCGCTTGTCATCCACCAGCAAAAGGGGGAAATAAGCACAAGCTCTCATCAGCTCGCTCAGCTGTCGGACGCCATGGGCACTGTCGGATCTACAAAGTATCCTTTCGAGTGGAGCTTCGCCGATGGTCTGATTTCAGTACCGCCATGCATAATAAAAACTGCTCTCCAACCGTCTTTCCGGAAAACGTGGAATGGCGGCTTGGGGCTTGAGTCAGAGAGTCAGCTAGCGTCTCGAGCAGTCTGCCTCATTGGGCAGTCTGGGAGGCAACTAGCGCAGGCACTGCCCAATTATGACAGCTAGAACTTAAAATTTTTCTTCTTTGGGTGATTGGTACCTTTCTGTAATGAGGTTGCCATGCAACCTGTGGTACTTGCTGTGCTAGGTAACTTTTGCTAGGGAATAATACGAGCAGACGGAACGTAAGGACAGGGATGGATAGGAGAAAGTCAAAATAAAGGGTGCGAGGCATTTCTCTCGCAAAAATGTCAATGCAGAATCGGTATGAATAAAGAGACCGAGATATTTTCAAAATTCAAGAGCATGTCGCGACACCAAGGCTGTTCAAGACACTTCTGCACGCTGCAGGAAAAATGTCTCAGCCCTTGTAACTTAACATAGTCTGCAGTCGTATGACAGCATACTTTCGGTGCGTCGGGAGAGAATGTCCCGCTTATGAGAACCACAGTCTCCGTAATTTCTACCTAGTTATCTGCTCCGCTAGATTAGGGAATAAGAGCATAGCATCATGCCAAATACAGTTTTTCTTGGATTGGAGCTTTGTGGAGCATAGTATAGCCTACGGTTGCTGTGTTATCGGCCATGTTTTTCTTGTTTTCAGCCTGCTCGGCTTTGCCGCCAAGGCTGGGCTCGCCACTTGCAAGGTTTGCACAATCGAGATGACTGTTTTTCTACCAACAAAGAGGTAGACTCGGTATTGATTTTTTATTTTTTATTTTTATTTTTAAATAGTGACAATAATACTACGGAACAAAAAGTAATGGTAAAGTTGGTCTCCTATTGATCCGTTGCGCTGGGATTCAGGCTCGTACGATTGGGTTCCGGGAAATTACCCATTTGTCTTCGCATGAAACTACTCGCCAGTTATGGTAGAAAGGCTGCCAAGGATGAAAAGAGGTCCCCACCAGCCCAGTACAATACAAAGACAAAAGTCAAAAGATTAATTCCTCGTATTATCCTTGGTGGGTGGACTGACCACCCACACCACGGTACATTGCCCACACAACCAAGTCCTCAAGTCCCAAGGTCTATCCAGTCATTCCGTACTTCGCAGCATCCAGCGGGTTCGGCAGAGGTCCATGACATCAGTGCGTCCACTGGCCAGGCCCGCCGTTTCTTCCTGCTGTTCCCCTGTCGCTTGTACCTTGATTCCCGGCCTAGGGTTTCTAAGAATAACGCTCACACCACACGACAGACAAGACCACCGCCACTCACACCCTCGGACCTCCCTCCCCTGCCCTTTTGGGTTGCCAACCGTTTTTCAAGAACCATATAAGGCAACCTTGCCACCCATCTAGTCATATCCTTTCCTCTTTCTCTCCCAACCAACTCACAAACTTACATTCGCTTTATTGCTCTTCAAGACATCTTTCGTCTTACACATTCGCTTTCAACGCAAACCAAACCAACAACTCTTAATTCAAAATGAAGTCCTTCGCTGTCGCTGCTGCCCTTGTTGGCCTCGCCGCCGCCTGGCCCAAGAACGCCACCACCACCACTGACGAGATTGTCTGGACCACCGAGGTTGTCACCTCCTACGAGACTTACTGCCCTGGTCCTACCACCGTTGTTGTCAACAACCAGACTCACACCGTCACCACTGCCACCACCCTGACCATCACCAACTGCCCTTGCACCATCACCAAGCCTCACACTACCACCTCCTGCACCACCGTCGGCCCCCAGCCTACCGGCCCTGCTGGTGACGAGTGCGCCGACAAGTGCTACGCTCAGTGGATCAAGTGCAAGACCTCCCCCAACGCCAACCAGTCTTACTGCGCTGCCCAGATTGACGGCTGCCTTGGCTGGCAGTGGGCTGGCTCTGCCAACAAGCCTACCTACTGCGTCAAGCCCTCTGGCACCGCTGCTCCCACCGGCTCTGCTAGCAACCAGCCTACCGGCCCCAGCAAGCCTACTTCCACCGTCCCCGTTGCCAACGGCGCTGCCACCATGGTTCCCTTCGGTGCTGCTGCTCTTGCTGCCATTGCCATGCTGTAAATAGCATACGTCTCTTTATACCTTTTGCTTAAATGAGAACATGTTATGATAGCGGTGGAATTTTAATTCTTATCAATTTTTTTTTAACGCATCAATGCGGGATTCACTAGCATAGAAAATTTTGCCTACGGAGGACTGTTAATATCAGAAACCAATACAAGGGCCATTTCACGATGTAATATCATTTTTTCACGGAGTCTTGGATATATATAGACCTTGAATATTTAATATGATTGAAAACTATTTAATCACCTTGAAATCTTTGAACAAATATGATAAAGCGACTGGATCGTGATTGGAAGCCCATTCTCAACAAGAAATCTCCAGCGCGCCTATTGTGGGTTTTATACGAGATTCCGACCAATCAGATCTTAGCAAGATAAGAGAATGAGGTACACTCCTTCCTTCAGCTATATTGGCTCACCATATGCCAACCCTTGCACCTCTAGCGATACGAGCAATGTCAGTTGACTAAGCCAGGTCAGGTGTACCCTTGCCAAGAATCAAGCTCGGCTTCGTAGTTCGCATTGTAGACGTCACTTTGAACAGGCCAAGAGCGCACAAGCTGCCCCAAGATGATTGGCATATCGATTCCGGCCCAGTAAAACGTGGCTTACCGTAGCGTTGTTCTAGACACTTGACCGAGCGGGGATCGGCAGGCGAGACGCGCCAGGAACACGGCAGTTGCCATTAAACTGTCCATCTTCAGTCCGGCCGATATAAAAGGTTTGCATTTGATTAGAATCTTGTTCTTGTAGAGTGGGTTGGTGTCCGAAGCTTCAGAAGCGGCATGGCGCGCTCGGAACGCAGCCCAGGAATCCGGCTATCGGTCAGCAGCGAGAGCCCGACGCGTAGCAAAGTTCAACCTCAAGCTCTGGAAACTTATGCAGTAACGAAAAAAATATCTCTTTTTAAAGCAGTTTACATGAGACAAACCGGGATAATCTTGAAGACCCTCTGGTTTAAAGTTGAGTGTAAGTACAATTTTGAGGCCAGATTCTGAAGTTGCAATGATGACTTGATAGCTGGAACCCCGAAAATTGAACCAAAGGTAAGTAAAAGATAGAAATAAGAAAGAAACAATAAAATATCGTGGGAGGAATATTGGATATATGTGCTCCGAGTGAGGGCCTAGTCAGTACAGGACAAGGCAAGAAGATACTTTAGGAAATATACGTACATTTTCAAACGGTAACCTACTCTACGTCCATCTTTATATTAAAAAAGCAGGTTCCTATGTATGTCACTAGTGGCTGAGTTTTGGGATTGTGTAGTGGCAGCCATGAGTACACTGCAGCAAAGTTTCATCATCGTGCGTTTCACCACATTCTATCGGAACCCCAGCATTGGTCTTCGCGGTAGTAGAGCCAATCTAGCACACTTTTGCGGTTACAATAACTGTCCCGGTTTCGCCAGTGTTGAGACTTGGGCAGTAATGCTTCTTGAATTGTAGAATGACTTATTTTCCCCAATAAAGCCCTGGCTAACTATAGCTTTATCCTTTGATGATGCAATATTTGAAGCAGAAAGTCCTGGGAATTCCGGTCTGGCGCAGGCTGGTTGGGCTGAACAGTCACGTTTCTTTGGGCAGTGCAATTGAGCTTCATTTCCTGGATGACTCAATCTTTCGACTTCATCGCATTAATTACCAGTCGTTTCACCCCCCAAAAATGCGTTTGTTGCAACTTGACGATGTGGGCGACATTGGCCCGCCTAAAGATCTGATTGCCGCTGTTCCAAAGTACGCCATATTGTCGCACACATGGGTTCCAGCCGATGAGGAGGTCACATTCAAGGATCTCGTGGATCGAACGGCACAATCCAAGGCTGGCTATAAGAAGATCCTGTTCTGCGGACAGCAAGCGAAGCGCGATGGACTGAATCACTTCTGGGTGGATACTTGCTGCATCGATAAACCGAACAACAGCGAATTGCAAGAAGCCGTCAACTCCATGTTTGCTTTGTACCGTAATGCTACCAATTGTTATGTATTTTCTCGGTGATGATTCAATATCCTCAATTGATGCTGGAGACAATGCCAATACGCTGGATTGGGAAGCTGCTTTCCGCAGAAGCAGATGGTTTACACACGGATGGTCGCTACAAGAACTCCTTGCTCCGGCGTCTGTCGAGTTCTTCTCAAAGGATGGCATATGCTTGGCATATAAACTGAACCCCGAAAAAATCATCTGCGAGGTGGCTGGAATTCCAGCCAAAGCTCTCAGAGGAGGCCCTCTAGCCGGATTCAGTATCTCGGAACGAATGGCGTGGGCCGAGGCGCGGAAAACCACGCGGCAAGAGGACAAGGCATACTGACTGCTGGGAATATTTGACGTTTCCATGCCGCTGATACACGGAGAAGGCGAATCTTGGGCACGCCGACGACTGCGAGCAATGGTTGACGGCGCGTCTAAAGGTGAGCGGCTGCTTTGACTCTCTCCACTGTTTGCTCTCTTTTGGGGTGCAAAAGAGAAATTTACCAACTGAAGGAGGAGAAGACAAGAAAGACTTTTCAGTGACATCTAGTCTGGATGTGACAGAGACAGAGCTTTTTGTTGGGAGAAATCTAGAACTGGAATCTATTTGTAGGACTCTTCACGGCGATGGTAACCGTCGAACCGCAATTCTACACGGGTTGGGAGGCATTGGGAAAACATAGCTCGCTGCGGCCTATGCAAAAACATACAAGGACAGCTACTCGGGCATATTCTGGTTCAATATAAGAGATGAGGCTTCCCTGAAACAAAGTTTTGCTAGAGTTTCGAGGAGAATATCGCAACATCATCCCGATGCGGGTAAAACGACCAAAATTGAATCTGAGGATGCTGAACGTGCTGGTATGGAAGTAATGGATTGGTTGAGTCGCCCCAACAGTACACGTGGCTGATGATATTTGATAATTATGATAATCCACTGCCTCCAGGGATAGACACAGACCAACGACAGTGGATATTCGTGAATATCTGCTAGAGGCGTACCAAGGCTGCGTTATTGTTACGACACGATCATTACGACTCAAATTTGGCCGATATATTAAGATGAAAAGGCTACTGGACATAAGCGAGAGCCTTGAAATTCCACTCAAGTCATCCAGACGCGACGAGTTTATCAACGGTAACACCATCCGCAATCAATCAATTCCGGCGTACTTGCTAACGTGTCTGGTAGACCCCGATGCCGTGAAGCTAGCTCGGAAGCTGGATGGGCTTCCGTTGGCATTGGCCACTACTGGAGCATATTTGCGCGAGACATCTGTTTCTTGTGCCGACTACTTGCGACTATATGAATTGTCCTGGTCACAGCTTCAGAAAGTAAGCCCGGAAGTGAATTCGTATGACGATAGAATGCTTCATTCCACATGGCAACTGTCACTGGAAAACATCAAGAAGCAGAATGAACTTTCCGCCAAGCTTCTTCAATTCTGGGCTTACTTTAGCAATGACGATGTTTGGTTCGAACTTCTTCAGCATGCTGATAGCTCAAGCCCTCGCTGGCTGCAGGAGCTTACAGCAAACGAGATGTACTTTACCCAGGCCATCCGTGTACTGAGTGAGCACGGACTGGTAGAGCTAGCTCCACGTGCGCGGGAGCAGCCCGAGTCGGCGGGTTATAGTCTGCACAGCTCTGTCCACTCATGGGTAATACACATCTTGAATCAAGAATGGGATATAAGACTCGCTCGCCACGCATTGAAGCTCATTGTTTCCCACGTGCCCAATGAAATCCAACCCAAATGGTGGGCAACTCAGTGGCGGCTTCTCCGCCATGCAGCCAAATATAAACAGGCTATAATCGATAAAGGCTCAGAGGAGGATATATCGTTCGAGGTCAAGCGGCTCATAGAACTGTACTGGTCCCAAGGGAAGCTAGAGGAGGCGGGAGAAATAGAGCAATACGGCTTTCGCAAAGTTGACAGACCTGACCGAAACCGAATCCAGAATTCCGCCTTTCATGCCATGCAGAGACTGGCGGTCTCTTACGTTGAGAAAAGAAATTCAGATCCAGAGGAACCACAGTTGGGAAAAGCCCATCTACCAAGCTTCTGGGCTCCTTGACGGCTATTGCACCATCACTCTTCCGCTAAGTCACTCTCATGGCTGTCTCTACATCAGTCAAGGCAGACTCGATGATGCAGAAAAGCTGTTTTTGTTTTCAATTGCTGCTTTTCACACCACGTTTGGCTCAAGCCATAGGCGTATGCTCGATCTTGTCGAGCGACTCGGTGTCTTGCCTACCAGCCAGGTAAAGCAAGACACCGCGGAAAGAGAATCTCAACTGACTCGTGAAGGGTATAAAAATAAACCTGACATTATAGATGGATGGGTGTTAGAGATCATAAATGGCCTTGGCGCGGTTCATGCTTATAAAGGTAAACTAGCTGAGGCGAGAAGATCTATAGGTGTGCGCTTGAAGGTAAAGAAGAGGTCTTTGGCCGTAACCACAAACCAAAGCCTTCTACCATTACTCAAATTGCCTTTGTTTGTCTCCAAGATGGCAAAATAGAGGAGGTCGAGAAGTTGAGCCGAAGAGCGCTAGAGGAATTTCATGCCACCAATGGACAAGCTCCTGAGAGACAGAGCCGAGTCAAGAGCTAGAGGATCCAAAAACAGTTTCCAGGAAGATACAAGAGATCTCTAAAGATATTAAATGAAGAGTTATGCATCTTTTTCAAACAACTGGACACTATTTATAGCCGTCAGGGTAGACTCGAGGAGCAGGAAAGGATCTGCCAAAAAGCATTGCAAGGGTACACAGAGGCTTTTGGTCGAGACCACGACAAGACAATAAATGCATCAATAGATCTTGGCTTATGCTATACAAAGCGAGGAAAGCTAGATGGTGCAGAGAGGATATTCCTTCGAGCATTGGGAAGACAGAAGAAGAAGGCGCTAGGCCCGAACGATATGACAACGCTGACGACAACCCACATGATTGGACTCTTACACTAACGAAGAGGCAGGTTTAATGAGGCCGAGGCTATATTTCGACAGCTTTTAGAGGAACTTGAAAAAGAGTTTGGGGCGGATCATAAGGCCACGTTGATCGTGGCGGGCTGCCTCCAGAGAGTTTATTCCTACCAAGGTAAATGGATAAAGGCACAAGCAATGACAGTGAGACTGCCCCCCAAGAGACGAGGACTTTTGGTGTATTTAATTTGTGAGACGGTGATGGCCATGTTGATCTACGTGTGTTTTTTCTGTGTTAAACTTTCTTTTCAAGACGGGAGTGGCTTTTGTCCGGTTTACATCAAGCCATGTCTAACAAACGGTCACGATTTATGTATAAGATGCAATAGTAGTAATAGTTGTAGAGAAGTTATTTCAGTACTCAAGCATTATTATCCGACTTCCGAATCCCCTGTAGCCAGAAACTTCAAACGCGAAGACAAACGCGTGCGATCAAACGCCAGGGCATACTGCCGTTGCCGTCTGCCAAAATCCACGGGCGACTTCAACCCCCCTCTTCCTTTTCTTTTTTTTTTATTTAAATCCTTCCATAAAATCTGACTTTGGTCATCTAAACACAGCCTTACTTTCAAAGGAATCACGTGAAGTGAACGACCCTACCGCCATCCAGACTTTGCAAAGGAGCAAAAGATTAAACGATTAAAATATCAAGAGAAAGCCAACAGGGCAAAAGAGAAATGAAATAGCTAGTCCCTCTGAGGTCTAGGTCTGAGTATCAGTCGCGGTCGTTTTACTGGCCGTGACGGCTCCGACTCTGACTCCGACGAAGAAGACAGCGCAACTTCCGCTTCGTTTAAAATGCCATTCGACATTTCCCGAGGCCGAAGGCGGCGATGTGCCGTAGGAGCCCTTGGAATGGTGGAACTCACCAAATTGTCCGGGTGTGCTTGACGATCAAACTCCCTCGCGGCATGAGCTGCAGCTTCACGGGCAGCAGCGAGGCCGCGCGCTACGGCGAAGCGAATGCTGCGCTGAGTACTCGGTGGTGGCTGTGAAGAGGGCGGTGGAGCAAGAGGGCAAGGAGAAGCGACGGCGGTGGTAGCATCACTAATTGGTGAGGATGAGGAGGAGGTCAGGGGCCTCTCGTACGAGCCTTGCAATGTCCTCTCGACGTCACGATGCCGTTCTTGAACCGCCTCCGTGGTTGTTGGGCCATCTGCGGTAGTAGTAGCAATAGTCGTTGCTGCATCTCCAAACCGAAACACAACACCCTCCCCAGGGCTACGCCGTCTCTGTGCTGCGGCTGGGATTATGGTAGTACTCGCTGAACTACCGCTACTCGTTGTATCCCAACCGGGCTGTATCTCTGCGTCGACATCCTGCTCCAGCATAACCGGCTCTTCCTCTGGCAGCACAAACGCAACAGTCGTTTGGCTCATCCTCGCCCGCTCTGCTGCCGCCGCCTCTGGGAAAACTTGCCGCTCAATCTCTGCATACTTTCCCCTCACCCAATCGATCAGGCGCGCATGCCTCTCCACCACCTTTTGCGAGGCGTAGTAGCCCGAGCTGCGGTTGACAAACTGCTCAATGAGTTCGTAGCGCTTTATAGCAACGCGTTTGCTCTCTTCGGCAAGCATAACATCTGCCTCGGCAGTGGCAAGGGCAGATGCGTGCCCACGGGGGACGGCAGCTTGGTTGCGAGCGGCGAGGGCGGAGTCGCGCAGGCGCTGGACTCTGAGGACAGCGCGGTTGAGGGCCATGTACGCCTGATCCCGCTCGATGCGACGCATGAGGGTTGCATCCCTGCTGCGCAGCCACTCTATGCTCTCGTGAGGTTGCAGTGCAATGCTGCGGCGGAGCTCCTGATACAAGTCTTCCGTATCCTGGCGGGGGCTTTCCGCCTTCTTCTTGTACTGGTCCAGCCACCAGTATTCAACTCCCATATACTCAATCCACGATGTGAGGCGATCCTGGGTTAAGAATGCATCTTCCGGCGCAAATGGGACCCGAAAACCCTGACGTAGGAGCCGCTCTTTAACAGCGAGCTTATACTCGGACAGGTTCCGGCACGGAGGCTGCTCACGAAGGAACCGACGTTCATGATCGCGGCGGGACTGGAGATCAGAATACAACTCCATGTCCCCGCCTGGTTCGCTTCCGGGAACTAGGTCGTTTGTATGGCGTCGTCGGAGGTCGCCCTCGTCTTCGGCGTCGTTAGCAACGGCCTCTCCCTGTGTAGTGGTGTCCAGGCGGCGGTTGTAGGCCTGCCCGCGGCGAAACTGCCGCCATCGCAGCTCCTGCCGCTGAAGGAATGCGCCATCCTCACTATTGAGGGCTCTGTGCCCATCATAATTTGAATAATAACCGCTAATGTTGAAGCTTATGGGAGGATGAAAGTTAAAAGGTCGTAGCAAGGCTTCAAATCTAGCGGGATCTCGTCTCACGCGGTGCATTTGATGACGTGGGTAGAGAGGAGGAACACCCTGCTCCTCAAGACGCTCGAGAGCCCTGTTTTCTCGCCGAAAGTAGATGTTGTTTTCATAATCCACTGAAGTGCTGGTGTTATTCTCGAGTTCTTCTTCTTCTTCTTCTCTGTCTGTGGAATTACTAGTAGCGGGATGTAGTATTTGCAAGCGTGACGAGTAGTCGTCCTCATTACAGACTCGATAGAATGCGTCAATCACTTCTTGATTTAAAAGATCCATGTGTATAACCCTGGTTGATTGTACAGGAGGGCGTTGAAATTGTTGCGTAGACTCTCTCATATTCCTACCACATTGTGAGTTTTTCAGGCAAAGATAGAGACGTAAGATGTGAAGATGCAAGTGGTAGAAAGAGAAGGATAGATCCTACTGAAACGAATCGTCAGCAACTCGAATATCTCTTTCGGATATGTACTCTAGACCCGGCATGGACAGATGCGTCGCGAATCCATCTTCGGGTTGTGGATAGGCGGCGATGAGGTCTATAAGCGTCCTATCGTCGACGATATCCACCATCACCTCATTATCCTCTACCGAACTCGGGGGCTGCTGGGAGTCTTCCATATATTGATGGAGCTAGGCTTTGTGTGTCGAATTAAAAATGTAGAGTAGTTTGCCGAAATTGAACGGCGGGCAATGACGGCTGGGGAGCCTGAAGATACGGATGTCTACTCGGAAATCAAGGTCAAACTTATCGATTAATCCACTCCGATTCTGTCCTATGAAGATGAGAAGGGGAAAATACTGCCATGGTATGAGATGGGGTTAATGGCTGATATTTAAAGAAGAAAAAAAACGAATGCAGTACTGTAATACTGATTGATGCAGACCACACCACTCTCTCGTCATACTACGTGCAGATACAACGCATTGCACAACATTGATTAAGAGCCCATTGACTAACGACCATCCGACAAGTTTGAATGAATAGCTCCTATCAATACGATCACCGCCACTTAGAACAGTTACACAAGAATCATCAGGGATAGATGAAACTCTATGATACGATGAAGCTCTTGTAGACCCATTGGTTCACGTGAAGAACCTCTCCGATCTTTTGTCAGACTCTCATCTGAATCCTGTGCAAAGAAGACCTCCGACTGAAACGACAGTCACTGACGGGAGACTGGGAAGAAAACTCTGGTTTCCCTAACACAGCATGTTTGTGTTGGAGTGTGTACAAATGCCTCTCGTTTCACGACGTCAAGTGCCATCCTTCCATATGCTGCCTTGAAATTTTCTAGCGGTAATATTGTTAGATTTATTAACGGCTTGAAATTGGGATGTAGGCCGGTTGATTTTGCCAGCTAGGAATGGTGCTTCTTGGGGGCAGTTCGTACCGCTTGGTGGCTGCCACTGTGTAGAGAGCCTATATAGTTACCGGATTGACGGCCAGAGTGGATTTTTATGTTGCACCCAGTTATCGAAGAAAGATCAGGCCACAGTAGTTTGCAATAGTTTCTATTGTAGCATCAGAATGTCAAGGACCGCTCATTTTCCAATTCCACAGCGTTACTCAAAGGCTGCCGGAGCGGTGGGAGTACAATCCCCTGGTCCATGTCCGCCATGTACGACTCTATCAACCTTGCTTCCCCGGCAACACACACCACCAACTGCTGTGGAAGCGTTGCAAGACGAATAGCACCATTAACAAGAAGGGGACGCTATGGTTAATCTGCCAAGCAATACGCCATAATATGATGCTAAGCGTGAACGTGAGCACAGTTAAGCCAGCACCTGCTGAGGCTGGGGTCCCGTCACGGAAGTGCGACACTGTGCAATCATATATACAGTATAACCAGTAATAGCACTGGCTTCTCTATGTACCATGTCATTATCGTCAAATTACGCAGTTCTAGGTATCATAAAAATCATCAACTCCCCTCAGAAGAAACATACAAGGAAAGGGGGAATAAAGACAAAGAAGAAAGAAAGGAAAAACCGCCAGCTCATGCACCCAGTATAGTAACCTTCGTCTATCATGTCCCATGAACCGATGTAAGCCCATGCACGATCCCAAAAAATGCTTCAGTCACTTTTGATCTGCTCTAATTCGGCGGGTATCCCCCTCTATGTTGCGGGATGCCCCGAGGAAGGTAGCCTCCGCGACCATTGCCACGACCACGGTAAGACATGACTGGCGGCATTGAGTTTCCGTGGCTTCCATGTAAATTGTTGTAGTCGGCGTACATTGGCGGTGTCGCGGACATAGGGACCCAACCGCCGTTGACGACTGGGGCGCCGGAGTTGGCATGCCACATGGGAGCAAGTGGTGGTGCTGGTTGATGCATGGTGGGTGACATGGGCATTGCCGGGGTGTTCCATTGATAATGCTGCTGCGGCTCATATCCGATAGGGGCTCCTCCATACATTGGAGGACTCGTCGGAAGTCCAGCGCTCAGCATACCATCCATATGTCCAGGGGCAGCCTGTAACGGCATTGCCATCGTCACGTTTCCACGACCCTGGCCCGGGACGCCATTTCCACGGCGGCCACCTCGTGCAATTCCGGATGCTCTTCCTCGCGTAAACGATCGTCGCGGCGCCTTTGGTTTGCGGTCAACAGTAAAATCAATCTTCTTGAGTGGGTTGGTCACCATGATGTGGTTGGTGAGATTGAGCTTGTCGAGGTCTTCAGGGCTTGCGGTCCAAGCTTGGAATACGTTTTCAATGTTTTCGAAACCTCGTACTTCAGGAACCCAGGCACGCACATAGTCTCCTTGCTTGTCGTAGTCAAATGCCTGCTTGACTGGGTTGAAGATTCGCGCATCACCACGGGGGTCGTTGCCGACGCCTGCGACATACTGCCAGTTGGCCCAATTGGACGATACGTCGTAGTCGACAAGCATGCATTCGTACCATTCCGCTCCATAACGCCAGTCAATATCCAAATGCTTGGCGAAAAAACTAGCGACGTTCTGTCTTGCTCTGTTTGATGTGTACCCAGTCGCATAGAGTTCTCGCTGCGAGGCATCGATTAGCCCCATACCTGTATCGCCCTGTAGAAATCGCTCAATCGATTCAGAGATTTTCTGTGGAGGAGGGTCCTGGTTTGGATTAGCAGTTGTGTTGTTGCCTGTCTTCCATTCCTTGGAATAGCCATCGACTTGTCGGAACCCGTGTGCGGCAAACAGCTTTGTGCCAAACTTCTTGGTGCACAGTCGCATGTAGTCCCTCCACAGCAGCTCCAAACGAACTGCTTTGGTGCCGCTATTCTCGCCTTGACCGTATCCTGTAGCCTGCTCGTACCGCGAATCCGTTCCATCCTCGAACTTGACGAGCTCACTGTGCACCTGCCGGGCTGTTAGGCATCCCAATGCAAGGTAAGCGGATAGTTTTGTGCTAAAGTCGACTCCGAGCAGTCCATTTCGAGTTTCGGCATAAGCTGACATGGCACCAGATTTGATAAGATAGTGTAGTCGATCCAGTGCGTGTTTTTCGCCCCCCTGGAATGGGTGGGCTGATTCTGTGTTATCCGGTTTTAGCGGCGGACTCTGCAAAAGGGATCCCAGGGGCCTGGAAAAGCATAATTGGAGCGCTTCGAGAGTATCAGGTATTTGGAATGGAGACGTCTGCGGGACTATCAACGTTGCTGGTGGGATTGGCGGCAATGGCGACTCGATAGAGGCCAGAACGGGCCGAGGCTTATCGCGAAGCGGCTCTTGCGCTTTTCGGTATGTTGTGAATACGTCAGGAAGCTTGTCGGTATCGGGGTCAATATCACGACTACATGAAGAGTTAGAACAGTGAGACTCAAGATGTCTAGGCTAGTCAGAGACACACTCATCAACGTAATATTTCTCATCCGGGATGAGAGCAAAATTGATATTGGCGGCGGCACAGGCAGCAGAAACGGATTTTTGTTGGCGTACTTCTTCAAATGATACGTCATCGGTCATCCATACAGCGGAGATGGCGGCGTTACCAGTGGAGTTGACATGGCTAATGATTGCACGAACAATGTCGGCGTGGCTTCCAATGCGGATAATCACGCCGCTCCGTCGGGCTTCGAGGCTGCCTTTGAGATCCCAGAGAGTCTCGGCAAGAAATTTGGTCCGGTGAGGACCACAACGCCAGAAGTTGCCAACCTTGCTCTTGGCAGGCGGGAAGGGAGAGGTCTCGCCTGGTATTAGAAAGCCAGACGCTTCGATTTGGTCGGGAGGGAGGACCATGACGGGTAATAGATGCGTGAAGCCATGATCTGAAGTTGAAGCTAGACGGTGAAAAACTGGATTATCAGAGATTCTCAAGTCGCGACGGAGCAAATAGACGAGGATGCTATGGGTAGGCATGACGAGCTGGCGATTGCGCATCTAGCTCCCTGTACTGGTAGGTTCCGTGGCCAGCGACCCTTGCGGGAAGTCGGGGAGGATAGGGACAGGAAAATGGCGATGACTAGGAGGAATTGGCCAACGTAGGTTTCAATTGTGTAAAGTAGAAGAAACTCCACCCTTTTTTTTTTTTCAAGAGACGTCAAGACAAGAATGACAGATCGAGGCACTTGGATAAAGACAGAGCTGGAGGAACCAATCAAGGTAGCTAGCGAGGATAGCGGGCGTTTTTGGTGTGGTCGGCGAGCAAATGGACCAGCGGCAAGACAATTGCAATGGGTTGATGCTAAGCAGGGATCCACAGTGTCATGTTTGGCGTTTTCAAGGAATAATGAGCGGGAGCCACTGAGAGAAGAGTCGAGGCTGGTTTTGTTCGCTATTTGCTCGTTCGTTGTCTGTCGTCAGTTGTCAGTTGTTGCACGCTTGTTTCCTAACCCTGGCACAGCGTACTCCGTTCTCAGTTGCTAACAAGGAGAGAGCTTGGGAGTGCCCACTGGCTGATAGTTAGGCGCCACCCGCTAATATAGTCCCGAGTCCAGTCCAAGCTGGGGCCAACGAGCAACGAGGCTGAACGGACCGACGAACCTGAAAGAGGGTAATGAGCCGATGACGAGGGTGGTGACGATGGAAGTGGTTTTTGGAACTGTCCGCTGCGAGGTGCTGCTGGAGAGATGGATTAGACACGAGCACTATGTCGATATGTGTTTGGTAAACTTTGTTTGTTGGCAGTATTTCGAGCCAAAAGATGGTCCGGCGGTTTGTTTGATGGTGGGTTGTGCGGAAAGAGGAATCGTAAACACGACGATGCGAGATGATGTGTGAGATTAATAGAGGCAGGGGTCCATGCCATGGTGATTTGTTTCTTGATTTCATCATCATGCCCCTTGGTAGCTGGAGGGGCCGACAAGGCCGTACGGAATATGGTTTCTAGCGTCATGGGGCAACCCACGAGACTGGGTGAGGGGGTGGTTGGAGGAGCAAGGGTGTAGGCACCGAATTGTCGAGTGTGGTGCATACTTTTTTAGCGATGGTGTGTGCACCATGATTGCTCTGATCGATCGACCGGCGAAAAGAAGAAACAAAGCGAATGAAACGATGTGGGTGAGGTGGGTGAGGTGGGATGCCTGGTGGAGGGTTTGGCTGGCAAGTGGCTACTGGTAGGCTGGACGAACAAGCCTAGCAACTAGGTAGGTACTAATGGCTAGCAAGACAATGAATCTCTGCTGAAAACCATTTTTTTGGCACTGTTTACAGGCCTGCCTGGTACTAGCCTGCCCTCTTGGTTGGTTCTGGTAGAGCTCAAGGTCTACGAGAGTAATAAGGTTATGATTGGCACTTGGCCCTTGGCACTTGGCACTTTGCACTTGGGAGGGTGAAATGATGACCTGACGGCGCTGTAAAAGGGACCCTGCAATTTAAACTTGGATGACGCCAGACCCCCCCTGTGCCCCTGGAATGCACTGTATTGGACAATCCCCCAGGCGCATTTATAGCTGTACCAGGGTCGTATAGGCGGCTGTCATCTACCAACCGCGGCCCCAAGTGTGGTGTAGATCTAGATGGACACCCACGGCAGCCGAGAGTCCGAATTAAATATATACACATCTAGTTATATGTATGTATATATTAATTAGCTAAATTTAATTAACAGTATATTGAATTTCGATCGCAACATTCCTTGCCTCGACTAGGTCTCTGGCGTTTCCATATGGCCGTCTTGAATTAGCCCACCAAGCAAAGCAGCCTCACTGCCTGGGTATGCAAAGTGTCATAAGGGCCCCCAACCTGCCCTTTTCGGACTGCCTCGATATCAGTCGCCTCTCCATGGTTGCACGCATCGGGAACCAAGATGGGCCTGCCGCTAGCAGGGATCAGCGCACCACCACACCCACCTTGAATTTTTTTTTTTTTTATCCTGGCGCCTCGTTTGGGCAAAAGCCAGCCGCTGCAGGGACTTGTGGAAATGGTTGCACTCCCTGTGGGCTGCGGGCTCCCATGGCCCGTGGACCGGCCGGGCGCGTTGTCGGCGGAGGCTACTGGTTACCCCCTGTAAAAATGGCCATTTCAGCGCCCGCAACACCCGGAGCGCCGCCAGAGTGCACCCAAGTCGAAGCGGAATGGCGGAAGTTGGCTGGGCTACAAGGGCGAATACAGGGCAGCTGTTGTGGCTTTTGGCGTGAAGCCCGTACCCTGTCCAAGACATCGGTCCTTATCGTTGGCGACTCTGTTCCAGTACGTACTTGAGACTGCATCATTCATTTGGTCAAGTACTTACGTTAGTAGGCAAGTAACCAGGTACCTCATGTTTATGCTCACCATGTATCATCTATAGTACTGCTGAAACATCAAACCACCAAACCACAAACCACAAACCATAAAACCACCAACCTTCATCCTTTTCAGACACGTCTCTTCGCATCACCACATCGCAATAAGCCGCACGGCTTCACCCACTCTTTTCGTGCCCCTCCCTTCTGCTCCCCGGCAAACTTGCTCTTTGACCCGAGAGCCCCCCGCTTTGTCTGACCCCTGCCGAGCTGAGATGCTGACCCTTTACAGTTAGGCCCGCCACCAAAGAACCATACCAACAGCCGCCGCCTTTGCTGGCCATTTCCACACCACCGGCAAAACAGACCATATAGCCAGCCATGCGCTGGCCAAAGGGTGCCAAGCAAGAATGAGCATTATCAATCATATCTGCGGCAGGCTCGCTACACATGCATTGCACACATCATGTTGCCAGTGTTGGTAATATAAAGGCGCATACCGCGGCGGCGCAAGGCTGACTCCTTGTCGACGACCCCCCCACCAGCGAGTCGGCAGGCTGAATCGCCACGAGTCACGATTCAATGTCAAGTTTGTTGAATCCGCTTCGTGCCTGTCCTCCGGCGGTCAAATTCAGCAACGCCTCGGTGCAGGCAGACCCCGCGCCACCTACCCGCCAACAAAACAGTTGGTCTGACAGATACTATGTAACCCCGTCCTGGCCATCCAACGTACGAGCTACACCCTTTCACATCGTTTCCTGAGCAGCTGCGTATTCTCTGTTTCCAGCTCCTTATATCTCCTTGTTCATTTACTTGATACTCTACTTAGACAGCCCAACGCCGTCGCAGTCCACTATATGCGGTCCATGTCATGCATCAAGAGCTTGCCTCTCCTTCATGCAGACGGGATCGACAGCACACCTGGGCACCTGCATCAAGCCACAGTGATCCATTTCCCTATTCCATAGCTATCATGTATCCTCGTAATTTTGCTCCTTGTTCTTCTTTAAGCGGCCCAATTGCCATGCTCATGCTCTCGGGCCAGTCACTAACCACTCAGCAACCCACTTCATCTCAGCCAAATTTGGCCCAATCGCCGACGCAATGCGCCCCAATTTCGACGCATCAACAATCCTTCACTCGAGCTGCTTCCGTCTACACTTCTCTGTGGCCTCGAGCTATTTCCTTGCTCTAGTTGATCTAGGATTGAATTGGGAGTCGACCGGCTCAATTCCACGACGCCGAGAGAATGGCAGATATAGCTTGCTCACGAGTAGGCATGCTGGCTGACTTGAGTTGATTACTAGTTACTGACCACTGCCATCACGTCGTGAACCTGTATGCTAACCAACTCAGGGTTGTGGTGTACGGCCTCGCGAAAAATCTCGGGCATTACGTCAATATCGCCGAAGCGTTCCCGATGCTGTACGGTGCCATTGATTTTTCGGGACGTTGTCGATCACTCCTGGTCACCTACATCGTGAAATAGGATCTGTACTGTCATCATGCTTACAATGACATCCAGGTTCTGGCAAGGCAGTAGTTTGTGGATTTTGCCGGTTTGCGGCACAGTGCACACCGCCGCTAGCAACATCACTTCCCGTCCGTCCTGACGTAAATTCGGGCTCGAAGAGACGTTGGTGGCTTGTTTAGAACCATGCACGACATGTCATCTAATACAGCGGGACGGTGTTGCACGCGCGTTCTTGGTGGACAAACCTCCGAGATTGCTCGTTTCCCCATGGCTAAAATTGACATGCTACTAACAGACTCCGCCCAGCTCTTTCGATAAGTCAACCGGGGGCCCTGCTCCCAGTCCTAGCGGCACCCGAGACAGTTACTATTGGAACTTTGTTTTTAGTGTCGACTACAGAGAAACGTACGTTTGGTGCTGGAGAGAATCTATCTACACGAGCTATAGATTTGCGGGCTTCGTCAAAGCCAGATTCAGCCCCCAAACGCAACTTCCCCTTTTCTTGCAGAATATGGGGCGTTTGTATTTTTGGTCACCGCCATCTTTATTTTGTATTCTTATGCACACTCCCCGGCCCCCAAACCTGAAGTCCGGCAAGTGCTTTTGCCGTTCTCCAAGTGAGTTAGCACAAGGGCTGAAGCAGTAGAACAACGGATTCTCCCTGCCACCTTGAGCTGGCCATGCTAACAAAAGAGGCATGCGAGCCAGAGGTTTAAAGCTTCAATCTTGTCGATAATAATGGCCAGTAGAATGCCGTCCACACGCGCCAGGTCAGAGTTTTACTGACGTGTATTTTTGGCGCGGTGTAGGTGACCAGTCACTTTTCGTTTTTCTTTTTCTTTTTGACATTATTGATAGCTCATGGAGGTGCAAATGCCATGTGACAGTTTATGATTAAATGTAATGAAATGCTGAAGCACGGCACTACAGGATACCATTGCGATGGCGGAGAGACAGACAAACAAGACACGAATATTGTCTCCATACATATGAGCAGCGGTGACAAAAGGACAGGTTATAACACACCATGGCAGCTAAGTCAACAGATGTATACGAGCCTTATCGTAGCTAGAGACATTACCGATATGTTTTAAAATGCCCTTTGTCTCGCATGTCTTAGCTATCCAGACTCGAAGTTGGTCCAGTCGCGGTGTTTCCAAGTACCACATCCAACTACAATCACGGCAAGAAACCGCTGCTGATATTTTCTGCGTCAGTCAATCAACCACCTAGGCTTTCAAACTTGGACAAGTCCTTGATTCCCTGGAAATGTTGCTGAAGCCAGTAAACTGCTACTACCGTCTCATATCATGACCTTTGAAACTAGGCGTCCGACTGGTACAAGACTGCACGATTATGCACTTGACCAAGACATATTCAACATTCAAATAAGAAATTTCTACTTCAGCCAGTTCTATATCTCTTCTTGTTCCTTTTTATCCCCTTTCCTTTGCTTCTTTCTTCTCCCATATCTTTTTACCCATTCTGATCCAGTTTGTTTGGCGTTGACAAGGACGACACCTGAAAGTAATCATAATACCTCATCTTATGAACCTCACCAATGAAAGGAATTAAAAAATCATTTTAATTCTATTTCGCTGTCAAACCACATTAATACGGTTCGTCGTAGCAAAGCTTGATTGACATCAAGCGTCGGCCAACCGCTTGCCAAGATGCACTGCCACGCTAGAGTCGCCACAAACCGGCCCCTCCAATGGCGCGGCGCCACGCAGCGCCCAACAAGAGGAACCACCAAACGCCGTGGATTGAGGTGCAACCAACCAACTGCATCTCCAACAATCCATCAAGCCCTGTCAGTCTTGCCATCAATAACGAGCGTCTTCCTCCGGCCTCCCCTTTCATCGTCCGTCCGAGTCGAATCATCAAAGGATTCACAAACCACCCCTCTATTCGCGCCGTCTGCGGCTAAAGCGAAGCCCCGCGCCAAGTAGACATGATGGTGTCCGCCGACCGCCAGACCATCATGGAGACCAATCGGTCGCTCCGAAATATCAAAAATGTATGATGCCCAATACAGAAGCCGCCTCAACTCGACGGCCCTCCGTGATCTGTGCTTTTTCGAATGAATCTACTAACACGAGGTTGTGTCCGATACCGGTAGGAGCTCGAGAACCTCCTCGAAAAAGGTGTCATTGACGAAAGTGTATTTGATACCATCACCGCATCCCTACCCCCGGAGTCGTCCCTCTCCGGCCCTCTACGCACAACAGCAAACACTAACGGCGCCAACCCATCACCCGCACCCGCCGCTGCCGCTGCTGCTTCACCTCCTCCGGCCGCCCGCGACAATGGCCCTCCCACGCAAGGCTTCCAAAACATGCACATCAACACACCATCGCCGACCCCGCCCTCGTACAACGACACACCCGCCCCGGGTGTTCCCCCTCGTGGAGGTCCCCCCCCTAGCAAGCCCGTCATTGGCAACGCGCGCGCCCTGTACCGCTACGCCGGCTCCGACTCGCGCGACTTGTCCTTTGAAAAGGACGACCGCATCAACATCTACGAGTACATGAACCAGGACTGGTGGATGGGCCAAAACCAGCGCACCGGCATGGAGGGCATTTTCCCCCGCACCTATGTCATTGTCGAGCCGGACATGAACAAGGCCGCCGCGCCGTACGGTCCGCCGCAGCCCCAGTATGGATACCCAACTGGGCCGCCGGCGCAGCAGAACCCGTACAACTCGAGCGTGCCGCCGATGGCGGTGGCAGAGGGTGGCGGTCAGCAGCAGCAAGGTGGCGATCAGGGTGGTGATGGTGGCAGCAAGGCCGGCGAGTATGGAAAGAAGTTTGGCAAGAAGCTTGGTAATGCGGCCATTTTCGGTGCGGGCGCGAGTATTGGTAGCAACATTGTGAATAGCATTTTCTAGACGGGAGGGAGGGTATGCTGCGCATATCACGACGTTCCCTCTTTATTTTTTTATTTCCAGCATTTGTCCGTGGCTTGGACTACGTATTTAGTTTCATATGGCTGACTCCCTGGAAAGAATTGGGAAACTGTAGGCACGAAAATTATAGACATGTTTGTAAGGACGCTAAATGTCAAGTTTGTATGACAATAAGAAATCCAGGTTTGATGCAATACCGCTCTCCCAATGCTGGTTAGCTATGTGTAGATGCAAAGAAAAGGAAGTGAGATGGAAGACTCTCCGGCGAGCGTCATTTTGTTCTGAGCACAATGTCTGGCAGACTCGAGAATGATGCCCAAGTGGGTGAAAACGGCACATGATGGATGAATTGAATGGGAAAGGCCATTCCTGTCGTTGAAGCATGTGAATCGATCCATACCATGGAATTTGGAGGGATCATTGTTTTCTTAGGCTGGGGTTGAGCTCTCAGGCGTCCTCTTGCGACATGGTGCCTCAACCTGTCAGTCAACTGAAACTAAAGAGCTACATGGCGGACATGATATCTCGACTTGGGTCACATTCCTACCTGACCGTGTGGCAGCACTAGAGAGTTGTCTTCAAACACTGGTCATGCGGCACTGCAATGGGATACTTATCTACGACATTGCGTCAAAAATTAATCTAATGTTGTGGTCATGGTAAACAACTGCTTTGATGTGGGTGTGTCCACTGGTTCCATGATAGCTGCCCAGGTTACTCATGGTGGAAAGACCATCTGCCTCGCTTTCTCGGATATGGTCCAGAGAAGAAGCGTTATGGCGGAGTATCTTCATGACACTCTAACGCCAAAGAAACCCTATTTCACTGAGCAGTATTTCGGCCATCATGCAGCTAGGCCAGTTTCTATGGAAGAGAGCGGAAACGACTGCTGTTTCACAACATAGACAGAAGTTGATTGGTTTTTTTTTGGTATCCCTCTTGAGAGCTAGACTCGATATGAGATACACATAGCCATTAGACACATAATTGGCAGAGGAATCAAGGTGTCTCTCACCATCCAGATGCTTCCATGCAGTCCCGGTATACAAACAAGTGCTCAACATGTGCCGTCATCTCAGCGGCGTGGTTGTAGTCAAACATGCCGCTTTTTGCGCTCCAAATTAAAACACAAACAGTGTGGGCTGTTCTTTCGGATCCACTAGCCCATCTTTTGACTTGCTTCTCACGGCAACCAAAGGCAGCTTATTTGGTATGCACCATCACCACAAATGTGTGCAAGGCATTGGTTGCATACAGAAAGGCTTAGGCAACCGGCCATTTCAGCCCAACATGATGTTATTTTACGGTCAGCCAATTTAAAAAGAGTCCAAATCTAGCTCCCGTCTGTTTGTCAAACTCAAATGCTGTTGGAAAGATAATGTAAATAGCAAGCGGGTCGCGCGCAAACAAGACGAAATTGTGACGTTTGATTGGGAGCCGCATACCGACCCCAACACCTATCTGTCCATTAGGCATTGTTTTTAGACTTTTTATGCAGGTAGCCGCTTGAATTCTGAGTCTAAATAACCACTCACATCTCAGCTTGCTCTTTGATGGAGGGAAAACGGCTAAAGGACCAATGCTGCCAGCTACTGCCATGTCGTGCAACATGACACCAGCTTTTGCGCTTTCCTTTCACTCTACATGCAGAGGTGTCGGGCGCCTGATCAAGTAGTGGTGCAGGCTGGCTGGATTTCTTGACACACCGCCGCAACATGCTTCGTCGCCCAAGTAGGCGGAACGGACAGACAAGATGAGATTGGGCACCAAACACATATACTCTCCCGCATATGCTCTTCTCCGCTCGTGTTTGCCCATCGGAGATGTACGAAGGCGAGTCATTCTACAAGTCTCACCGGTCGCCACGGCGTAAGGCGGGCGGACCAAGTATACTGCAAGGGTCTGGCCCTGGGTGGCTTGTTTGGTCTGCCATTTGCGAACCATGCCTCACCGGTCTGTTGCATTGGACTAAAGCAACAAACCAAATGAAAAGATTTTCTTTTCAAACAATGAGGGTATAGAGACATAAGATGCAAAGCATCGCCGGCATCTGTTAGTCGCTGTTCCAACCTCAATTCGGCAAACCTGTACTTCGATCGTTTTTGTCTTGTCACTTTTGCCCCCATCATGTTCATCTATCATTACAACATTGGGGACCCTGTCCCTAAAACTGCAATCAGGGTTCTCAACGTCCAAATCGATCAAGACCATGAAGAAGCCAGATATCGCATGGTCACTCAAGGCATCGTGCGATATGTGACTGTCCGTTTCGGCGTCTTTGACATGGACACCCTTCGCATGCCCAGCCGTCTCATCCCCAGCCTTCCTGAGCTTCCTCGCTATCCCAACTGGAAACAGATGGACATTGAGCCGTCCGTCATTCAGGGCAACGAGGTGCACGTGTCTGTCCGTGAAACACCCCTCCGCGCCATTGCCAACGTGTGGCACCCACAGTTGATCAACATCCTCCTGCTGCCCTTCAAGGTGCGCCTGACGGAGGACGTCTACGAGACGTCGTGGCTCGGCCGTCCCGCCATCATGAAAGTCTCGCTGTTTGGGAAGCGCATGGACGAGTTCGAGGTCGAGTCATGGGCCAATGGCTGCGTGACCAGGTACCAGGATGCCAACCCGGCTATGAAGCCGCTGATCCCCAAGTTCCTCGGCCACATCACGGAGAATGGTCGCGTTATTGGGTTCTTGATGGAAAAGTTTATTGGTCGACACGCGACCGCCCAGGACCTCCCCCACTGCCAAGAGCTTCTCGTCCGCCTGCACAACGCCGGTCTCCTCCATCGCGACCCGTGCCGTTACAACTTTCTTTTGGACGAGGCGGATAGCGAAAACGCTCGCATCATTGACCTGGAGCATGCACACGAATACAACGATGTGGACTCACAGCTGGAGCTAAGACACATGGAGTACATGTTTAACCACAATGATAGCGATGGAAGGCCAATGCACGAAGTGATCCCAGCGAGTGCGGCCTATGGACAGGGTATCTGATCGTGTCATTTTAATTTTATTTACATGCTTTTCATTGGGTCTTTGCTATGGCCAATCTAGAAACGTATTATGTTAAGCCCGGCTAGCTGGGTTGTTCAGGATGTGGGAGTGGAATACAATCGTTTAAATCTTCTGGTTTCAGTCCAAAAAGTTCCAAATCTCGGGCCAGAACCTTGTCGCCCATATCCAGTCTGGCGTCCTGGTCCAGCTTCGTCCACAACGGAAGCTCAAAGTGTGGCGGGAAATACCCTGCAAACTCCCACCCCGTAATGGCCACGAGCTTGTATGTGTTAGAGTGTATCCATAGGTTTGCTGGCGACAGGTCATTGTGGCAAAACACAAAGGACTCCTCATCTGACGTGACTCGGTCCCACGACCGGCTGTCTCGCTGATACACGCGCTGGGGCGGAAAGACTGGCATTGTTTCGTCCACGCTACCGATGAAGCTGCGGCGGTGCTGCTGAAGCGCGGGGATTACGTCTTTCTTTAGCTCTGCTTGAACGAGTTCCATAGCCAGAAGTTGAGTGTCTGGCGGAAGCTGCTCAAGCCGGATATATTCCGGCTTGAGCTCGATGTCGAGAAAGAGGATGCCGGCCTGTTCATAGAGTCTGCAGTTTGGTACAGGTATCTTTGGATGGTACTTGAAAAAAGACATGGCTGCAAAATTGTTTCGGAACCGCTCGGTGTCCCAGAGTTTGCGCATGGGTTTTTCCGTGGTGTCGACAACAAGCTCCCCGTCACGGTACTGCCTTAAAGTCATCGAAATCCACATGATGATGTGTCAATCTTTGGTTCCAGCTGCTTGATCGACAGTGTATTTGGCTTGTTATTTTTTGAGCGTGATTTGATATTTTTGGATGTTTCTCCCACCGTAGACAAATGCAGAGGCTCTTCTACCTATTTTATACCAGGCCGACCCCAAAATACCAACGACATCGTGCCACTGGGATTCACTGTTCCGATTACAGAGAATACCACAACCAGGCCACCCAAGTTGAGTTGATCACGTTCAGGTCTTTTGAAATCCAGTCACTTATAAAGTGAATCAACTGTGACTATGGCCAGAGTCCGCCATTCACAGCACATTGGGTCGGGGAGTTTACACATTGTACAGCGTAGATATTGCATCCCATCACGAACAATTTTATTGGGATATGGGCAATACATAAATACAAGGAGTATCACATCTTTGCTAGATCAGTAAAAAGGAAAGAGAATTCCCAAAATATATTGTCAAGCCCAATATTGGTACGGCTGCATATCCATTCTTTGAGTCCTTAGCCTGGACAAGACCTGTCAACCTCTCCCATGTGGCACACGTCAGTCGTACTGTACTCCTAGCCAAGTCACTCAGCACTGTCACACGCGGAGTAAGATACTTCTGGAATAGAATGGTATTCGTAAAGACATGTCTCACTGATCATTGCTTCGCGTGACGTATTTCTTTTCAGTCAGCCGCACATGGCGCGCTGTTTGATTCATCTGGCCAGGAGAAATGAACTGAAATAATTGTCATATTCATTAGATTCTTCATCATTATATAATCTACAGCACAATGTACACTATTTCCAACTTAATTTTTCATCGCTTAATGTTGCTGCAGCTCAGTAGCTGCCAAGGTGAATGTCACCCATGGGAATAGCCCGAATCTCGGTGAGGCCCTCGCCAATGGGCTCCGCCCTGGCCAGCAGCTCGGTTCTAGCCGAGTCGCCCTTGGAAACCGCGGGGCTGTTTGTCAGGCGGTGAGTGCAGACGCCACCGGGGATGATGATATCGCCAATGGAATTCTCGAGCGTGGTGTAGGCGTTCTGGATGGCCTTGTAGTTGGGCTGGATCTTGCCGATGCCGCCCTGGACGTTCTTGTCGTAGACAGAGACGACGGTCTCCTGAGCAAAGTTCTCCTGCTGCGAGGTCTGGGCGTAGTCGTCTGTGACGGCCGTGTCCTTGTTGTAGGCGTCGGTCCAGGCCTTGCCGTTGGAGAAGGGGACGCCGAGCCTGGGGTCAAAGGCGTGCGAGTCGAGCGAGTGGCCCGTCTCATGGATGAAGACGGTGATTTCGCAGTCGCCGTTCATCTGAATGTTGTCGCCGCTGCTGCCGGCAGAGCGCTGGCCGGGCAGGGCAATGATGTGGCGGATGAACTGGCGCATGCGGACGGGCATGCGCGCAAAGATATCGCCCATGGCCTGCTGGGTGAGCGGGGAGTCCTTGTGGCGGCAGAAGACCCAGGGCTGCGAAGGGCAGTCGTCGAAGCGCAGGTTGAAGGCGCTCACATCGTTGGGCGAGAAGTTGGCGTTCTTGGCCAAGGTCTTACAATCCTGGGGAAGCAGATCATCTGCCCAGTCCTCGCTGTTGTAGGAGGAGATGTTGAGCGAGGTCATCAGGTCCGGGCCTAGGCTGCCGAGGCCGCCATCGGGGAACGGAGGCTTGATGACGGGCTTGCTGAGTCTGGCTGAAGCTACAGCAAGCAAAGCTGCCGTGGCAAACGAAAAGACGGTAGAAGAATGCATTTTCTTAGCGATCCTGTTGTGTGAACTTGAATTGTGTAGATGATCTTGCAAGGGGCGACATCTTGAAACGGGCGGTGGTGGGTGGAGTGCCTCTTTATAACTTGGTTTGTTATGCTGACCAAAGATCTACGCAGCCTGATTTTACATAGCCTTGTACCTTTCCTGTCCCTGAAATGGAACTAAGCTTCTAGGATGGCGTCGTTGCCACACATCTATTTTAGGCGCAAGCCCGGTTCTCCGTTGGTCAGCGTCAATTTCCTGGGTCAGGCCACTTGTTTTAGAGAAGAGGGCTGGGAAGAGACTAACTTTTCGCATTGCCCTCTGCAGACAGTCACGACAGTCAACTAATAAATTAAGATCTGCGACTTCCTAGGGCGGCAGGGTTCTGGCGCTACTACGGCGTTGCCCATATTCGATTATTAGTGATCAATATCGCGATGGCATTGCACAAAGTATCCATCCAGAAATCCACGGGGCGCGAGTGACTTCTAATTCAGCATAGCATATCCTAAATGATCACGAAAGCTGATTGCCAATTCTACGTTTTTTGACAAGTTGTTGCGGTTGACCACAGTCGCGTCGACATCACCAGGCTTTGATCAGCACTAATTTGCAGTGAGCAGTGGCATTGTCAGGTTGGGCCTTAAGAGCGAACGAGCGGCTATTCCTTGATATACTGAGAGATGGCAATGTACCACGCTTTTCGGGCGACGTATCGCATGGCCACTACCAATAATAAACCCTCTTGCCCTCTAGCGCTGCGCAGCAGCTTCAGCCACTTCACCCAATGAAGCCTCACTGCTGCCTCAGCACTGATTAACTTGAACCAGGGCTTCGAAATCTGACATCTGCGCCCAAATTTAGACAAGCCTGGTGGGGTGGATGGATCGTCTGCACTCGTTAACACGGCCCGCTACCGACAACCGAAATGCATTCCAGAGCAGACGAATCATACAGAGAACGAGCAGCTCTCTTCATAGGACTTCCTCGTAGCATCAAAAGAATACCGTCCTGAATATTGAGCTTTCTAATTCTGACGCCAAGGGCCAGCAGATTTTGTGGACACTGCAGGGTTTCTCGTTTAAAGGATTTTAGCGCCCAACAAATATGTTGCTGTCACATCGCAGCATTGACAGTAGTCAGGCTGAGGCTGCGGCCGAGGCCAGTCTTTCAGTTTCGGTCGACTGTACGAATTGCTCACCAAGCGCTGGGCATCAGCAGATTGGAATGCCAGCCTGCCAGATGTTAGCCGGCCAGAGCCAGCATTGTGCTCCTCGTATACGCACTTTCAAGTTGCCATGTATTATTATCAGCCGCTTTTGCTACAAAATCTATCACCACACAATACATGTCTATTAATATGCGACGGTGTACCCCAGTCGACAGGGTCACCTCGTGTAAAGTAGACGCTCCGAAATGTGCTTTGCCTGGTTTAAAGCGGAGACTGCCAGGTTACAATGCGAAAACAGTTGGCAAACTTGGAACTGGCTGGTAAAAACATGGAGCAGGTTAATTAATCCTGATTCATATGCCGGCACTTAAAAGGGGCCCCAAAGGGCGGTTTGAGGCGCAGTGCCCGCTCCTGTTACATCACGGTGGATTGCTCGCCAAGACCTAGCCCTCGTCAAGCGGAGATTCTGCTCATGATGGAGAAAGTCTGATCTCAGGCATCAGTAAACAAAAGCGTTCAGGGATTTTCAAGTATCATGGACCTGATTTCTGGACCATAGGTTTCAGAGACGTATGTACTGAGTCAATAGCATAGCTTTCACCGCTCGTGACGAATGTCGTCAGAGCTCATCCAAGAGAGGAGTCGGCAGGTGGCTGAGCAAAAGCGGACAGTCTCGGCGGCTGCATTCTGTACATAGGTCAGCGCAATTCATCCCAAATCCATCTTACATCGGTTTTGCGCAGTTAACTCTTTCACTTGCGAGCGGACGAGAGAAAAACTGTGGACAGGTCTAGCACAGTTGACAGCTCATTCAGCCATCGTGCAGGCGGAAATCGTACTTCCGTGATTTTGTCTTAGGGCATCTTTTAACTCTATTCTTGCCCCTGTCAATCTAGCGTCATACAACCTACCAAGTTAGGTGCCTCATTACCATCTGCTTTTAGTTTTCGCGCCGTCTTCGTCCCATCTTTCACGTACATGCGCCAATAACAGCGGGAATGTACACACATCTCCCGCTGTCCAGTTTCCAAATCGGTACATGGAAAAGTGGTTGCATCTGTATTGGAACTTCAGCTGGCTCTCTATATTAATGCCTACGTAAATGTGGCCATGGCGCCCGTCTACATTCAAAATCAGGCTCTTGACGTCTAGCTGTTCCCAACCGTAAAATGCCGCCGTGTACAACAGTCATCATACATACAGCAGCTGGCGGCAGTACGCTCGCACCGCACAGTCCATCCTCCAAGAAATCCGTATTGAGATGTCAGGATGAAAATACAGCCGGACAGTTCCTGTATAACCTTGCCCAGGACACCAAGATTATTTCTTGCTCCACGTCGATGAAGAAGACAATTTTTACGTTTGTAACTTGCCAAGTTACAGACTACGCGTTTTAAAACTTGGATGAGTACCGGTTTGCTCCTTCAGAAGACACGAGATTCTATAAACCGATGACACGGCCAGCCTTGTCACACAGTCCTGTATCTCGATGCATTACCAGCATGTGCATGCGCCTCAACGAGCTCACTGGATTTCCTTCACATACGCATCAGATTAGTGTATTAGCAACCTTATACATATATTGCTGACCGCATATCCAAGCTGATGTGTTCTTCCGCCCCGTCATTCTCACCGTCAGTCGTTGCGCAACGTTGCATGGTTATAGTTCGGCAGTTGAAAATACAATAGTATTAACCTCATGTACAAGCTTAATCATCACCCATATGTCCTCGGGCAATGGTAGTACCCGAGGAGGCAGCCTGACGGGAGCCCTGGAGATTGCAACCCCACAGGGTGGCAATTTGACATTCTCATGCATTGCATCCGTGGACTTTGTCGAAGTTCATGTGTTGATCTTAGAGGCCGCTGGAAGCTTAATTTAACACCTAATTTAACAATATTCCTTGGATTATGCATTGTCACCAGGGTGTGTTTGCTACATTAGATTAAGTGCAAGTCTGAGTGTAAGTCAAAATTCTACTCAGGAGTAGGTGCAATATGTATTTGGAAAGTGAAAGAAACAATATGTACAAGCATTTTTAACTAATCCCGTATTTACTGGAAAGGCTTAGCAAACACTCTGATAGACATTGCGCTCCAGGCCGGCCGCATCAGTCGGCACGTATCCAAGAGAAGTGGCGTGGGAATAGGTCCAGCGAGGGTCATTGAGCTCCGTCTTCCAGGTCCAGAACACCCAGCCAGACATGCCAGGCTTCTCGTAGAGCTGCTGCTGAGCGGTGAACCACTTCTTGAAGAAAGCAGCGTTGTGCCAGTCGACGTTGGACGTCATGCTCCATTCGCCGGTAATAGAGAAGGACTCGCCACCGACGACGCGGGAGTCGGAGCAGGCCCGTTGCATGAGCAGGTTCTGGTCACCACGCTGCGAGTCGGGGAGCCCAAAGCTAATGTAGTTGTGATCGTCAAAGGCAATCATGGGGTCGCGGGCAACGGCGCTGTTGTCGCGGGCGCTGCCAGAGTCCCACTTGGCCGACATGTATTGAACATGCAGCTTCTTGCTGTCAGGGACTCCCAGCTGGCTCTCAACGTCGCGTACGGCCTTGAGGGCAGCAGGGTAAAACTTCTGGATCATGGCAGGATCCTGGCCAGGGGCTGGGTAACGGTTGCCGCCATCGTGACGAGACACGGGCTCGTTGAGAACCTCAATCATACCGACACTGCGGTAGTTGTTGTTTGTATGGATGCGCTGTGCCATCCAAGTCATCCACTTGGTGGCACGGCCAAAGTTGTAGTCATTGTAGAAGCCAGCGGGGTGGTTCTGCTGACCGGTGAAAGCATCCTCTTGCTGGCCACCAGGAGCGCCGTGGAAGTCGATGATTACGTAGATGCCAAGGTCGGCAGCCTTGCCAACAACTGCATCGAGGTATGGGAGCATGAGATTGCCATCAGCAAACGGCTCGCTTCCAGTATCAACGATGCTAGTGTAAGACCAATAGCCAATGGGGATTCGAATGGTGTTGAGACCGACATCATGAACGGACTGGACTGTGGCAGGGTTGATCCAGTCTCGCCAATGGTTCTGGAATCGACGGTTACCCTCAGCACGGTTGCCTCCATAGTTGTTCCTCATGCAGTCAAACTCAGAGCCAGCTCCATTGCAGCCCATTACATTGTTCCATTCGTTCGGCATCATCCATGGTTCGCAAATCAACCATCCTGCGAGTTGTTAGAACAGAAATGACAATGGACTTCATGTAAACATACCACCAAAGCTGACACCTCGGATCTTGTTTATTCCAGAGGGCAGCGAAGGCTTGAAACGCTTGCCCAGCTGCTCAAAGCGAGCAGTCATGTTGAAGGCAGCAAGGTCTTGGTCCTCGGGCTTCCAGGCCTGGACAGTGCTGGCCAGCAAAGCTGGGATAATAGTAGAAAACTTCATTTTGAACGTTGAGCTTGGGAGTAGCCAACAGATTTTGAAGGACCTGTTGTTTCTTTCTCAAAACTTCTTGAAACAATAAACAATACCTCAACTCCCTTATATAGTCGTTTGTATCCATTTTACCTCCAAACTCTGTCCTCGTCTCTACAATCCTAAAAAGGAAACTCACTACTGCCAACACCAGCAGTCAACGGCCCGATTACAAGGTGTGTTGCAATCAAGCATATGAGCAAGCTTGGCAAGGAACACGCTACGGGGTTGGTGGAAAGCGGTATCCTGTAACTAGTCCATCCATGTGCTTCGGTGGTGGATGCTCGGCGTGCGTGTCCAAGTTCCCAACAACACTAAGTCACCACGTTACCAATGAGTTGGACGCCGTTCTTCTCCATGTGGATACAATGATGGGCTCGGGGTTCGTCGGTCATTATGACATTAAAGGGTAGTCCATGGATTAACTCCACATACTATACCTGAGTTGATGGTCCAGCCTTGAGTTAATGGTCGGAGGTAGTTAATAAATTGCGGGTTAGCCTTTCCGCTTCGTGATAATGCTCCGACAGTGCCACACTACAACACCCCGCGAAACTAGTCACGTTTCAACTCTTATCCCAGGTAGTCAGCCCCTTCACCTTCCACTCCTGAATAAATCCCGCGCTCTTCAACGGCAGTGCAAAGCGGAGCAAGACTCCTGGCTTCCAAGATGATGCAAGAAATAACTGCCAAGGAGTAATTACGTTGTCGAGCTTGAACCCTGCCGCGCATGCAATGCGTCTATGCACCCCAGATTCACCACCGATCCGAGTAATCTAAGATTTTGTCAACCTTCGTTGCGTCGTTCTACAGCTCTTCAATAGTCTAGCAACCCCGCAGCCATAAACCACTAATTATGCAGGATGCAAGCAACACGTCAGTTTAAGCTAGTAATAGAGTAATAGGGCCTTTTAATCCAGCCTTAAAGACCAAAGTGCCGGCTTACTACGGGGTACCGGCCCGCTCATGGCTACCCAACTGACCACAGGTCGGTGTGGGAAAGGCTGGGGCCAGTGTGGCATTCGCAGAAAAACAAAAAGATAGCACTGTATTCACTTGGTGGGAGACGCTTCTAGAAAAATCGAACTTTATCGTCCTAGTTTTCCCAAATCAGATGTTGGGGTGTGGGCGCAGTATTTAAGCTTTTCTGTCTAATCTGCTCTTGGCTGGCTTAGGTCACGCCACAAGTTGGTCAAAGCAGGAGACGCAACCTGTGAACCACGCCATATCGGAAGATCCAGGATTGGTGATCGAAAGACTCTGTAACGGAGATAAATATAAAAAGGCATCGTGTTTGTAGAGTAAACTCGTTTCATAGGGCATTTAGCTATTCAAGATCAAATATCATTCAACCAATACGTTACTCGAGCAATAAATTTGAATCCCATAAACCAAATACCACACGACACAACATCGTTACAATGTCCGCCCCAGTTAGAGCCGCTACTAGCGCTGTTGCCCGATCTTATCCTCGCGGTGTTCCGATTCTGGTCGCTGGCACGTCAGGTACGCAATTCTTTACCAATTTGATGCGTGAAATGAAGAGAGAAAAAAGCAGTATTAACTCTTTCGGTTTTGGTAGCTCTTGTCGCCGGTACCTATATCAAATCGCAGCTGTCCACCCAGTCCAGAACCATGGACCGCTTCTTTTCTACATACAACACTGCCGAGAGTGAAGCCTCCAGACGCCGGACATTTGATGGCCACCCAGACCCTCGATCAAATATGCTCAACGCTTTGAGCAGGAAGTAGAATAGTTCTGCGGAGATGTCAATTGGCATCGGAGGGTGTTTCTTTTGTGTTCAAAAATATGTGCCATGCAGTTGATGCAGTCGGCTCTAATGTCTTCTACATTGCAGAGACGTTTTGCGCGTGTTGGAGGCTGTAGCTCGTTTGTGCTTTCCATTTTAGTAAACTATTAAATGAATGGCCAAGAATAAGCTTATTTAATATTTCAAACGGCTGAAGATGTGCGATGCATAATATATTACGCGGAAGCATGTACAGAGTGGGTATTGATGCAGGGCAAACATAGCGGGCGTCACAGATGGAGTAACGGATTGATGGGGATAACTATTTACTAATTTTGGATAATAATTCCTTCTAATGTTTAGTTTTTCAAGCTTCTATGCCGCCAAGATCTTCACCATCGCGTTTTGTGGTCACGAGTACGCGGCTCCAAGATCCAGACACTACTTGACTTACAGGATGCAGACTCTTCCATATTGACTAATTCTATGACTTCTCGCGCCTTAGTAAAGTGTCAGATAACCAAGGAGGCGGAAAGTATTTCTGAGGCAGGTTTTTCGTCGCCGTCGTCCATCTTCGCAGTGCACAGCACGCGCGCCCAATGCTAGAGCAACGACAGACAGCAACAGCAAGTTTTCATTCTTCGCCCCCAAACTTAGTTGTCGATGTTTCCTTGGCAACAGGTTCTTCCCGATACATTTTTAGACTTACACAGATTCTGTGGCGAGGTCTTCGGGAAGAAGATGGCCCGGATTATCTGCGACTCTGTTGCCTCGTGCCATACACTGTATCTATCAGATCACTTGGTCATTGGGTATATTACCTTCTATCTCTTATCTTTTGTGATATATGGTAGACTGTCCGGCTTATGGGATCAGCGTATAGCTGAGACTTTCGGTCTTCACCCTGCTGCTGCGGCTGCTTTCGGCAGCAAAGTTGTCCAATCATGGCATGACACCAATATGCATTGCAGCAGGTATGTGTTGGCATCCCTCTATATTGACAGCCGTCAATGTGACCCAGTGTAACATAGAGGTCTGTTCACAAATAATGCGCCAGCAGAGTGTTTCAGAATGAAATTAACGAAGGTGCCACTCAACCTCTTTTTCCTCCAGGTGATTATATGACTGATGAAATTCAGATGAATATTTACTTCATAAGAAGCATATATTCTGCTTTAGAACGACATGAATTTATTGCATAACTATTTTTGATTTCCTCTTGCCATATGCAAGGTGCCACAAACCAACCTCCGCTTTCGTACATTTTATGCACATTGTGCAAAGCTGCTTGTCCCAGCCTCTCATCCGATGCGGAGAAATTTGGCCAAATCACATGACTAGACATCTCCAGTAAAGTTCAATAGGAGAGGTATTTAGTAGGGACGAGGGGAATGCTTTCCTTTCAAAAGGAGCAATCCAAATCGGCGAAGCTAACGGTTTATAACCCGGGCGATCGCTGGCGATCAGAGTGGATTCGGCCTCTTTTGTGCCATATTAGGTCTGATTACTATTGCCTGATCTCCGTCTCCCCGAATTTTCTATTCGGCTCATTATATAAGCCGAGAGCTCCATTCCGATTGACTGACCGCTTCGGATAAAATGGCGCCCGCGGCAGTCTCGCAACTCTCTGACGCTCCAGTCGAGGTGCGTGGCTCTTGGAGAGCTGCGTACGAGGCGCGGAAGGAGGAGTACAGCCAGTCAATTAACATCACAGATGTTCATGCATTAGCTTCTCTTTATCATAGTGGGCAGCCATGCGTCGAGTTTCAGCCACCCAAGCGTGGCAGCTACAACATTTGCTACTTTGTCGAGTTTCCAATGGATGGTGTAAGATGGGTCATCAGGTTTCCGTTGGCCCCTGTACTCTCCAATGTGCCGCGAAAGCTGCACTGCGAAATTGCGACAATGGAGTAAGCTGTATGAGTCCATAATATCTGTAAAGCTGACTTTTGAATTAGATACGTCGCGTCCAAAACAACTATCCCTGTCCCACGTGTGCATGCCTACGGTCTTGAAGGCGGCCCGGAGAGGCTCAACCCGACCAGAAAATGCTTCATAATCCTCGACTACATTGATGGTCAGCCTCTGAGTAAGTCTGCTTTGTTTGAAACAAGAGAGGAGAACCAGGAACGGTTCTATGCCAGTCTTGCAGATTTCTACACGCAGATGCGCAGTCTAGAATTTGACGCGGGAGGCGCACTTACACTCGATGCCGACGGTGCGTTTAAAATTACAGATCCTCTCTCCGTGGACATCAATGCCATAGATTTGCGACAGCCAAATCTGTCTATCCATCTTTCCGCTACGAGCAGCATAGGCAAGTACGCAGGCCAACTTTACACAGTCTTGCTTGCCCGCGCTGCAGACCCTATTCCGGGTATGGGACTGCTCGACGTGCAATACCTCGTGTTTGCACTTCAGGATTTTCAGAAGAGAATGGATGAATTCTCCGCTTCGCGCAAGGGAACCAAGTTTGTCCTTTGTCACGGCGACTTGCGGCCGTCCAATATTATTTTGGGCGATGACTTCAGCATCAAGGGCATTATTGACTGGGAGTGGGCCGGTGCCGTTCCATCTTCGTTCTTTGTTCCTCCTCTCTGGTTGGGGGCAAACATTTCTCCCATTCCCAATGATGTCTCGTTTAAAAATTGTTTTGCCAAACTTCGCATGGCGCTGATGGCGAGCGAATCCAGACTCGCTGTGGAATGGACAGAAGACATGCACTCTGCCCCAGACTATTACATTCCTGCTGCTCTCCTGAATCAGCACTTCTTCATGACGCTCTACTTTTCACATCTATTTCCCATTTACTTCGAAGATGAGAAGCGACATATCAAAGTTCGTCAGTTTTTTGAGTGTGATGGCCCGGATGGTGTTTTTAGTCGCCAAGTGGATGTTCTAATGCGTGCGGGTCAGGGTGCAGATTTAATTTGAGCCTAAAACCGTCTGGGGATGTTATTTTGAATTACCCCTCTGGTTTTATTTGCGTTTTGTTTATACTTGGCACAGCTTCCCAGTAGCGAAGCCCGGCTCAACCAAGGACTGTGCGGGCTCATCGTCTTCTTCTGCGCGAGTCCACCTAGAATCCAGCAACTCTGGGACTGGGCCAAGTCAATCCAGTATTCTAGTACTGTGACATTTGTTTTAGCAAATTTATTTTAAATAAGCTTCGTACTACCCTTCCCGTTCCATAGAGGTTGACTGGTGGTTCAAAGTGGTCCACTTGTTTGTACAGTGTGTAATATGATGGCACAGTGTTAAATATGCCTGAAATTCCACCTCCTTCTAGTTTCGCACTGTATGCGACACCAAAAATTCTTCCCTTCACTGTACCTGGACGGCAGGCATCAGTATCAACCAGCCAGCATTTACCATGAGTAATCTAAAAAGACGTGCCGAGGAGGCGGCCCCTGCCAAGGCAAACAAAAAGAAGCGCAAGAACAAGTTCCAGGCCGAAGATGAGTCGGTCGACACAGAACTAGGGCTCAACATGCTGTTCTCACGCATGGACAACCAACTGCTGGCCGACTACCTAGCACAAAAGGTTGGCAGATTCGGCACAGATCTTAGCCCTGTGGAATTATCCGATATTACTATTTCCTGTATGTAAAAGGAAAATATGGACTGGATTCAGTTGGCATCAATGGGTTGCTGCGGTGCACAGCTGACTGCATAAACAGCAAATGCCATCACAGATGGCACCGACTTTACGGAGCAAAGGACACTTGAGAAGCTACCAGATTTTCTTGCCAAATTTTGCAAGAATCCCGAGAGTTTGGGAAAGGCATCCAAGAAGAAGGGAACGCCACACTCCATCATTGTTACTGGCGCCGGCCTGAGAGCGGCCGACGTTGTCCGGTACGAGCCACAGTGATGGGCATTTTTAATCCTGCGATTAACACTTTGCACAGGGCAGTTAAACAATATGCTTCCAAAGAGATTGCGGTTGCCAAGCTGGTGGGTGCTTAGTTCCAAAAAAAAATGATGACACGTTACTGATCGATTGCAGTTTGCCAAGCACATGAAGGTCGACGAACAGGTTGAGTTTCTCAAAAAGATGCGCGTAGGCATCGCTGTCGGCACACCAGCCCGGCTATCAGAGCTTATCGAAAACGGTAATTTTTTTCACAAAGAAATCTACAACTATGACTAACTTTTTCTAGGAGCTCTTTCGCTCGAGGGTCTCCATCGCATTGTCGTGGATGCTTCACACATTGACCAGAAGAAGCGCGGTATCATGGACATGAAGGATACCATGCTGCCTCTTGCTAAATTCATATGTAAAAAGGAGTTTCAGGATAGATATACGGACGAGGAGAGGCCTCTGTCTCTGCTGTTTTTCTAGGCTTATATACCCGCTCTCTGCCAACATGTATTGGATACAAAATCAAGAGTCGTTGATATGCAGCTACTTTCTCTCGTCTCGCGAAACACCTTGCTTCAACCCCTCCGTGTTTCTCTTGTTCATTAGCGAATTTCGTTATTGCTAACGGCGTTGTCCTGCAATTTGTTAAGTTTGCGTATCACCTGCCCGCGTCTCTTTGTTCTGTCCGCCGCTGCCTTCCTCGCCCGCCAATTGCCACCGGCCACTTTCCTGCCCTGCAGTCTTCCTCTTGTTGATATGTTTTCTTCCCCTCTCAACATCACCGTTCAACAAACTTGTCATCGAGCAGCACTACCTTTTTTTGGACGCCAGCTTTTTTTCTCTTTTTTGGATCCCGCATTCAATCAACTTAGCACACAACACTACTCGCCACTGGCATTCGTTAGACTCCGCCAAGGGAACGATGAAGCAAGCATCAATTTTCGCCGCCCTACTACCTTAGCTGGGACAATGCGGCCAAGCTCCCGCTTCCAACTCTCAAGGTCAGCTACCATGCATCTACATCTCTCTTCTTCGGCTGACATTTTTCCGTCTAGAATGCGCCCGAGACTGTACACAGTCCCTTATGCAAGAGTATTCAACTACCGACTTAACAAACATATGTAGCGACGTGGCTCGGCAAAGAGTATGCCTCTTCCTGTCACAACCTACATCTGAACCAAAACTAACCTGTATAGTCGTTGTTTCTTTGCATATTCGGGTCGTGTCAACCACGGTATTACGGCCCTGCACTTGCAAGTGCCATCCTATCCTGTTCCGGACAAGGGGCAGTTATTAGTCCCCTGCTGCCTGTCGAGATTCAACAAGGCAAGCTTTCTGGGCGTCAGATATCTCAAATACCTGATGTTTCGGCCTCTCAATCAGAGACTGAGAATGTTCATAACTTTGTCATTGACCACAGGTTTACACTGGCTCTCAACTGCAATGCTGGCTCCGATGGTGTAGTGACTGTTTCTCTGTCATCTCCTCCTACTTTTGCAACTCATATTCCCCATATTTCTGGTTTTCCAGATGGGCTGTCAGACTCTCATAATGATTTGGAAAGCTCACTGACCTCTACCGGGCCAACAATGACCCAGCTTCAGGGTCGTCCAGCGCTACCCAGCGAAGGACCGTTGGATCCACCAGATGCGGCCCTTTCTACACACCAGACTCGGCAAGAAGGACAGCCTTCTGCTGGGCTGCAAGACCATGCCGGTGATTGTTCAACGACAATGAAGACCTCTCATTCAGCTCAAACAACTACTTCAAGCACTTCTAAATGTGGATGCTCAACAACAAGTTCGACAACATTGCATTCTAGCGCTTGCGAATCCACTGCGCAAGCTTTTACGCAAAAAACTTCGACCAGTACAACAGTACAGAGTACCACTGTATCGCCTTGTGAGACTTCTTCTGTGATTGAGATGTCAGTCATGACGAATACTTCATCCCCCACGACTACAACTACGACTACAGCAACGGCAAAAAGCACTGTTTCTAAGTCGGAGGATACGACATGCGATACACCACTTACCGCTCCTACTCCTACATCACATACTTTCTCGACTACGTCGCCTTGCTCAAATTCTGTCGAAAGCTCGTATGAGGGAAATATACACGTCCCCAAGCTGCCAACTCACTCTCTGTCCTTATTCTCCAACACCACGGTCACGACGTCGACTTTGCCTGACAGCACGGCTGCCATGAGTGCCAGTTCAAGTTGTGATACATTATCCTCTAGTCTAGTTGGTGTATTGACTACGACATCGAGCAGTTCAGTAAGTGATCTGTCGATCACTTCATCGACGCATTCATCAACCAGCTTGACCACATCAGCCATCTCTTCACCTACTTCAGCATCTACAACATTGTCGTTTAGCAGCACAACGGGTGAGACGAGCGCGTGTGAAACCTCTTATATATCAAGCAAATCTTCGTGCAGCTCCTCGTCTGCGAAGACGCCAATTGTAACCTCTTTACTCTCGTCCTCTCGGCCTACGCCTGAACTAGCCGCATATACAACGAATGAGCTACCACAAGCTTATGACACATTTACACCAGTGAAGCTCCCTTCATATGCTAAAGCGCCTCCCCAATACAGTGAGGTTGCAACTGTCAAAGCCGGCTCTCAAACACCCCGATCCAGCTTTGCAGCTACTACTTCCAGTTCATCTGCATTGAGCACAGAAAGCTCAGCTATATCGTCGATTACATCTTCCACAACCACAAACTCGGTACCATCATACGGATACCACTCTGAGGCCGCAAGCAAGACGCACGCGAGCAGTTCTGACGAGTCAGCGGCAAGCCAGGGGCCGTCTCCTAGCTTCATAGGGGAAGAGTATCCAAGTGGTACAGTCTCACCTCTCTCATCTGTCCCTGGTAATCAAGTGGGAATTACAGCGAGCAGTGGGAGCAAAAGTCAAATTCCGGGCATTGAAACCGTGCCACTACCTTCGCCTCCGTCGAAGAGCTCCTCGGTCTGGATAAGCCGACCACCAATTACGACCCAGATGCTGCCTATTGGTGGACCACCTATTCTCTTTGTCACAATCATTGAGCCAGATTCTGATGGCAACCTTGAGACGTCCGTCTTGACGGTATCGGAACAATCGCCATGGCAAACGGCAATGCCTCGGGCAGAGGGCAGCCAAGCGTTTTTGCAGGCACGAGTTGATGGATACCGAATGGGCATGGCATCAGATGGTCTGACACGGCAACTGAAGGAACAAGACATCACAATACCCGCATTCACTCCCAATAATCAGACTTTAACATCAGTCGTCGCCGCATCAAACGTTACGAGTAGAGAGGAAGCAGTGGAGACCGTGATGCCGACAGCGATTTTACCGGTGCTTGTTTCATCGGCTACACGCATGGTAGGATCTATCTACTTGACTATTGCTTTCTGCATTCTGTTGAGTTTCTTGTCCTACCAGTGATGATGCCGGTTGGGCAGCAGGAGAGGAATTGGGCTAGGAAGGCTGAGCAAAGACTACGATGTGATGTTATAGTATGGTTATGTTGATGGCACATGGGATTACAGGCGACCGATGCCACTTTATTATGGTTCTTAAATTCGAAGCAGAAACTTATAAACTGGCTGATGGCCATATTAGACTTGGTAGTAATAAAGGAGTTGATTTTAATGATTGCGTCGGGTCCAGGTGTCATGTAGGGTAACTCGGTCGTTTAAGCTGTAAGTAATAAGAGGTGACCAGATAGTCGTGATTTCTATGGAAATACAATCGACTGAGAATTATTCGCTAATGACAGGTCTGATTCGATAAATCATTTTTTTTTTCCCCATTGGGTTCAAGCGTGGTTAGGTTTCTTGAGTTTGCGGTGAGAAGCTGGTCGGAGTCACCATGGCCTTTTCGTAACAACGAATCAGATTTCAACTCGCCAAATCTTCTACGTTTTGCAAAAGCCTTTTCGTATACTTTTAATAATTAAAACCAGTTCACAAAAAGGAAGCAGAGAAGAAATTAAAAGAGAGTACCCAGATACTCTGATAGTACCAGTGTTATGTCAGCATCATACTCAAAATGGCACTAGCATCAATCGGGACGGGCCCGCTAAAATTTTGAAAACTGAAGAGGAAAAACTTCCTAGTCCAATTTGCTGGTCTACACTGCGACAGAAAGTCCAGTTTCTTCCAATCTTGCATATTTTTAAGCACATTTCTTTCACTACCACATAATATGAAGAGCAAACGCGCGCAAGAAGCGGTCACCGCTGCAGACGACAAGCCTGCCGAGCTTCACGACAATGCGACCCCTCCTACCAAAAAGCGCAAGCGGAGCGGCGAGGACGATGTAGCGGACAGCGGCAAGAAAGACAAGAAGGACAAGAAGAAGAAGAAGAAGAGCAACGAGCCGGAGACACGCAAGGAGAAGAAGGACAAGCGCAAGGATCTCCAGGATCTCCCCGGGGAGGACGATTCGGATGTCAATGGTGACGACGCCGCCGCTACTGTCGAAAAGGTAGAGAAGAAAGAGAAGAAGGAAAAGAAGAGCAAGAAGGACAAGAAGCAATCCGAGGACTCTAGCGAGACGCTCAATAAAAAGTCCAAAAAGGAAAAAAAGGCCGCCACCACCGGCTCGGATGAGACTGCCACTGCCACCATTGCGCAGGAGGATGCCATCCCCAACGGCGCTAGCAACGGCATTGACCTGGACGTGGACGAGGAGGAGAATGCCAATGGTGAGGCTGACGAGACTGCCGCCTCGGGGAAGCCCGAAAAGGCCTCGCGCCACATTGTCTTTGTGGGCAACCTGCCCTTTACGGCGACGGCGGCGACCATTTCGGCGCATTTCGCGTCGCTGTCGCCCATTGCGGTGCGGTGCCTGACCAACAAGGGCGACACCAAGAATACGTGCAAGGGCATTGCGTTTGTCGAGTTTGCCAATGTATGGACGCAGCGCACATGTCTGGATCGCTTTCATCACAGCGAGTTCAACGATGGCAAGTCGGCGCCTCGAAAGATTAATGTTGAGCTTTCGTAAGTAAACTTCCTCTCCCTTTCATGCTCCTCTCTCAGTCTCTCCATCTTTGATCCGCCCCTTTTCTTCTTCCATTTTTGCTTTATTAGCCTTTAAAAAAAAGTGATTATTCTAACCTGTAATTCGGGAAATAGTGCCGGAGGCGGTGGCAACAGCTCCTCGCGCAAGGAAAAGATTATGCAAAAGAACATCAAGCTAGATGAGAACCGCGCCAAGCGCATCGACAAGGAAAAGGAGGAAAAGGCGGCGGGAAAGACGGACGGCACTGTGGAGGAGCAGCAGCAGCACATGGACGAGCAGATTCACCCGAGTCGCCGCGCGCAAATGGGCAGCGGCGATGCGCCCGAGGAGGATAACTACAACAACAACAGAAACGGGTACGGTGGTGGCCGTCGTGGTGGTGGTGGTGGTGGCCGAGGTGGCGGTGGTCGTGGACGGGGTGGCCGTGGCCGCGGAGGAGGTGGTGGCAGAGGCAGAGGAGGATATGGACGGTAGAAGACCGCTGTTGACGACCAGTGAGAGAACAGTCTATTTTTAATTTGGAAACTCATAGAAGGCCGGGGAGGGGTCAAAAAAGAAAAGCATTCTTGATTTTTTTTGTATTCATATGGCGTTACGATGATATATATATACTTCCCTTTCCAGTTTTTTATTCCTTGGTTAGAACACTTGGATAGGCGCACAATGTACACAGGAGGCTTCAAAAACCACATGCCATTTTGATGTACAGAAACAAGGGAAGCTGGGAATGACGCAGCAAAACATAATGGCCGTTGCTGCAAGACATCAAAGCAGAGAAGTATCAGCAAATGTACGCAGCAGAAAAAGATGCAGAGGAACGAGAAAAAAAATGTAAAATTGACATGACAACGACTATCTGCTTATCCTCGCTCGCGAAAGCGCCATCCACCGACATCTTTCCCCTTGTAAAAAAAAACCAAAGCTCTTCTCGCAGCAGTGGTACAATTTATGGTGCATGTGGAAAATCCTGAGCAGAGTGCGCACCAGGGGCTAGACACATGCCATGCGTCACATTGGCCGAAACTACCTGCCAAAAAAAAGACGAAACAAACATGATGAAAACTGCATCTGAAACCATGAAACCAAAAAGCAAAGACAGAAAAATTGTATATAAACTTGTATAGGACTCAAAACAGGTGTGGTAGAGGGTAATAAAGAGAAGAAAAAACGAAAGTCCTCTACAAGATTATAGAATGCGCCAAAGAAGGGGAGAAAATAAAAGTCATTAAGGCAGACCTCGGAATGGGCGGGGAGTTAGTCGAGGAGGCCTTTCTGGTATCTCGCTGGAAAGATTTGTTCTAATTTCGTTTGCAAAGGCCCAAACCATAATACAATGACTCCAGTAATCACTGAATTATGCATCCGGGCGACCAGCCAAGCGCCCGAAGAAATCGCAGAAATAAGCGTCGTATACCGTTGCGGATTATGAAGTTCTTGGTTGGGTTCCAGCATATATTAAAAAACACGGGCCATGATTTGTTGGGACAGTCGTTTACAGAATGGAGCACTTGCTCTTCTTCTTGTTGGAAGTGATTGGTCGCGGGTTCAGAACGGCGCTTTAGAGAGGTGTTAGCAGACGTGAATGTGCCAAAAAAAAGGAAATCTGATGCCCATGTAAAGGCCATGTGAGGGGCTTCTCACCGAATAGCTTCGTCAAAGACGCTCTTGAGGTTTCTTTGCGTGAGAGCAGAGCACTCGAGGTACTTGTAAGCCTTAATTTCCTTGGCACAGACAAGGGCTTGCTCATAAGAAACGGGTTCCATGCGCTTCTGTCGCAGGGATTCGAGGGTCGAGGCGTCATCGCGGAGATCGAGCTTTGTGCCGACGAGGATGATGGGAATATTGGGCGCGTGGTGATCGATTTCGGGATACCACTACTCGGATTCGTTAGTCACTGCGCCACCTGCTGGAGCATTTGGCTGTTCGTGCGTGCGTGCATGCATGCGTACCTTGGCGCGGACGTTGTCAAACGACGGGGGGCTGACTACGGAGAAGCAGATGAGGAAGACATCGGTCTGAGGATAGGACAGCGGGCGTAGTCGCTCGTAATCCTCCTGACCAGCCGTGTCCCAAAGTCCCAGGCTGATGGGCTTGCCGTCGACCATAACACTGGCAGTGTAGTTGTCGAATCTAGAGAAAGGATGCGCATTAGTATAGGTCCCGGTAGAATGAACAAGCGCGTAGTCTGAGCTTGGCACGTACACTGTCGGGATGTATTCACCGGGGAAGGCGTTCGTGGTGTATGAGATGAGAAGACATGTCTATGGCCCCGTTAGCGAGCTGCTCAAGCCAGAGATTCATTGCTACAATCAGCAAGTAGTCATCATACCTTGCCGACAGCACCGTCACCGGTCACGACACACTGCATCGCGGGTTAGCATTAGCACATGATAAACCGGGCAGCCATAGCTTCCGTTCGGGGTGGGGAAATATGCCTTGAGCGACTGAACTCCTGGTTGAGCCATGTTTGAATACTTGGTACTGAATGGGACGAAAGATGAGGTACGGGAAGCTTCCAATTGTGATTAGAGAGCTGGATTCGGATCAGAAAACGATGTTGGGGGCGCCGAGAATATCCAGCGAGCAGCTCTGCTCGTGACGACCAAAAAGGGGGGGTGGTGTGGTGTGGTTTTAATGATGCGGTGGGATTTTTGAAAAAGTAGCTCGCAAGCGTGCTTTGACGGGCTGGCGGTAGGAGGGCCAAAGACAAAACGGCTGGACAGTTGAGCGATATGAAGCAGCAAGTCCGGGGTGAGCGATAGTTGAATGCGAAGACGGCAACAGGCGCACGACGAGTGGGTTTTTCGAGGCTGCGACCAAGAGGTGAGAAGCAAGTTGACGAGGAAGTGGGAGGAGATTGAGAATTGAGCCGCTTCGGAGGAGGCAGAGGGTGGATGGAGTGTGAGGCTGGTGGTGGTTTTTAGCGTGGCTGGAAGCTGGAAGGGCAAGAAGATGGTTCGGCCTGGGGGTTTTAGAGCACTGGCGGAGCAGCTGGCCCAGCCATTACAGTGATGACAGTGATGGCAGCCTGACAAGGCTAGGCACTTGGCACTCTAAATGCCCACTGAATCGACATCCACTATCGTCACTGCGCATGTGAACAGACAATGTGAACTGATGGCTGTTCCAGGCTTTGTAGGCTTGCAAGCCCGGCCAGAGCACCCGTCACCGTGCAGGCCCCCCCTGAAAGACCTAGCTACTCCGCTATCTCATTGTTCTTCTTTCCATCAAAGATGCGGACGGCCGGGCTAGTTCTGCTTCAGTGGGGTTCAAGCAGTCATGGCACCCAATTAGCGCTCTTCTGTGCCACTCTTCTCTTCCAGGCTCAAAGCCAAACTGTTCCTCCGCCTTCTTCACTTGTTCCATACTAATGTGCTCCGTGCCACCGTCCGGTCTCCCACTCCATCATCCCCGACACGGAGCGCCTCCTGCGACGGAAACACGTTTCGTACTAAGTTACGGTGCAGGCCGTCTGCTACATGACGGTGCTGTCAGGTTTCATCTCGATTGTTGGCTGATGGCAACTTTTTGCAAACGCCAAAACGCCAAATGCCAAACGCCAAATGCCAAACGCCCAAAGCCCACCAGTAGACTCTCCTCAACCTTGGTGCCACTGTGACCGTTTGTGCAACTACTACTGGCAGCTACAGCTAACGTTATTCAGTGTCACCACATCCGTCCGCCATCTGCCCGACTATCACAGTAAACTCCATCGTTTGGCGGATGCCAATGACACTATTCAGTCTACTGCACCAACTAATCACCAGCTGTGACAGTGGCCAGGATCATGTCACCTCGTCGATTCGCTAGTTTACGCTCGCCCAGGTCTATCTGGACCAGTGATGCCAAGCTTAGTGGATGGTTTGCATCCGACGCGGAGACTAATCCTCACTAGTACGCGCTGTGGCGGCGGCGTACCCTTGCAACAAACTCTCATGCCTCGCTGATCTGTGACCTCTAGCAGCCTGAGTGGCTCGTTAACCAGCTGAAAAAAAGGCTTTCCCTCGCAGCTTGTATCTTAATTCAGGCCAATCAAGACTTGTCAATGATGCAAACGTGAACCTTTGGTTGTCAACGCTCGAGTCTTATTTCATGAAAGATTATCGCGCTGATAATATCGACCAGTAGCCATGGATTTAAAACATCTCTCCGCAACCGTGAGCCAGGACTGAATAATCGACAAAACAATTTCCCTCTACGGATAATCAATTAAGCTCTTCCCTGTAAAAGGACATCGCATGTTGACAAATCCGATCTGTGCACATCCCCTGCGTTGTGCTGGTGTGGCTTCTAGCTTGTGCATTGCGCCAACATCAAAGCCGTTGGCTATTGCGCTACCGCCGTTTTATTCGCGCAAATTCACTGGAAAGCCTCGAATAACTCGACTTGCTGGTTAGCATGCGTCTTGCAATTTCAGCAGGCATCCGCGCCATTGCTCTTCTGGAGACTGTCCTGATGGCTTGATTTAGAGCCTCGATGCGCTAATTACCACCCCCCAAACAATCTGCGAATTGCTGGCAGGCTACATGCTCTCCGTCTCGAACCATTTTGCACCGCCTGTTGCTCGATTCATTGACCGCAAATAAATACAAAGCAGTCCTACGTCTTGCGCCAGAAAACTCGGTACGAAATCTAGTATACAGCACCAATGTAAAAACCTCTTCCAAACGTTTTCAAAGATGGAGTCGGGCACTCTAAGCCAATCTCTCACAGCCGAACCGCTCCTGGGCCATCCAAGCCCAGAGCCATCGGGTTCAACACCGGAACTTGTCGAGCGGCATAGGATGAAACTTGAATCCCAGCTCTACACCTCCCATACTTTGTCAACCTGGAACTCACGAGTCTTTGAATTCGCTGCCGTCTTGTTCCTCGCAGACCTCTTCCCAAACACCTTGTTGCCCATGTCAGTCTACGCCTTTGTCCGAAGCGCCTCAGCCATTGCCCTTGCCCATCCAGTCGGATCATGGATTGACCAAAGCAATCGACTCAGTGTAGTCCGTACCTCAATTATCGGTCAGCGTATACCCGTTGCCGCAAGCTGTGGAATTTTGTGGTTGCTGGAGCTGCGACTCGACCACATGACAGCGTCTTATACCGCCGCCCTTCTAGCACTGCTTTGCATACTGGCAGGCATCGAGAAGGTATCGGCAATGGCAAACATAATTGCAGTTGAGCGGGACTGGGTCGTTGTCATGACCGAGGGCGACAATAACTGGCGGCGAGGTAAGCGAGCTACCGCCTGCGCGGTTCATGGCTATTGCTGACAGAGACGAAAGCCGTAAATGCTGACAGAGACGAAAGCCGTAAATGCTCGCATGCGACGGATCGATTTACTATGCAAACTTCTTGGCCCGCTGGCCGCGTCTCTTATCATGACCATCTCAACTCGAGCTGCAATTGGCGCCGCTCTTGGCATGAATGTATTCTCAGCTGTTTTTGAATATGTCTGTATTGGAAATGTATGTCATGGTCCTGGCTATCGCGAGACTTGAATCATTACTCACACATTCAGGTCTACAACAACATACCAGCTTTGCGCGACACCCAGTTCGAGAGCTTCGACCCTGCGGTGTCGACTTCGACATCGTTGGCATCTCGACTCAAAGAACTTGTTCTTGTTATTGTGCCTGTCTCCTCTTTTGCGGAATATTTTCGCCATCCAGCATTTCTTCCATCCTTTTCACTCTCTTTACTCTATCTTACTGTACTGTCCTTTTCCGGACAATTTATCACATTTCTCATATCCGTCGGTTACAAGCCATGGCATGTTGGCGTAGCAAGGACAGGAAGTACCATTATTGAACTCAGTGCAACATGGGCTGCACCGCGACTGATGAAGTACATGGGCCCGATCCGTGGCGGCATCTGGAGCCTTAGCTGGCAGATGATCTCCCTCACTCTCGGATTAGGCCTCTTCCTGCGTGATGGTTTTGGCGCCGAGGCAAATCATAAAATGGAGTCCATCGCCGGTCTGATTGTCTGCATTGCTCTGAGCCGACTGGGGCTATGGGGATACGACTTGTGTGCACAGACGATTATTCAAGAGGTCTGCTGGCAACTGTTTCATCCTTACACCGACTCATAACTAACCTCTTTTAGGAAGTTAAAGACGGCAATAGAGGGGCATTTTCGAGTGTCGAGGCGTCTTTCCAGAATATGTTTGAGTTGCTTTCCTTTGCCATTACAATTGTATTTTCTCGCCCCGCGGAGTTCAAGTGGCCGCTTGTTGCCAGCATTGCGGCAGTATATGCCGCGGGAGCACACTACGCATTTTTTGTCCGGCGCCGAAGGGGACACTTATTCCACCCGCCGGCATGTCTGAAAGTCGAGGCGCAGTAGCCATGGTGCATATGGGAACAATGCCTGGCATTGCTTAGTATCCCAGAAAATGCATCTGGAATGGCAAGAGCTATCATTCTGGCGGCTCGTCAACGCCACATCGACGAATACCGATCTGCGAGGACGCGATGCACCGGCCGCGAGGCTTGGCACGCGCCACCGCCCATGCTAGATGTCATTTGGACAAGAAACCGCAAGGGGACTTGGAATAGTCAAGTATACACTCACTCCTCGCGACGCCGGCGACAACTTCAAATGTCCCAAAGTTCGCAGGTGTGCCATGATAGGGTCGATCTAGTCTGCCACATCAATACATCCCGAAGTATCTTGCCTCATTTCAGCGACATCTCTACGTCGGTTCAAACAAGCACACAGTTGTGGTCATTCTGTGGGGAGGTATGCTGTCCTCGTGTAGTTCTTGTGACCAACAGAAGATCAGCCACCTCGAGTGTTGAACATCTTGGATAAATACTACTCTTAGAAATGCCTTCCAGGATTATACACTTCATCATGTAATAATTAATCTTCCTGCTAGATTGCTGCCTGCGGTGTGTTCGGGCTGGCTATCCAGTAAACGCCAGCGCCTGATGTGGACTTACTGCATTGGGCAGGTAGCAATGGCATGGAACATGATGACCATTTATGAGTGGACTGAAAGGCACTACAGAGCCGAATAGCCGTTACTTCAATACGAGAACGTACGCTTTTTTCTATGTTTGAGGTCACACGGAAGCGATTGGGAAGTTGAATGCTCGACGGCAATCCTCGTGTGTCGCCAAATTTGCTGCGTAAACCCAGTAACCACGCGAGCAGCTACGTAATGCCAGCCAGACAGTGAGAGTCGTTTCAGCGTCGAAATGCTCTTCTTGACTCGCTAGTTCCAGGGCCGAAAGCTCCATAGATCATCGTGTTGGCGGAGTTTAGTACGGAGAGGTTCCACCGAGGACTACAACTTGTAGCGCCGGCCGAGCGAGGTCTTCAAGATTAGCTTGTGGTAAGGCCAGAAATTGGCAATGATGATATACCTTATCTTGAATCAGCAAGAATGAGGCGGGGTTGGCTGCCTGAACGGAGTTTTGATAGGATATGCACGCAAGGACCGGTTTGAAATGCGGCAACACTCTGACCTCGAGCTGCCTTAATAAGAAGTTGCTTCGAAGATAACTACCTGCTATTTTCGCAACGTTGCAGTATCAATTTCTATTTCGAACGCTGTCAGTTGATCCCCAGGAGGCCCACGCAAAAGGCGAGCCTAGATTGATAGAATCAAGGCGTGGATAAACCCACATACGTTTCGTAAGAAACCCCACCACATCCGAGGATGAATCGCTGCCGTATTCGACCCCGAGATGACGGAAAGATTGCTTGCGCCTGGCTGGCCGTAGCTTTGCATGAAATAGAAGCAGACTTGGGGACTCGGGCGAATCAGGGAGCCGACCGCCCTGAATGTCCTTCCCTATCCAGCACTAGTTGATATGCCGTGATGCGATCTGCGCAGTCCACAATGGGCACCATATACTCCAGTCGGTGACCTCATTCGATGGGTTTTGGTGGCCCAAGGTGGCCCATTAGAGTAGGTGCGAAGCCATAGATGTGGCTCCTGCCTTTGGCACTGAGTATAAGTTTCTTGAGCCTCGCACTCGTGGCTGGACTTCAGTCAGGTTCAGATCAACTCCCGTCTCCATCCGCGTAACTCCTCTCTATTCCTTTATAGATAGCATTCATCACAATGAGATGGTCTACAACGTTTCTGTTTGGCCTTGTATCCACGGTTCTGGCCAAGCCTACCTACCATCGCCGCCCTGATAGCAGCTGGGACTATGTTATCAATGGCGTTGAAGTCGAGCGCCGTGATGAGCAGACCAACTCTTCCCTTGCCAATTATAGCCTCCGTGGAAAGAGTATCGACCCGTCATCTCTGGGAGTCGACACCGTCAAGCAGTATTCTGGCTATCTTGACGACAACACACAAAACAAGCACTTATTTTACTGGTTCTTCGAGTCTCGCAATGACCCTGCCAACGACCCCGTGGTCCTCTGGTTGAGCGGTGGTCCCGGCTGCTCTTCCATGACCGGCCTGTTCTTTGAACTTGGCCCTGCCAAGATTACTGCAGATATCAAAGTTGTCAACAACCCCAACTCTTGGAACAACCGCGCCAACGTTCTCTTTCTAGACCAACCGGTCAACACTGGCTACTCGTATGGTGACGACGTGAGCACCAGTCTTGCTGCAAGCAAGGACATTTATGCTCTGCTCAAGCTCTTCTTCCAGCAGTTCCCCCAGTATGCCAAGCAGGACTTCCACATTGCTGGCGAGTCATATGCAGGACACTACATCCCTGATGACGCTGCTGAGATTCTTTCTCACTCTGACAGCGGCATCAACCTGAAGAGTGTGCTGATTGGCAACGGCCTCACGGATGTTTACAACCAATATCCCCAGTACCCCGAGATGGCATGCGGAAACGGCGGATATCCTGCTACCGTCGACCAGGGAACTTGCCAGCAAATGCGCAATGCCATTCCTCGCTGCCAGAGCGCAATCAAGCAGTGTTACAGCACCCAAAACGCCAGGGACTGCACCTCTGCCTCAAGTGTCTGCAGCCGCGTCTCAAACGGTTACTACCAGTCAGAGTCCGCGAACCCATACGATGTACGCAAGCCCTGTGAGCCGGACAGCGGTGGTCTCTGCTACACTGGTATGAACTATGTACAGCAATACCTGAACCAGCAGGAGGTTCTCAATGCACTAAACGTCGAGGTCGACAGCTTTGAGAACTGCAACGACCAGGTCAACGGCGAGTTCCACCAGACGGGTGATGACATGCTTCCTGTTCACCTCAATGTCCCCAAAATTCTTGCCGCAAATGTCCCCGTCCTTGTCTACGCTGGTGATGCCGACTACATCTGCAACTGGCTCGGCCAGCGCGCCTGGACCAATGCTCTCCAGTGGCCTGGCCAGAGCTCGTTCAAGGCTGCCCAGACCCAGAACCTCAGCCCCAAGACTGGAGGTGGTGCGGCATACGGCACTGTGCAGAACGCCAAGGGCCTGGCATTTGCACGCATCTTTGGCGCTGGCCACTTGGTCCCGATGGACCAACCGCAGCCCATCCTGGACTTGGTTAACCGTTGGATCCATGACAAAGATTTTCAGCAGTAAAACTGGCGACAAAGAAGTCGGGATGCATGAAGAGTGTACATACAGCACAAAGGAAGTCTCACAAATGTATATAGAAGTATAAATTGAACAGCTGAGAATATTTCGTGCATAAGTGTCTGTAACAGTGGCGACTTGCTGAGAAAGGGAATAAATGTGCAATACCGGAAAGCCGCAAAAGGTAAGCTGCTGCAATTGATTTGGCTTCAATTTTATTTATCGCTATGATTCGGACAGCCAGGCAATTCTTGACTGCGAAGCGGAAAAAAAGAAAAAGAAAAAAGAAAAAAGAAAAAAAGAATGTGCGTCGTACGGAACTCGAATCCGTGCCTCAACTTTGGAAGAGTTGAATCCTAACCCCTAGACCAACAACGCTAACTGGGTTGTTGCCAACCGATAGAGATCAAGCCGACTTGAACCAGTATATATTACTTGACACAAATTGGAGCCTGACCTGTGCAGGAGCGCAGCGTCCTCTGTCGTTCAGAGCTAGTAGTTGAAGGCGGCCAAATTCTCGGAGTAGATTGGATCCTTTGCTGTAGATGTCAAGTTTTCTTTAAGTTTTCTGTTGGCGTAGCATTTTGCCATCCTTGATTGCTTTGAAATTGATTGCTAATCAGCAGGGAAACACATATTACACGGGTAAATTTAAGCTGCTGTCGTAATTTTTAAACCTTGCGGGAGCAACGTCGTGAAGAAGCTTGTTTCTTTGACTTGGGTGTGGTGGTGCCGTTACAGCAAACTCCGCCCCCACATGTCGCGTCTTCCTGTCGGCGCGTTTATTACCGGGTTGACAATCCCATTCCCATGACAAAACTCGACAATTTGCCAACCTATTCCAGTTGATATTTTTTCGGAGGACATCGGCTGCTGAAAATTATTGAGATTTGGAAGACATGGGCCGATGACCTGTGCCTTGCAACGCGCGCTGGACTACGCAACCCAGTAACCACAAACAGCAGACAGTTGCTACGAGACGACTAGCACCCACCTGTATCATCTACACATTATGGCCGATACACCAACCGGACGCGGCAGTGGCACGACACGGACACCTTCTGGCCGCGTACAAGCCCAGATCACGCCCATAGGTCGAACTAGCAATCCTGACGCCTTCGTACGCACGCCGCTTGACCGTACCGGTCCTCGCGATCTCGCCAACTCGGTCCGCCGGGGTCTCGGTGCCTCGGGTCGCAAAAACAATAACAATGCACCGACGCCTCATGCAGCTGCCGCACGACGGGCGCTGGATCAGCGCCGGGCAGCCATGTTTACACCGGGCAAGAATCGCCGGCGTAGCCTGCGCGAGCAGCACCAGACGCCGATGAACATTCTGAACCAGCTGGCGCGGCGTCTGGCCCCCTCGACGCAGCACGTCGTCACAAGCTCGTCACCAGCGGACAGGGAGCCGCCGTCGACTATACGGACTATACAGGAGCAGCCAGGCGACGAGGATGACGATGATGATTACATGGAGGACGGGGTGCAAGGCAATTACGACGAAGATGAGGAGGAAGAGGACGACGACCTTCCCCCGCCGCCACGGTTATCGCTGGGTATGCAAGATGATGACGATGATGATACGATGGAGCTGCGGCCACCGCGACTATCGGTTATTCCGGATGATAATTACACAGTCCGCTCGGTGGAACTGCCCCGCGACCAGGCGCCGTCGCGGTACTCGCGCGGGAGTATGGGGAGCGTGCGCGGCCGTCAGAGTGATTTCTTTGATCCGAGTGAGCCTACGGTGGACATGACGGGTCGCGTGTCAGACTTCTTCCCTGGCGATTTGATGGCGGATCTGAGGGGCACGGCAGAGGATAATGCGGCAGCGTTTGCGCGGTAGGCTTTTTTTACGCCCGAGAAGAAACAGAGATAACACAATGCTGACCTGCTTGATTATAGGTTTGAAAATGATGAGACTATGCAGACAATTGGTCGGCAAAGTGGATTTACTCTAGGCGTGCCTGCAGACATGGCAGATCAAACTACATTCATGATGTCAGAACCTGGTGGTGATGGGCCTGCTACCTCGCCATTGCCGAATGTGTCTGCGACCGCCAGAGCAGAGAGAGGCGGCGGCAGGGGAGGAGATACGTATGGCAACATTTCGTTTATTCGAGACGATGCTGCCTCGGAAGGTCCTCCGCAATTTGGCGACGATGACGCTGACGATGAGGACAACCGCGGGGGAGAAGTGTATGATGACGATGAGCCAAGTATAAGACAGCAACAAGACGAGAGCCATATCCACCGCCAAGAAGACGAAGCAGAAGAAGAAAATGCTGAACCCGGCCGCCGCCAGTCTCGGCCAATGCTTGACATGGAGACGTTCATTTCAGACGGCGAAGATAGCGACCCCGCCGATGCAACGACACGCCCCCATGATGCGAGCATGATGAGCCAGTCCGCGCCGGCCCGTCGCGGGCCCAAGCCCAAAAAGAAGCAGAAGCGCATATCACGGCATGGCGCCGAGTACCCGCCGCTGCCACCGACGTTTGTGCGGCGCGTGGCGCACAGGGCGGTACAGACGTCGGGCTTGAGCAACCACCGTATCTCGTCCGACGTGCTGGCCGCGCTGACGCAGGCCTCGGAGTGGTTCTTTGAGCAGCTGGGCGATGACCTGGGTGCGTACGCAGATCATGCGAAGCGGACAGTCATAGAAGAAAGCGATGTCATGACATTGATGAAAAGGTGAGCACGGCGGCAAAATTCCACCTGCGCTGTTGTCTTGACGACTTTGCTAACTGTTTTCTGCTTAGACAACGACAGATTGGCTCTGATGCTACGTTATTTTCCCTTGCGCAACGGCATTTACCCAGAGAGCTGCTTCAAGAACTGCGCATGCCAATGGCACCAGACCTCAAGAGTCAAGGCGCCCAGCGCCATAAGAGCTTGACACGATATGATGACGACGACGATGCCTCTGAAATTTCATGATTATCTGTTTATTTTTCCCCAGTCTATTTTTATCATATTGTACAAATTTTGGGAGTTTGGATCGCAAATAAGGCGAGGTTCCTTGGTAAATTGTATCTGTTATTTTTTTACAGGGTGCGCGTCGCACGTACACGACGGACAACATCGGAGGCGGGTTTCTTCATGACAAGATACATCATGACGGATGTAGCTGCTGCGAGAGCATACCTAGATTACCATGTTAGTATACTGAATGGTGTCAGAGGTTGGCAGCAGATGATGGCATACCAGGTGAAGATGTATTGGGCATGGTTGTTGCGCAGGTTGACTTCAGCAGGTCTGCCGAAAGGAACGCCACGAGTTTCATATTCAACCATTCTGATGTACTCGGGCTCTGTTGCACAAAAAAGTTACATTATTAGCATTTCTTTGTAATAGCGTAATATCGACAAGGGAGCAGCACATACCCATGGTAGCTTCTATCCAAACTGGTTGCGCCCCCGTCAACTCGGCCATTTGCTTCACATCCGGGAAATAAAACTCGCCCTTGTCCGGACGGTTGTCCGGCGTAAACATGTTCTTCTTCCACGGCTCCCGCAGCAGGCCCTCGACAGTGACCTCGCCTGTGGGCAGCGCGTCGGCGCCGCGCCGCGAGCCCTGGTCCCGGTGCTTCTTGCTGATCCAGCCCCGGTTCACCAGAATGGTCGAGCCACCCTCGCGCTCCAGCGGGGTGATGACCATGTATCCTTCCTGCCCGTCGCGCATCCGCGGGCCGATGAGCATCTCCTGGTCGTGGCGCAGGCGGCCGGTGGCGAGGACACGGCGGTAGTCAAAGTCGTGGACGGCGGCCGGATCGATCTGCGGCGGGAGGGGCAGGGGGTCGCGGACGAGGCGGTCTTCGAACTTGGCGATGAGGTCGGTCTTCCAGCCCAGGCGCTGGACCTGCCATGTGCCGAGGGCGAATGCTGTGATGGGGATGAGGGCTGAGGAAGCGGTTAGCAGGACTAGGGACAGGGACAGTATGGGACGGCCTTGGGTGTACCCAGGATGATTAGGCCGGGGCCGTGCTTGCGGCCGGGTCGGATGATTGTAGGATCGATATCCAGAGAGGATACGAAGTTCGGGTCATCAGCCGGTTGACGGTGCTGCGCGCGATGTCTGGTTGTTGAAAAGAAGTGTCTGGCCCTCGTGCGAGGTTGCGGCACGGCCCGGCAAGAGGACGGCCGCACGGCGAGACATTGGCGCGTGCTGGATCCAATGCTGTGGCGCAATGGATTCTGCAGCCTCTGAAGCATGGGTTTTGAACAACTCATCACGGTCGGCAATGCTGTGCGTGGAATTGCTGGGTGAAGTGCCGAGTATGCGGCATGCTTGGTGATGTCAAAGTTGGAGCTTGAGATTGGCAACCGCACGGCCCCACATCCAATCGATAGGTGAGGCAATGATTTGAGGCAGCAAGAGTGAGGTCAGGTTATGAGTCGTGATAATTTCTTTGGTTATTGTTACTTAAATGAGTGCATCAAGTCATTTGATTTATTAAAATCTGTAAAGTTATCAGCCAACACCGCACCAGCAGCTCTGGTCACCTTGATACCGCGAGAGCGTCTTGGCGGCATAGCTCGGTGCAAGGCTCAGGAGGAAATATTGACATAATTGCTTTCATTACAAAGTATTCATAGTGTTAATTGTGATTTTTGATATGGTATCCAAAGATTTACTTGCGCGGCATCGAACTTGGGAGCTCCCCGGAGTCTACTTGAAAGTCCGTTGGGAGTGTATCGTCTGACTTACAAGCCGATCACAAGCAGTGAGGGGACTCACTTGGTACGCCTCGGCATTGAGCGAATTACTGAGCTGAAAATACTTATGCGGTTGATAAATGTTTCAGAATGTTGCTTGTAATGCATGTGCTTCCAGTTTTGTCGAACGAGAGCTGAACGCCTCTCCTCCGGAGTGTGGCAACCCATTCTGGGGATCCAGTCTATGGTACTGCATGTCTCTAGAATGTGCCCGAGGAATAGTTTATTCTAAAAAGCTATGTTTTCAAACTCACATGCAACTCAATTAACTCTTATTACCGATTCGTTCTTTGTACAGTCTAGTTGGCAAAGCTCTAGCCTCGGTAGGATGGAGGCGATATTCGTATCAGATATTGGCTATTTGAAAAAAACGTGGATTGGCCTTGTTAGCGTTCTTTTAGAAACTAAATTGAAATTGGAGAATCTGATTGCCGGATTGTTCGGTTAGTCTTTGAAACTATCCGGAAGCACAGCGAGCTGGCCTCGACTTCGCAACTACTTCTGCGACACTGCAAGGCCTTTCTCCAGAGAGCGTCTTAATATCCCCACTAACTACTGCAAAGTAGTTTCCAGGAATAGAGAAGGACAGCATTGTAGCAAATGCTTCAATTAACCATGGTTCGTATCCCTGCCGACTCAACTGTTCTCTGTACATCGGCTCACTCATTTCGGCAAATTCCAGCTGGCTGCTTCTGTGACCTTTTGTTTCCACATCGAATAGACTACACAATTGATTCAAGCTCAGTGCCACCGGTCCCGTCAGATCAGATAACTGTTCCTGATCGTCAACCTCGAGGGTAGACGCCGCTGCGCCTGCTAATGCTGCTGCTACATCCACCTTGCTCACAAAGGAAATTTTGCCGTCGGAAATGGGCAAACTGAGGATGCCAATTGAGATTACGGGTTCGATAAACGTCTCCAGGAAGAACTCGGTAAATATTGATGCGCGCAATATGTGTATTCGCATGTGCTTCTCATTTGCCGCTGCTTTGAGCATCCGCTCCGTCTCTCCATGGACCCTGGCGTATGGAAATGGCGAATTCCTGTCTGCACCTAGCGTACTCAGATAAATAAAGCAGCCAACTTTGCAATCTACGGCGGCCTGAACCACGTTGATATGATGGGCGAGCACCTGCTCCGGGTCACCGTCACTGCCCGGGAAGATGAGTACATCCAGGCTGGCAAAGGAGCTCTGGAGCGATGCAACGTTGGCGTAGTCGATTTTTCTGTAGACCGTGCGCTCATGCAACGCTAAATTGCCGGGTGACAGAAATTTATCATTTCGCCGTGAGAGGCGGACAACTGACTCCACGCTCTCGCGCCGGCGGAGGAGCTGTTCGACGACCATGCGCCCGACAGCGCCCGATGCACCAGTGACGCCCACCGTCCGGATGATCATTTTAGTCATTTTGAGGCAATGGTGAGGGGAGGGGGTTACGAGAGAGTGCAAGTTCTCACGCTTGTGAGAAAATCAGGCACAATGTCTAAGATGTAGCCGAGATTAGCATGAGCCTCCTTCAGCCTCAAACTAGGCCACCTTTATACTTCAGTTACAATCACGTTGGCCACTATCGAACCAATGTGTGATGCTACAATATGGAATCGTAGTTGGATCGCAACTTTGGTCACTACCGAGCGGAAATAAGCAACTGTAAAAAGGCAATTACAATCGTAGCAATTAGCTACCCCCTGCATATAACTCGACCGGGTTTCGCCTGTGTCGCCGTTACCTATAGCAAAAAAAAGCGATATTGAGGAAACGGACTAACCGGCGCAAAGCATTCGCCCGACGGAACCCCAGAATCTAGAATAGGTTGTGTTGATCGTCGTTACCCCAGACAAATTACAGGTCACATACGCTTCTTAGCCAAAGTCGGACTAGCGATGATAGGAACCATCCAGCGGTGACGAACAGCCCAGAACTTTTGGCTTTTCAAATGCAAGACCTCAACTCAAGCCTTGTGGGGAGGGAGTTTACGGGGAGTGCATAGCAGCGTCGTAGATGAGAGCTTCTCATGTGGCTTCAAATGCCGGACTATCCAACGACATCCAGGTCACCAGGGCTATAGAGGGGCTATTTTATCATGTCGTGCAAGAAACAAAGTGTGGAGCGGAACAGGAAACAAATTGAAAGACAGCTTAAAAGTGCATGTAGAAAGTCCACCTACATCATTATCTGCATATCCAGCCATACTTGATTAGGAACTTACCCCCGGACCCTACCATGCAATACGGGTAAGGTGAAGTGTTGAATGCCGCTAGTCAGCTCCTTCACCCAGACTAATAATACCAAGGGCGGGTTTTCGGCTTTGTCTTGGAACGCCTCTTTTTCCTCTAACTAGTTCGATTGTCGACGTTGGCCAAGCACCGTCCAGGCGATCGATGTGCAAGGAAACGGACTAAATGTGTCCATTTCACATGGGCAATGCATGAGCAAGATACAATTTATACGGCTGGATACCGAGGCGTGATGGCCATGCCGAGGTTTCTTGTATGTCCTACCAGCCTATTCCCCAGCTTTCCCCGCAATAGGTTCGAAAGGGCTGCGTACTAGCATCACAGCTCAACTCGGGCACCGACGACCGCATGTCCCGATCTGGGAACCACGGGGAAAGGTATTGAGCGCATCCTGGCGACAGATCACTCAAATTTGGCGACAGGCTGAGAAGATAAACACGCTCTTGTATGTCACAAGCCCACCACTCCACTAGTATGGGGCAGTTCTGGTAAATGAGTTTTGCTTTTGTTGGCGAGACCTCAAGGGAAGAACAATGCAAGCTAGTCTCAAGAGGTATATAACACATCACCATCCATCTCCCAGTCTTTCTCGAAGATGGCTTGGTCTGTCGTTTTCTCTCAGGACGAAGCAGCCCACCAAACAGTCTGAACTTGTACTTCAATTTCCCAAGGTGCCGTAAGCTCTTACAAGTACGTCATGAAGTTCTTGTCTCTTGTGGCTGCGGTGCTTCCGCTTGCCTCTGCTGTCGCCATCCCCGAGAAGCGCATCACCACTCCTGCCAATGACCCGTTCTACGTGCCTCCATCCGGATTTGAAGCTACCAAGCCAGGCACCGTGTTGCGTGAGCGACCCATCATCGCTTCTTTCTTTGGGTTCCTTCCAGACCCTATTGATGCACGTCAGTTGCTCTACCGCACTACAGCCCTGGATGGCTCTGCAATCGCCACAGTCACCACAATCTTCAAGCCGCTGTTTGCCAAGAGCGACCGCTTCGTCGCATTCAACACGGCCTACGACTCGTCGGCGGCCATTTGCGATCCGAGCTACAACTACCGCTGGGGTGCCCTCCAGACTGACCTCATCTCCTCGGCTGAGTACCTCCTCATCCAAGTCTATCTGCTTTCCGGCTACACCGTCGCCTCCTCTGATTATGAGGGCCCTGATGTTGCTTTCAGCGCCGGCCGCCTCTCTGGCATGGGTGTTCTCGATGGCATGCGCGCCGTGGTCAATTATGGACCCAACATTGGTCTCAGCAAGAATCCAATGATTGTCAATGCTGGCTACTCTGGTGGCGCCATTGCTGGTGGCTGGGCTGCTTCCCTCCAGCCGTCGTACGCTCCTGAGCTCAACATCAAGGGCTGGATCCTTGGCGGCACGCCGGCCAACTTGACCCAGACTCTACTTGACGTAGACGGTACCCTCTTCAGCGGCTTCCTCCCTGGTGCCATTGCTGGCCTGACAACAAAGTCAGCCTATGGGGCTCGCCTCAACCCTGTCCTAAATCAAATCATTACTCCACAGGGCAGAAAGTTTCTTGCCTCTGGCAGCAGCCAGTGCGTCGCGGTCAATCTCATCGCCTTTGCAGGACAATCACTTCTCGACACCAAGATTCAGAGCCTTGGAAAGGGTCTGGTTTATCAAGCTGATGTTGCTGCTGTACTTGCAGAGAATACCATGGGCGTCAAGAAGGAAGAGACACCCAAGGCTCCCATTATGTTGTACCACGCTCATGACGATGAGATTATCAACTTTGGCGCCGCTCAAGCGCTGGGTCAGCGATGGTGCGCCAATGGCGCAAACGTACGCTTTACCAACTACGCAGCCGGCGGTCACGCCACCACTGAGGTCGTGGCCATTATCGATGCCATTAATTTCGCCAGTGATGCCTTCAAAGGCGTTGTGCCTACTGGTTGCGCAAGCAAGTCGGTTCTGACCAACAAGTTGAGTCTACTTGCACTTGGCCTTGGCCTGGAGCCCCTCCTAGCCCAGCTTGCCGGTGTTCTCCTCAGCCTCGGCAACAAGGATTCGAACTGGGTTGGCAGCATTTCCAGTGGCAAATCTTTGTAATGTGTGATGCAAATAGTGATATGGGCACTCCGATATGTTAAGAACGTAAATCCAGGTTCGGGCATTTTACTGATTATATAGTTGTATATATGAACATAAAAGCAAGTAATTTATCAGCAAATATGCTGTCTTCCAAATGAAATGCTAACGTAATGAACTTTGAGATGTGATTTCGCTCGGATAGGCCCAGTAAACTATAGTGAAATAATTGTCCTGGGCTCAATCAAATCCAGGTCGTCAAATATTCAATTAGTGTATCTCCACATGGTAGTGATCTATCTGCGTGTTTTAAAATCTACATCACGGCTGATAAGTTTCTACAACTCAATACAATTGGATTGCTTGTGCGGCTGGCCTCGCCAAGAGTCGTTCGCAATCTCACAACTCCGATTTGGGATGAAGCGGCCTTGTTGCAATTCCAATGCAGGGTCATTTTGCATCATTTTTGGTAGGTACTTTTATCCACCCGGAGTGAAACAAGGCTGTTAATTTTGCAATACGAGGTGCTGTGGTTTTAGTGTTAGGGTAGGTTCACAGCAATGCATGATACAACCCTCTCGGCTGTGACTTCTGACCCTGGTTCCTCCTGGGACTGTGCGACGCCTCCCAGCAGAAAATCAATCTCCTGCTATCACCTATTAGAGTTTCAGATGCATTGAGATTGGCATTTAGCGTGTGTGGCTTGACGCTCGTGGCGGCGCATCTAATCGACAGGGCTGAATTATGATCAAGATGACCAGGATAACAATCCTCGGAAACCTTTCACAGATATCGCCAGCTGTCTAAAGTGCCACTGCGCCAGTTTCTAGGCACTGGTCAAGTTTAAAATTCAGATAAAATCACCCATCTATCATAATTGGAGTAGCCGAAGCCAGAATATAATAGTTTTGCTAAAATGAACTACAATCCATGGCCAACACAAAAGTTCCTTGGAAGGACTAGCTAGCTCAAGGCAGCACGTATCCGCCGTCAATCAGAACATCAGAGCCCGTCATAAAAGTTGAGGCAGAACTAGCGAGGTATAAATAAATACCCTTGATTTCTTTCACATGGCCCTGTCGTCCAAGAGCTGACATGCGATAGGCTTCATTGAGAGCGGTGGGACCGGCGCCCATTTTTGTGTCGAAGAAGCCTGGAGACACGATATTGACGCGCGCAAAGTCGTGCCACTCACGAGCCAATGATTTTCCAAAGTGAGTGACAAAGGCCTTACTACCGTTGTAAATAGGCTGATCAGTCGGCACATTGACAATGTGGGCACTCATGCTCGAGGTGATGATGAGGTTTCCAAAGCCCTGGCGCTTAAAGACCTCTCCTGCATATTTTGCGCAATACACGACTCCATTCACTGCAGAAGTCAATCAATACGAATCTTCTGCATAGCTGGATGCAAAATGTTTGCCTTACCATTTACTGACATCTGCTTGTCAAACTCCGAAAGGGTTTGCTCCAAAATTGGCTTTGAAATCGCCATGCCTGGAGGAGTTAGCAGGAACTCTGTGGAGATGAGTCAAACTGGACTTGCCTGCATTGGCCACGAAAACGTCAATTTTGCCAAAATCTTGGACCACCTTCGAAATGGCAGCCTGCACTTGTTCAGGATCCGAAACTATGACCATCAGTAACGACGCGAGACATCACAGCGCTCAAGACAACTGACCATCTACCCTGTACGCAACAGCCTTTACTCCGTGTTGCTTGCCCACGGCTTCCGCTTTGGCAACGGCAGCGTCATTACTATTGCCATCAATTGAGAAATGGATAGTTAATGGTAGAACAGAGAGACTTACGAATTATACCAGAAAGCGACATGACCCTGTGCTTCAGCCATGGCTTCGGCAACCGCCAGTCCTAACCCGTCAGCAGCACCAGTCACAACAACTACTTTGCCGGCCATGTTGAATTGCTGCAGGGTATTGGTTGGGATATCTGGAAAGGGCCGAGGAAATCCCTCCCGAATGTTTGCACAGTCTTCCACGTTCATAGACATTTTGACCTTTGGTTAACGTTTGAAGTCTGCTCTGTAGATTTGGGTCGAGTTCCTACAGCTCAGTTTGACACTTTCAGATGAGAGCAAAGTTTCGTACGCGGGGGAGATAACGGAGGCAAGAAAGAGTCCAACAATTTCAAATATTACGGCAGGAATATCCTCTGTTCGAAGTTCCCATATAGTTTACAGTTAATAAAAATAGTTCGAGTTTTGGCTGGAATTCATCAGTTTTAAGTCGGACCGCTGTCGCCCCAGTCTTTGACTGCCCCTCTCACAGGTCATTCGTGCGCTTCCAGGAAACTAGCAAACAATAAGACGACAATTGAAAGTGCGGAGAAGTGGCCGAAAGCCCCAGGAACCAAGCCGCAAGTCTCCATCAACGACACCAAAGTGGAGCTAACAGAAAGAGAGGGCGTCGACATCTCGGGTAACTTGGGTTTTTTAACCTACTAGCCGGGCCTTATCACGACAAGGGTCTGGCTACTACTGATCATGTCCATCAACTAATTACCAAAACAACCAACACCAACCGCAGCAAATTGGTTGCACATGTGGACAATGCATAGTAGCAGTACACTACGGGTTTAATAGAGTTTTATTAAATATGGTGGGGCGGAAAATAGTCCAAAGTAATAGTTTCAATACAATCCTAACCTCACTGACCGAGTGGTGTCCATATTCCCTTGGCAATGTCACTCTTGATCCTGGCCGCCACATCCGCAGGTGCCTCTGCAATGTGCGACGTATCATCCAGCCAGCGGTTTTCCGCTGCGGTGCTCTCTCTGCCCAAGATGGCATTGCGGTACGGATACCGGCCATAGTTCTCAATGATGGGCAGGTGTGTGTCGAGAATCATGCACCACCAAAACACCCAGGTCGCGCGGTCTACCTTGCCATCATCGTCCCTCGGTGGCCCTAGATTGCTCATCTCGCGCAGAAACACCTTGTCGTCTTTGAGCAGCTCCTCCCTCTTTGCACGGTAGGGATCTGTGAGCCCAAAGCGCTCCTCAAACAAGGCTCGCGTCTCCTCAGTCATGGCGATGCCGATCTTCTGGCTTTCAATGTTCTCGTCATGAATCATGGGCGCGAGCCATGTGATGCGGCTGACGATCCAGTAGTCAAAGCTCGCCACGCCCATGTCGTCGCGGCATCGCGCCCACGAGTCGGGTCGCTGGGCGTCCGGCAGCGCGTACCACTGGCCCGCGAGCCGACGCGCCAGAGGACCGAACAGACCGGATTGCCAGCGATGATCGATGCCGTCAAAGAGCACGCGAGAGGCCTGGTCAAGGAGCAGCTGAAGGCCATAGCACTGCTGCGGGAACTCGGGCGACTCGGGCGGTGGCAGAAACGACATGAGATCCAGGTCTGACGGAGATGGCATTTGCCCATTGGGACTCATTTGGCTGATGAGAATGAGGGCCTCCCGGGCAGCAGTAGGCCTCACCTTGTCGCCAAAGCCCGAGCTGAAGATGGAGTCAGTCACGTCGGCAAAGTCGAGCGGCTCCGTCTTGCTGTATGGCATATGGGCTTCGGCAATAAGCTTGAGCAACTCGGGTGTTATGAGCGCACGGAGATCATCTTGAGTCGTCATTTTTGCGCTCTTCACTGGTTTTGCAGCCAGTATATCAGTTGATGAAGGCGAGCGAAGATGAGTAGTACCATTAAATTCGTCACAAATGCTAAGGTGGGGCCAGTAAGTTTTTGCTGCCCTCATCATGACTGTCTTTCTTAGATAAGGCCGTGTTAGGATGGAACTTCTAAATACCCAAAGTGGAGTTGCCGAGAGAAGAATCCTTCGGCATCAATGCCAAGGGCGTGATATTATCATTCTCAAGGCCTGGTGATCATTTATGATACTATATTTGCCAGAAGGTCGGCTATGGCTGAGATGAGAATCTTAAAGTCGCCAAAATACATCGAAGACTTACATTGAAAACTCAGTCATGATGATATATGTTATATAAGATTTCTTTAAAACTTTTTTTAATAATAATATTATGCGCAGTAGTAGTATTTCAACTTTCTTTAACCGGTGGGCAGTTAAACCATCCTGGCGCATCTGAGTTTAGCAGAATGGTTTCGAATGAGCCTCGATATAGTCTGAGATCGTTGAAGGTAGGACAGCTTTGTAAGACGAAAATTGTCTCTTTTCATTTTCACAAATTAGTTAACTTATTCCTTATTTAAATCAGTATTAATGCTAAAGAGTTTATAACTATCAGTAGAAAATGCCCTCGAAACTGTCGCAATCACAGAGATGGTGACACTGTAGCTGCGTAAAGCATGTACAACGCTTTGATGTCAACAAACGTGCCATCGGGGATCAATCTGTCTAGGGGCCGCTGATATTAATACAGAAGTGAAATAAGGCCTGCGCTTCCCAAAGTAGTACTTGCAAGATTCTCAAGGCTTTCGCAGTTCTAACTGGAATATTAACCGAAAAGTCGGCTATTTGGTCAATATACGATATTGCGTGGTCTTGATTATAAATTATAAATTATTTGTGGAAAAAGTTACAAAAAGGAAAATAAAGGAATGGCGTTGCTTGCAAAGGTTGTTGTCCGAGCTGCCTAGGCGGGTGCGGCACATCCTTTGACTGGTGCATCCACAACTGTCTGGCTCCTCGACTTGGAAAGCTGGGGCAGTTCGGATGTGCTTGCTGCTGGTATCACATTCATCTCATCTATTTTGATCTGTAGTCCGGAAAGAGTGGAAATATCGATGGTTGAATCGTCGGCCTGTTTTTATACCTGAAGTTAGCTACCTCAACTTTGGCAACGATGGATGGGAAAGATTTGCAATCATACCTTGCGGAGAGTAATATGCAGTCTTGACATGATCTGATTGAGAATCTCATCATCGGGGAACTTGCTCAAACCAGCAGACTGAATAGCGTCAGCAAGCGAGATGGAATCATGAAGAACGCCTGTCGCCGGCATTTGCATAATCGCCATGACGCCGGCGCGCCACATTTCAATCGAGATTTCAATGGCGCAAGGGCGCACAGGCAAGTAAGATACATCAACACTGATGTCAACATAAAATCGCTTATTACTGTCTGTTTCCGTGTTGTTCGATTGCGACGGTTGACTGGGCTCCTTCACCTGGCCCGGGGCGCCGGAGCTAGTGCCTGTGGGAATCGCAGGCGTGGCTTCGCTGACTGTGACCAAGGTTGTGCTAACGGGCTTGGTTGTCGATATCATGGTCGTTGTCGCGTTGCTGTTAACCACAGTTCCTGACGACGACGCGCCCTGTGCGCTGCTGGTTGCTGTCGTGGATGATGAGGATGCTGAGGGTTCGCTGCTGGATGCTTGGACAGACGACGACGGTGCAGAAGGCACGCTGCTGGTCTGCTGTCTCGATGTGGACCTCACTACCGATGAGCTTGTGGTGGCAGTCGTCGTGGGTTTTATCTGCGACGATGTCGAGCTTGGCTTTTGTTGCTGAGTAGGCCCGTAGAGATTGTTGATGAGTTCGACAGCACTCTGCTGCAGCTCTGCTTCCGACATGGTCCAATACTCTAGTCCTGAGTATGAGTAGCCAAACGATTTGATAGAGTTGACAGAGTTTGAGGTGTGCCAGTCGCCATTGGCTTGCTTGAAAGGCTGCAGGGGTGAGTCAAGGCTGGTCAAAGTGCCACCAAGGGTAGAGAATCGCGGGAGGCATTGATATCTGCCATTGAAGGTAGAAGCTTCAGGGTGCATAGCCTGCCAGTACGCCCACAGTCTGTCCACATTGGAGTGATGAAGCATGCTGACGCAGTTGTTAGGGACATATTGCTTGAATGGAAGAAAAGGATTCAAGGAGATCGACACGTACAACAGGGGCTCAAATGCAGAGTACTGAGAGTCCATAAACTGACCACCACAGCCGGCATCCCAATGAATGGTATTGTGAATTCCTTCGAGACTGCTACCAGAAGAGGCAGTCGTGGCGAATTCGGAAAACGATTTCGCTCTCGTGAATGTATCATACTGCCGCGCAATTATTATTAGTAAGGGTTGCCCTCGAACTATGGGAAAATGCAGCTCACCAGCCAGGACTTGTAGTTTCTGCTGTACAAGTTTTGATTCGCGGAATTAGGGTTGCTGCATCTATACATGCGATCATATGTGTTAAATTCCCCAAACTTGCCCTGCATAACTTCGCTCGTGAATTTATACGTAAAGAGAGGGTTGTCGATGGTCTTTGATGCAATTCCTGTCTTGGATGCAGCATTAATTGTTATTGTTTCAGGCAGCACAGATTGGGGCAGCCATGGCTCAAGTGCCCAGTCCCAATACGGCGCTCGAAGATGATCGGCCGCTTGTTCATAGACGGCACGATATTGATCTGGATATCCTGCGGCCAAGTTTTTAGCCTCTTTGACCAGAGTTTGCTAGCAAAGGGTCAGTGAACTCTGAAATCAACCGAGTGGTTAGACACAAACCTCAAATAGCGTGACAAAGGGTCTATGCCAGATGATGAACAGGTTTTCCTGTACCCTGTCAGTAACGCTCAGTAAGGGCAATATCCAGGGCAAATTACTCCATGAGTGCTATATCCGCCCCAGCCATTTGTGTTCATAGGACCTGTATTATTCCAATTGATAAATGGCCTGCCATGGATACCTGTGGTAAACTATTACGAAATGCATCAATATATAGGGTGATGGATGCCGCAACATACCAGCAATCTGGAAGAAAGACTCCGGGTCACTTGTATCTCGATCATACAGCGATCGCAGGGCTTGGATGTAGAGATCCCTGTGTCATTATCGTTAGTCAGAGAGATTCCAGGCATTCTTCTTCACACTGCGGTAAACATTGGGCTGCTTACCACTGAGGCCCTGCTTCAGCGGCAAGCTCTGTGATACTGCGTCGCAAAGGCACAGGATTGCCCGGCGACGACGCTCCGGTTACCGAAATGAATGATGCAGCCGAGACTGAAGTAATCAGATTCAGCAATAAGCTGAAGCTGCCAAGTTGTGCAATCATATTGAGAAGAGAGATTGGAATTGACCTCGGATTCAGCAAGGAAGATCCCCCGAGCACCTTTCAGGGTGTTGCCTGTTTATCTATACCATCGACAAAGCCATATTCCCCATTTCCCTTGCACTAGCCAACTATTATTAGCTACATCAACTCCAGTCCCATGTTTGCCGAGACCGAGACGGACCAGTCTCTTGGGTTCCATCGGTTCAGCAAAGTGGACGCAACACCAGTTGGTGGGCCATTTGACCAACGCGGTCGCATTCAGCCAGGAGACCAAGTTTAATTACCGCCGTCCGTTTAGTCCTTATGCCTACCGACCTCTAGAGGAGATGACTTCTATTGCGACTCGACCGGGGAACCAAGTTCTGCTATTGGAGCACCTCCTGACCGTAGCGCCGCATAAGCACCACAATCAAATGTCAATGGCGCTGGCGACACTGGAGGAACTTTTGGATGACCCACAAAGCGAATCTTCACCACCGCAACGGTAACCCCGTGCTCATTTTAGGAGATTGTCCTACCGCAAAGTATTGTCCCTAGGCGCCGGGTCGGTGGCTCATCTGCGGGTTGCCCCTTGAAAGAGGCACCTGAATCATAGGTCTGGGATGAACCAGGGGTTTGAGCCAATGGGAACAGCCTTGCCACGCCTTGCCACTTGGACAGTGCGGCGCAAGGTGCAGTTCGGTCGCGTGCTCCGCCGACGTGCATAGAACCGTCCGCAGCCAAGTACTCGCTGGATGAGTGGCCCAGGATGAATGTTGATCAAGCCACAATCTAGAGATGATATTGCAGTCGAAATTAGTCGGCGCATAAATAATTCTTCATTGGACGAGCTTTGACGGCCGGCATAAAACGTAATAAAATAATTTTGGCCAATCGGCCGAATAGAACCGCTGTCAAAAAAGGACCTCTCCTTGTCTATTGAGACAAAGACTATGGGATTACAGCGGCTGAAGGGTGTTCTACTTTTGGCGTCTCCGCTAGATCGAGCTGTCTAAGCCTCTCTTCCATCTCAGCCCAGGCTGCTGGCCGAAGGTTTCCCTGAAACCAATAGTTCCCACCATGATCCTTGCCTAGCATGTAAAAGCTCGTGACTTTGTCCAACGGTACGCTATCCACACGGTACGAGTAAACAATGGGCGTTCCGGACGGATTGTTTCTCCTTTCCGCAGTCTCCCCAGAACGCAAGACCGCCGCGCTGAAATCGACCTCGGTTAGATAGCCGGCTTTTAGAAAATTGTTGAAGAGAATCGCCTGGGATGTTGGCTCCCCAAATAGGTGTCGCTGGCGGCCTGTTGTTTCAAGGTCGAGGCGATGCCTTCTTGAGCACGCAAGCGCTTGCGGCGGCGAAGTCTGTTGCTGGAGGTGGCGTCTATGGGCGACGGCGACAGGCCCGACTGGACCGCGAAGAAGCTGTGGGCTGATGAATGCGTACGTCAACATGAGCAAGTTCTGAATGTATAATCCGCCAGAGTTCATGACAGATGCAATTGGGCGACGCAAGTCGTAAAACGCCATGATAGTAATTGGTCTTTTCTTTGATTCGGAGCCTGCGACAATGTGGGTGACCCAGGCGGTGAAAATATCCCCTTCGCTGGCAAAGTTTTTCTGCGCAGGATCAACCGGCATACTGTCAATCTCTTTCTGTACCTGTGTCTTGATCTTGGCACCGGTTTCGTGCGGTAAGAATACTGTCCTGGATTCCAGAGCAGGGCTTCGAATCCAGTACCAGAGATACCGCAAGCCCCATGCCAGCATCGGCCATCCCTCGAGGCGCATTGGCTCAATCGCCCAGGGTTCTCTGTCGGCTTTAGACTCTACGTTTTCAGCCTCTAATATCACATCTTTCCACGCGCCTAACATCGGCGAAACTTGCTCTTCGCGGCCAGACAGAACGTGAGCCCAATTCTGCAGCAGTGCTCGGATACCGGAGCCGTCTGACAAGGTGTGAGGCCAAACGAGAGACACCAAGGTAGCGTCACTGAAAGACGTTATGTACAGTAATAGTTGGGGCAGCCCTCGTTTGATCATGTCATCAACTGTTGTGGGAAAATTCGGTGGTGTCGCGAACATGCATTTGTACGGCGGGACTGCCAAGATCGAAGGCCCGGTTGTTGGAATGTGCAGGCAGCGGGCTTGCGGATGATCGTATATGCTCGTTCCGACGAATTGCTGATTATGAGAAAACGTAAACGCGGGTTGACTGGGAGTAAACTTTCTAGGTACATGCACCTCCAGTCGTCCATTGTTCTAAAAGAGCAAAGAAAGGAGAGAGAACGTCAGAACGTGTGCTGATTCGGCATTTAAGCATCAGAAACCACTGTCATTGTAACAAATACCTTCCGTCTTAGACGTCCTCCCAGCCTCCGCCAGTCGCCTATTTCAAGTAGCTGCCCAAGTGATAACCGGAGTTTCTCAGCGTCAAGAACATCATTGAAGCGCAATACCCGGGTTACGAAGATGCGCCTTGTGTCGAAATTATCAAACAGATGTACGGGGTATACATCGCTGGCTTGTCCTTCGCGAACCAGCTCTTGGTTCTTCTGTCTGAAAAGGCTGGCAATTTTGTTCATCGCTGATGAAGAAAAAAAGTTTCATTCACAACCCAAGATGCTTGCGCGAAGCTGGTGCACGGCCGAGGGTTGGACCTCGTTTTTTTTTGCTTTTGCAACGCGTGACTATATTGTGGCGCGGCAAATGGAATTCCCTTCAGCTACCGTCGATCTTTCGGCCACTCGAGGCTACACAAAGCCATAGCCAACTGACTAGTTTATCGTGCACTGTAGGGAGTAAAATATGGGCAACTAGTAAACTGCGTGATTTAAAACGAGGACAAAGTCAAGTATTAAAGTTGCAACGCTTCGCAGAGATGATGAAGAAGGTCTAGCCGCCACCATGCTGGAACAGCATGGAGCATAGACCAACATGGTATATCCGCAGTTTAAACAAGTATTACTACTTCCCAGAACGCCAACAATCAGGTACCGCTTATGGAGAGACAGTAATGATTTCTACGCGCCCTCTAGAGGGACTCCCGCGCAACTGAAGAGTAAATATGGATATTGGTCTTCACAGGCTTGTGTGCCATTACACTTGTATCACCTTACAAAGGTTGCCTAACCTCTTATTTTCTCCCACTCTAATAGCGACGGGCTGACGGCTCGCGAAAAAGACTCGTCTTGGAACCAAATTGACGATCCTCATTAAATGTCCTATATACTCTAATGTCCCGGTAGGTATGTGTTTCCGGGGAAGACGTGTTGCAACGTCTATCAGAATAGCCAAAGCAAGGACAGTGAACGAGTGGAAAGGTGAACCAACGTAGGGGCCCTCCATACCTACACAACCCATTCCATATTGCGAGGGTTATATAAATAAGTGGTATGATGCTCTATATACAGAAGTAAGATTTTACCCCTCAGTTGAAACCTCTGCAACTAAGGATATGCACCCCTCGACCTCAACAATCAACACTCTTTCATCCACGTGACTAACTATCGAGTTACGAAACATTATCCGCTGTTTTCATCTATATTCTAGGTCAGGCTTCCTCACTATTGCAGCGTTTTCAACTCTGAAAGAGCTGGCGTTTCGCTTGCTCATATTCCTAGAAAACTTATCTGGTCGGAACCGACCAAAACCCAGCAAAAAAAAAGATAGTTTACATACAACACTTGGAATTCGCTGGTCGTCACCGACCCAACTACTAATCAAGCGCTCACCTGGTTATCTATCGGAGATCGAACGGGATCCAGAGTCGTCAGAGTGGCTGTGGTCATATGTGCAGGTAGACCGCGCATTTTGGCATTATAGATGACTCGCAAATACGAGGCTGCTGTTTCCAACCACTTCAAAACCAAAGTCGTATTACTACTATCTCATGCGTAGCTTGAAATTGGCTGAAGGAATAAGAACCTGATGTAGCAGGTTGACTCACTCGAATTGGTGGACAGCAGGACAGGGGCTATTCGTATGGCGATGTCAAAAGGGAACTACAATTGGAGACTGGCCGACCAGATCACGGAAACAGCTACGGCATGCTGTCTTCATGAAAGAAGAAAATAAACAGAATCATTTCTAAGGCACCGATTTTAGTTGATATCGTATGCTATATTTGGACTTTTATTCTTTCCGATTTATCTTTATCAGCTCCAAGCCGTGTCCCGAGTCGTGCTAATAAGCTGCTTTAGTGACTGTTTGAAATAATTGACTTCACACCTACCAGCCCTCCATTATATCCTCTCTTCATAATCTGCGGCCAATGATCCAGCTATTATCTTCAATTAAGAGTAGTAAAACTACACATTCGAAGTGGTTTCCTTGACAACCATCCACTCTCGTCGCAAGATCCCCATCTCAACCAAGTCATAATACTGGTTTGCAAAATATGCTGCCTCTCTCTTCCGTCCTTCTTCCACAAACCCGCAGCGCTTATATATATGAATGGCAACGTCGTTAAAAGAGTTGGACGTTAGCTGCAACCGATGCAAGTTGGCAAATGAAAATGCCCAATCAATCACCCAGCGCATTGTCTCAGATCCGTAGCCCAGGCCTTGGTACCTCGAGATGATGCAAATAGATACGGTCCCGATGCGGATATGCTCGGTGCTGCTATCAGACAGCATAACGAAACCAATGGGAGTTGGCTCATCGACGTCATTTGCCGGGGGTAGGCAAACGAGACAGGCCAGCCAATTTTTTGCCTTCAATAACGCCGTAATGCGCTCGTCGCCCTTTTGTTTTGACACTAGTTTAAGTATAGAATTTGATCCATAGGTCATAATAAGAGGGTTGTTCCAGATCTCTTTTTGAAAAAACTCTTTGTCTTCAGCAGAGTCTTCTATGGGCTGGTAGACTAGCCTTGTTGACTTGAAGACGTCCATGAGCACGTCTCGCAATGGTGGGCTAGGAGGTTGCGTATGCATGCTTGATGGTGAGAGCGAATATCCGCAAACAGTGTCGACAGATTTAGAACTGCGTAGTAGAGTTCGGGCAAATCATGTATACACGGTAGAGGACCCGATCACATCTTAAAAGAATTCCGTGCAGGTAATTGATACGGTCAATTTTCAGAGCCACACGGGCCAGTACGGGTGGTAGTTGCGTGACAGCCGGGAGCCAAAACTAGAACCGTAAATGGCCACCGTAGAACAGGACTTGGAAAAACCAAACTTGACACAATTATACGTGAATGAATCCTGTAACTGAACTTGGATTCTGGGGCCTGCTGACGGGGTGGCCATTCCATGACTCGCCGATAGGCTTATGCTGGCCTCGTCCTGCAAATCATTACAGCTAACCACACTAAGCTGCCTCACTTGCCAAATTATTATCCACTTTATTTACAGAGTACCAAGATGTGAATGTAAAGATAGAGACCATGAGTCAGATAAACCGATATTACGTTTAAAGATAGCAAGTCCTAATGAGTTGCTGCGCCAGCTGCGTTCATCTGTCATAGTCAGGCTTTTAGTTGTTGCCCTCAGCTTCGCCCCAAAGTTTCTACTTCTGTAGAGTCTTTATGAAGCTCATTACTGCCAAGGAAACATTTAAAAGATATGGCTTTTGTAAAGTCGAATGGCTCTCGACTGCGCTTTGCTCATTTTCATAAACGGAGATAGGCGCGTTGTTCACTCCGAACTCATCGATCCGTCACTCAGAATCTTTCTCCGCAAAAAGTATACTATAGGATTGCGGTCGGTGCTCACATGCAATCAAATGGTTCAAATCCCCACGAAATGGTACCGATGTATCCGAACTCCCCAACTTAGAAACCCCAGATAGACCTTCTCCAACTGACGGTGTTAGGCTGCCGGTGGCGCCGGTGCCGTGAATGACTCCAATTTACCAAATGCTACCAATGAGGGTAGCCCTTAATAAGCAGTACTCTCAAAGATAGGTACTCTCGGCAACCTTTCACCAACGTTTGTGTTTCTCCACTGCCTTTGCAACTCGTTTCTTGGGGCTGGGACGGCGGGGCAGAGCGCTTATCCGGCATCCTCGAGAGGGTATAGTGATTAAGTACTGGAGCACTATGCATGTACGAGACGACGAAAATATTTCGCCGTTCAGGCAGAAAAACTCCACAAAAGGCACATCGTTTCCCGGCTCCCATCGTTGGAACATTATGTCCGGTCCGCGTTGTGTCGTCGACTCTTATCAGTAACAACTGGCGGAAAGCTCGACTCGGCAGCTTATCGACAGTAACAGCCTTAGACGGGGAGCAGGCTTCATCTTCACAGACCGAGCAGGGCCAAACCAGAAGAAATGGCTCAATGTTACAAAAGTCAAAGGAGACTTTTTTTCCAATTTGAAATAGCCTGTCTCCTCGTATTACTACGTAACGGCATAGTAACTAAACATCCTCGTTCTCATTTCGAGTTTCAATCAGCTTAGAGTGATGCAGTTTAGTTTCAATTACCCTGCAATTATGCTTTATTAATAACTAGCGCACTTCATTATTTGTTCAGCCCCAACTCGATGCCTAGAATCTGTAATGCGAGGAGCTTAGATGAGCTGCGTGCAAAGAGGACCGGATGCGCACCGAGCCAGAAGCGCTCGTGGCCGGTCGGCCGCCAATTGCACTGTATCTCACCCTCCTCATCCATAACCAGAGGTTTCTTCAGCTTGGAGAATACCTTATCGCCCAGAATATCTTTGATGGACGCGCTGATACCCTGATATCCTGTTGCCACGACAAGATGGTCTGCCTCCACGGTAGTACCGTTCTCCATGACGACTGTGTTTTCCGTGATGTGGCTGATACCGCCTGTCTGGAGGCCAATCTTCTTCTCGGCCAGAAGCTGCAGACACCCAGTGTCATTGACATATGGGTGCTTTCGCTCCGTCACGATGCCAATAAGGCCGGTGCCGTCCGGCCCGTAGCTGATTTGGAAGCCGATATTCTCCAGGGCGCCCAGAAGCTCGGCGTCTTCCATCTTCATCATATGTGTAAGGGCAATGGAGCGTGACAGGCGTACCGCCATGGGACTGGCAATCATGGCGAGATCCGTTTCGTACTCCGTCTTGGGCGTCATCTTGTAAAAGTTGGGCTCGTACATGTACTTGACAAGTGAGTCGCGTCGGAAAACATAGCTGGGGCCGCGCTGAACCATGGTCACCTCGGCGCCGTTCTCCCAGCAGCCCTGGGCTATATCGACGGCCGAGTTGCCCATTCCCACGACGACAACCTTGTCGCCTGGACCTGCGACAGCCGCCTCGCCGCTGTTGGCTGAGTGAACGGGACCGGTACCGTATTTTCCCTTGAAGGTCTCTATTCCAGCGATGCTGGGGAGCCGTGGTGTTCCGTCGACACCAGTGGCCATTACGATGTGGTTTGTTCGCAGTGTTCCTAGACATTGTCAGCATGACGGTACTGGCTAAAATGCGGTCAGATGATGAACAAACTGAGTTCTGGGTTATTGCCAGAGCGATTACTGTTTATAGTCACAGTCCATCGCTTCTCTGTCTCATCAAAGTCGGCCGAATTAACTGTACTGTCTGTCCATACGTTCAGGTCGAGTAATTTGGCGTAGCTTTCCAGAAAGTCTCCAAATTTTTCCTTTGGCGTAAAGAGCTATACCTCTCAAGTCAGCATCCTTTCATTCTGACTGACGTCAATTGCACATACAGGCCAAGTCTCGGGGTAGCTCATGTAGGGCAGCCTGTCTGCAATAATAGGATCGTGGAGGACGAGGTTGCCGTAGCGCTGCCGCCAGCTGTCACCGACGCGGCCATTCTGCTCGACGACCAGAGCACGGACGCCCATGTGTGTTAGATGAGCAGCAACCATGAGGCCGGCATGGCCGGCGCCTATGCCCGATTAGTATTGCGCACTATGTGATGCCGAGCATCTGCATCCAGAGGACTTACCAATAATAACAACTGCAGGCTCCTGCTCCTTCATCTCTAGCTCCGCGCGTCTGGTCGCGCCAAAGAATTTCCTCCCCGTCTCATAACCATAATCCAAGTGAGTGGGTCTTTTCTCATTGATCTTTGGCTCGTGGCCTTTGATCTCGTCGAGAGCCATAGTAAAGACGTACGCCTTCCACGACCCATCGCTGTCACGGGCAAGCTGGAGCATGCCGGTGCCCGACCTGCCGGCACTAAGACGGAGCTCAAGGAGGACCTGGATTCCAAAAATAGGGCCTCCCGCCGCGCTTGGCGGGTAAACCATAGCATCGCGAGCCTGTCGGTCCTGGCGTTTGTCGACGGTCACGGCCTCGAGGCTCTGGAGCCGATTGTCCTCGGCGAGGTACTTTGCAATCTGTAATGGGCCGGATAAATTGCGAAAATCCCAGGAGAGGCAGACGAGGTCACGCCAGTAGCCATTTTCGAGAAACAGGCCTTCAATGTGGGCTTGCAATTCGTCTGCCGAGGCTTGCGACTGACGGGCCGATATCGCAAGATCTGAGAGGCCCGCAACCCATTCGGACACAATGGCGTCTATGCCGGCGGTATCATTCAAGGGCTTTGAAGCGGCCTCTGACCGTGGAGGGGCGGAAGCTATTGGCAATGGCATTGCGGACAGAGCAAGTTGAATTAGATGCTGGCAGATGTTTAGTGGGAATATAAATATTAATGATAAACGGGCGAGAAAGTGTAATTGCAGGGCAGCGTCCTGTGCTTTTGTAGGTCAGCAAGGGAGCTCCGCAATATACCCCAGATGATGGGCTTATTGCGGACACAAAATTGGGTACGGAAAGAATAACATGTCCTCTTTTGAGAATACATAAACCCCGTATAATGTATATTTAGGGCGCGACTGCTAACGTGGCCGGGAGGCTACAGTGGGTTGCACTTAGTATGGAGCGATCAGATAAGTCCCGTGCAGTTTTACAAACCGTTATACCGATACTTTGTTAATGACATGTTTGTTTTCTTTCCTTTCTTGCCCACGGAGTATGTAGTTAGTAGCTGACGTACCCTTAGGTACACACCGACTCAAGCTACATGGTGGCTTTGACTAACTTTATTACGGCTTTGGCGATGGGCTGCTGTTAGCGTGCCACACCATCCCTTCCAAAAAAAAAAAAAAGTTGATAGTTCTTACGGAGTTATTTGAACCATCCTTTATTCCATGCTACGAATGGGAATTAGCCGGTGTGGCTGACCCATAGCTGCAATGAGAGTTCTGTTGTTGGGTAATACTTGCCACTAATGGGCCAAAATGATGACGGGGCGGCAATCGGTTGTGAACTATGTTGCATTACCTTTCGCGAAGCGATCACTCAACGGCTTATTATGGATTTCGAGGCTGTTGGTTGCTGACGCAACCAGTGGCCAGTGGTTGCCGACATGCCTAGTATTGCCTAACATGGATTATTCTCACTTTATCGTGGAATGCGGCGGCATTGTGGTTCCCAGCTAGTCAAGAGTGCACTGAATGAAATTAATGGTCAAATTTGTGTCATTTTTCCATGGTCCAATTCACCAACATAGCCCTGACCCTGGGAATGGCCAGCCGCCTCGGCGCCATTTGTGACTATGGCACTACGCGCTTCCCGCGCGAGAACCGAGTGCCCGTCGCCAATTTTGGGTATAATGGTCTTGAGGGTCCAACAAACTGGCACTCTCTCGACAAAAAGGCCAATAAACTGTGCGCCGAGGGCAAGCGCCAGTCGCCGATCAACATTGACTCAGCCATTCATACCAGCCATGCCAACAGCAGCCTCACCTTCCAAGTCGACAGTTATCCCGAGGGCGCGACTTTGGAACATCTGGGTACTACACTCGAAGTCCATGTGAACGGATCTCTCACTGCCGATGACAGGATCTACAGTTTGACTCAGTTTCACTTCCACACCCCCAGCGAGCATCGCTTCAACTTGGAGCACTATCCCATGGAGCTCCACTTCGTTTTTCAGACTGCCAGTATGCTTTGCTGTAAAAGTTCTAAAATTGGCCGTGCTCACAGACATCATCTAGGACATTCAATTGCTGTCGTCGCCTTTGTCATCGAGGTCGGTGGCGAAGACACTCTGCTCACTTCAGTCTTTGAGTACGTTGAGAAGACTGCTCTCCCTGGTAACCATACCTTGACCAGGCCGTTAGTTTTCAAGGATATTGAGCATCACCTCCACAGCAACAAGTACTATCAGTCAGTCGATAATGATTAAGAATATCTTGGCGGTATCAAGCTAATATATACTGGGCAGGTACTCTGGATCACTCACCACCCCTCCGTGTTCTGAGGGGGTCGAGTGGTATATCAGCGAGAAGCCGCTAGGCATAGACACTGGTACTTACAAGAGAGTCAAGCATGTCCTCAAGTTTAACGCCCGCTCCACGCAAAACCACCATGGTCGATCAAACCCGCGTGAGAGCGACTCGAATGCTATCTCATTTCCCCAAGTCATGGCGAGGAAACAAAACTCGATCTCAGTGGGGAATTAATTGCATGTACGTTGATGACACGAGAGACAAGAAGCCCTTGAGCGCAAGCCGGGAAGTTTGGGCAGACTGATTCTGGACCAAATCATTCAGTAAGCTTCATTAGCCACCCTCCACTCAGCCACCGCAAAGGCAAACCAAAATAAGGAAAGGAGAAAAGAGGGAGAAAACAGAAAAGGTGGCAAATAAATAAACAGAACTCACGCCGAGTATGCCAAGCGGCAGGATTCACGTGGTCCAGGTGAGGGTAATTCTTTGTGTAGATGGTGGCCTTCTGTCCTGTCTGGATTGTGCACATTCCATGGACTGTGGAATTGTCACTCCTGCCACAGCTTGGCACGAATTTCTCACGATTATTAGAGGCTCCAAGTATCTCCTAGATTCAGTTAACGGTATATGAGTCAAGAAAGAAGAATCTATTCGCAACATGTAACGTGGTCTTGCGACAGGCTTTACTTGACCTGGTTCTTACAACTGGACCTTGGAAGAGCTAAAATGTTGTTGATTCTAACTAACAGAAGCAACGGCAAAGGGCTAGATAAATTGAAATATATTTTATGTAAGAGTCACTTTTCTGAACATGCTACCTTATGGCCTTGTTGATTGCATCAGCGGGATGCAGGAGGCACGATCCGGCTTGTCCGTAGATGGCGCCGTGGAGGTCGCTCGTCGTTCTCATCAATACGTCAGCTCGCACCGGCTGTCGGACGGTGCTATAACTACGCTTTGCCGTAATAAATAGTGTACACTTGGCTTTTATTTTTTTCGGAGAGCATTCTATTTTACTTTTTATTTCTATTATAACGTAACTCCCAGTGGCTAGTTTAAATGCGCAATAGATGCTGTGATGGTTGCGTCTACAGGCATGTTGGTCACTGTGGAGGCTTTCGGCAGGGCAAAGAGTAGCTGTTGATGCTCTCCTTTGAGCCGCCTCTCAGTTCCATCGAGGACGATTTACAGTTTGCCTCTAAAGGCAACACCGCCGGCTGGCTTCAGCACCTTAATGTCTGGCTTCGCTGCCAGCAGTCCAGGCTTGCCGAACGCCTTGAACATAATACCAGCAGCCTCACTCTTTTTGTGTATCTCCAGCGCCGCCACGTCCTGGTATCTGTTTCAATGGTCAGCCCACCCCTTGCGGAGGGAAATTTGCCTCGTCGGGGGAAACATGTTTTCAAGACTCACTGTTCCAGTAAGACAATGTCTTCTGTGCCGTCGCTGTGCTTGCGGGTGAAGTACTGATACAGCAGGACACCGGGCTCGTGGGCAGTGACATACTCGCTGAATGGCTTGATAGCATCAAGAACCTTTTATTCCATCGTTAGCATGTCTAATCACACACGGCTGTCCTTCCATTCGCGCCGTGTTCTGGTAGGGCGGAGCAGACCAACCGCATTAAGCTTGCCAGGGGCCGGCTTGATCACAGCGATGACATGGATGACTCCAGACATTGTGAACTGTTGTAAATTTGCTGAAGTGTATATGAGCTTAAGAGAAGGCTGCGCCAAATGGGTTGAAAGCTCTCGCGACAGAACGCCGCTGCTTCTAGAAATATTTAGTTTTAATTAGTTAGTTTGTCAGATTCTCCGTTGCCGAGGATTTCTAATGTAATTACCCACACTAACCGAGCATCCGCGGTCAGCGACACCCATGGTGATGACAGAAGAGCCACTCGGGAGCGGAGAATTCCCCAAACCCCGGATTTGTGGCCCCAACATGGCGATTTTTGGAGCGAGATTTGGCAAAATTCAGGACAGAGGTTCTGCCTTGGAATACATATGCTGCTTAGCACTACTTGCGTCAAGGCAAAGCACTGCATCCCATTCCTTCATCTTAACAAGCTATAGACGTGGAGGAACTTGGCAGGTAATATCATGCTAAAATGCTCCAGATTTGCATGTGAAACGCTCAAACCTATATCATTACACGAAATCAGGAGAATCAGAAAGTCAAGAGAAGAAGATAAACTGACAAAATCCAAAGACTGTAAACATGCCACAGATATTAATACAATCTTGATGCCAAGACACAAATTGAAGGCCGTTTCCGCCTTGATCCGCCCTGTAGTGACAGATCCACCATGACCAATAATTGTTCTAGTCAGAGTCCGGCGTTCCACCAGCCTGGAGCCTTCGCGCAATCCAGGGGATTGTTCTAATCATCGTGGCCATTTTTGTCACGTCGAACACTCGATCTCGTGACCCTCCGGCTATTTGCACTCGTGGAGCCGGCGACTTGCCCCTGGTCTTGCTTCGCATCTATTGAACTTTGCGAGAGTTGGCTCGCATGCGAACCTCGCCAACCCAACTCTGACGCTAAGCCTGATCCGACATATAGAGGATGAAACTCATTTTTGGAGTAGTCTTGAAAGAAATGGGCCAGTTCATGACCAGACTGTCGATTGATGAACTGTCAGATCACCGAAGAAGATGCATCGGAGCCTCCGGCAGTCAAGCTCCCGTCGACGGACTGTTTAGCCGCCGACAAGGTTGATATTGTGGACTGCGTACAGTTCAAATAAGTTGCATTTGACGAAGAGAGCGATCCAGGAAGGGATGCTCCTAATCTGCCGTGACACGACGAGGTCACTGCCGTGACCAGGTTCAATTTGTTAGTCATGGACCTCACAGTGCTCTGATCTTGTGGAATGTACAAACCTGTTCTGGGGCAGCAGGCTCACCATGGCAAGAGAAGTTGTCCTAGGTCGCAGTACCTTTCTTTGACGTTCGTTTCAAGGCTCTCAACAACCGCCGAGCACCAGGCAGTACCGTCGCGGTGCGAATGTGTATATTGAGGAAGCGCGTATAGCAATTCACACCCCACAACGCCCAGAGACCAAATGTCGACTGCAGGAGTGTAGGCAGCCTGCCACTCTGATTGGGAATAGATTTCAGGTGCAATATACTTATAAGTTCCGCAAATTGACATCAATTCAGAGCCGTCCCTTAATACCGTCCCTTGATATCACACTGTTGAACGAGAATGTTTCCCGTTTGATGTCTCGGTGTGCGATCGGCTTTTCTCGCCCGTGTAAATAGTCCAAAGCCAGCAGGCACTGATTGAGGACACTCACAGTCTCCTTGTAAGAGATATCTCCATGCTCATCCAACGATCCAAGAGGCATGTATTCGAAGTATAATTTTGGATACGGCTCGAATGAGGAGTCGAGAAGCTTGACAATGTTGGGCTAGAGACGGTATTAGCAAAGAAACAATATATAGGCAAGTATAAAAACGCACATGGGAAATCGTTTGCATGATACAAGCTTCCTGGCGCCAGGCACCATCCTCTTGCCTGTTCATTCGGATATGCCTCGCCACCTTTGCAAGAGGCTCCTTAACGACCCTCTCTTTGCCGGTGCTAACATTCCATAGATATGTCACAACACCAAAAGATCCCTCGCTGATTCTTCTATCGAGCTCTATGTCTCCGTCTCCCGGCGCATGGACTCCTGTACCTGGGACGGTTTGAGAGTACTCTAAGCCAAGGTCGCCGAAGAGAGACTCTGCAGTTGCTGTACCCTTTTTGAAGGTATTGACCATGTCTATATATGCGACTGATGATGTGTCTTGGAATGGTATGACAATTTGGAAGGAGACACGGGCCGCTGATATAATGATGCTGTCGTATCTTGTGAGGATTTGGTGGCCGCTGAGGATCCATTGGAAACGCCTGCGCCTCCCCGCCCCCTCTCCATTATAGGTGACCTCAGTCCCATGGTTTGAGTTCAAGTCTTTGATTATGAGATTATTGGACTCGTTGAAGGTGAAACAGAAGTGGTGTTGAGATGTGTCCGATTGGTTCAGATGCACATCGCAGTTTGAATCAGAGCCAAAGATGAGGCCCTGGTCGCTTCTTGGAGCATCGCTAAGCCGAATCACAAGGGAGGGTAAAATTCAAGGGCTGATCTGCCATAATATTCTATTCCCTAGCCGGACTGAAGCCGGGGGGGGGGGACGTACCGCCGGTTCGCTTCAATAGCATCAACTGCCACCTTGGTCAACGGCCATGTCCCGTGAGGATAAACATAGGCAACGATGTCTGTGTAATCCATAATAAATATTATATGGAGACGGAAGAAGAAAAGCAAGAAATTCGGTAAAAAAAAAAAATCAAGAGGAGGATGGATTAGAGAAGAATAATGGTATTGTTAACCTCAGGGAGGGCATGGTTTATATGGCTAGGACGGGAACATGCTTCTTGTATCGTGCGTTCACTCGTCGTCTGCCGCTTCGTTTCAGCTCAACAAATATGGACCCGTGGATGCTGTCTACCCGCACATAGAAACTGCGTGTAGAGGATAAAGACATTATTGAGTCGCCTTTGACTGAAGTAACACGGAAATCCTTTTGTTGCACAATTTCGCATATACCCAAATGTAGGTGGCCGACAAGAGAAGCAACCCCACCAAAACTTCAAGTTTGCACCCGTTGTTTGTGTCACGGACTGTTGATTGTGTACCTTTGTGCCGTGTCCTCTACAGTTCTCTTGCTTTTATCTTTTATCTCTTCCTCATTCAAATTTCATCACCATCACCTGCAGCATGGCTTCCGCCGATATGGCCTCCAAGGACACTGCAACAGCACCAAAAACGGTCGCCGAGCTTGCTGCTATGAGCGATGACGAGCTCCGCATATTCATGAAGGAGCACCGTGGCCCGAAGGGTAATTTCAGAATTCCTGTAGACGATTTGCAGAGGCTTTCCAAAGATGAACGCAACCACCTCGCTGAGAGGCTGAAGTATGTATCATCTCAACACTGCGAAGCGCTTGTCCTTGCTCTCCCAGCTCATGACCATGTAGAACACAAGGGCGACATCTGGCCCGGAGTCCCACAACCTCGGCTCGCCCACTTGATCTCAACGACCTTGATGCACGCCTGCTTCAAATCTCCCGCAGAGGTAGCTCTCCATCACAGACCGAACTCAAAGACACGGAGCAAACGGGCCGCACTACTCCAGATTTTAGCATCGATCCCACGATATGGGATGAGATGTGGGCTGTCGAAGAGCTGGTCAAGGCCGGTGGGCGTCCGTTATACCCTGCTGAGCAGGTTCTGGAGATTTGCACGAATCCGGAAGACTACGCCGAGCTGCTGCGGCCGTGGCAGATTAACATCAGGCCAATATCTGCCATTGGCATATTTTTCAAACAGCTAGACAGATGGGAGAATTTTCGCAAGTGGCAAAACGATAATCGTGGCCTTGACGATGACGACGGGGGTTTCCCTGCCTATCTCGAGAAGTACAAGGCATTTGTAATTCATGGTTATCAACAGTGCAAGGAGCGGCTTCCCAAGGTCCTAGAGGAATTTGAAGCTGATATGCCATTGCACAAATCAGGGTGGGAGCTTCATCAAAACATGCGCACACGGCAGCGCCATTTCTGCCGAGAGCCTGACTGCAACGGGTTCCAAGACTATGCAGCCGCAGTGAAGCGCCGGCTCAGACGCCACGGCTTCGCTCAACAGTTTGAACTCGACGAGGACCCCAAGAAACAGGATCAGCTGACAACGTGGATCGAATACCTCAACTACGAGTACTGGTGGCTCGACAAGCATACCAGTGACATTGAGCGCCTGCAGCCAGAGCACGATGAGGCCTGGCAGAAGCTTGTTGATATGAAGATACTGCGGCCGCACGAAACGCTGGAATACGTGCGGTCGGATGCGTCAGCGTTTGAGTCCGACAGAGAAGAGGGCCAGGCCAGACGGGATTTGCAGAGAGCAGAAGCCCAGCTGAAGAGCATGGCACAGGAGACTTCGGACGGTCTTGGCACCGTCAACCTCGACCGGACCTCAATGCTGGAGGCCAAGTCAGCACAGGTGCAGGCTGCCAAGCGCCGGTTGGAGCAGGTGACCAGACACGGAAATCTCATGTCAAACTTTATTCGCGAAACATTTGGCTGGTCAGGGGCGAAGCGGGCTGCCTCTCGTCATCGCATCACTGTTCAAAGGGTTCTGGAGCAGGTTCCCTTGGTCCAGGCGGAAATGGCTGATCTCGAAGCCAGTAGGGTCATCTCCCCCGCGCGAAGTCGGACGAAGAGAAAGCGCACGACCAGCGAAGAATCTACTGGGGTGAAAGAGTCGAAACGGCTGAGACTGGCCGGTGAAGACCGAGGTCTGTTGGCCTGCAGCAAAGATGAGGCCACTACAGTCACAAACTCGGCGCTGCAAGGATTTGGTGCCGCCAGGCGAATGCCAGAAGCACCTCGACGCAGCGCACGCATTGCCGCAGAACAGGCTACCGCCGAGGCTGCCTCGATCTCTGATACTCGCCAACCAAAGCCTCAATTGAAGCGTACACCGAATGCTGCACAAGCTTCAAGGCCGCCTCTCCCCGCGAGGAGCACAAGATCGTTGACCGGAAGTAAGAGGGCTGTAGAGGATGTCAGTCGCCATAGAACTTCCGAATCCACTGCCGAGGTGCTGCAGGTTGTCAGCGAAGGTGCAGCCACGCAAGGAGCTGCTGAGAATGGATCATGATGCTTATAGGCATTTTGCCTGCCCAACACATGTTGTTTCTCCGCTAGCATACTCTAGTGCTGCTACATTACCCTGACTGTGCCTGGTGCGCGTTATGTCACGTAGTTCGATGGTGTTTTTGATAGTTACAGGCGTTGATTTTCTTTTTCTTTTTCTTTTTTTCTTGAACTACTCGTGGTGGTGTTTTGTAAAATAGCTGGTTGTTTGCTGGGAAGGTTGAGTGGATGGAATTTTCTGGATTTGTAATGCTATTTGATGCTACTTGTCGGGCGACTGTCGTGTTCCTACCTTTGGATGATGTATCTCTAGTTAATTGCTGGATTCACGTCCTTGTACCTGCAGAACTGTGATAATTGCCTACCGTGCATTCAATCCTTTGGATTTGAACAGGGTTGGGTGCTGCTAGACCGCAGCGCCGCCTTCGACAGACCTCAACCCTTGCTTACAGGTAGGCAGCTGTAAAATGCAACTACAATTCATGAGCTGGGTTCGTGCAGAATCAGCTGTTAAAGCAGCAACACATTAGTTTGGCTTCCCGCGTTAGTGGCATCCCCTGCCCGCCAGGCAAACACTAACCTGGATGCACAGCGCTAGGTCTTCCACTGCCACGACCAAGTTCAACCCAGGCGGCGGCCCCAGCGCCACCCCAGCGACCGCCACCCCAGCGACCACCACCACATCTTAGGTACCTGTAACTTGGCTTACTGTGGCTGGAGCTCAACAGCCAAGCTGCAAGCTGTCTCGTGTCACCAATCACCCACCTACTGCATAATGACATATCTACCTACATTCCTCCACTCCATCGCCCTTCATCACAGTTTATTCCATACGAAGTGCGGTCCAGCAGCAGGGAGGCATTCGATATACTGATTTCTTGAAAATTCTAGCGGCTTTGCATTGGATCCTTCTGAAGCCTCGTCAGCCTTCCCCTCAGAATCCACCTCTCACGGCTGCGCTCAACAATTCAACCCTCTGTGCTGCTCACTGCTTGCGGCTGCGAATAAACTCTCTGTAAAACATATCGACATGTTCTTCCAAGGCACCATCCAAGAAGGCATTTCCACTGCTGTTGGCCAACAGAAGCTCTTATTCTGTTTCGTCGCCGGTATGACAAGTTATACTACCTGTTGATTCAGCAGGCTAATCATCATCCCCCCGCGCCAGATGGCAATGAAGAGAGCAAGACATGGGAGAATGAATACCTCCAAGATGAATCGGTGCGTCAGACATGCAAGAAAGCGTGCTTTAATTATCGTTTCAAAAAACTGACCACTCACACTTGTCACAGATCAGTGACATGATTAGCACAAAGGCCGTCGCCCTTCGCTTAGAAGCCGGCTCCGATGAGGCCGGCTATCTGGCTCAAATCTTTCCGCTTCCCAAGACACCCACCGTCGTCATGATGAAGCACGGAGAATTAAAGGAGTACATTGCTGCGGGCACCACGAGGGAGGACTTTTTCCGACGAGTGGCGAGTGCGTTTTCGTCTGGCGCACCAACCGCCACCACGTCGACACCGTCAACGCCATCCCCTGCACCTGCCCCTGCGGTTTCCCCTGCTGCGCCGACTTCTTCGCCAGCTATCGCTGAATTACCTTCTACGGCACCTCCGCCCGCTACTCCTCCTGCGAGAAGCCCCGTGTCGGACGTGTCAGACAATGTGCGGCGCGTCCTGGCGGAACGGGCGGCAAAGGCACAGAGGGAGAATGCTGAACGACAGGCCAAGGCTGCTGCCACTGCTGCCAAGGGCAAAGGGAAGGCGGTTTCTGAGGCGGCTGCTGTTCCGGTACAGACCGAGGCCCAGAAGGAGGCTTCCGAGCTGCTAAAGAAGAAAAAGGCGCAGGAAAACGAGGAGCGCCGCCGGATCCTCAAGCGCATCGAGGACGACAAGGAAGCACGCCGCCTGCAAGCCGCACAGCGCATAAAGCAAAGAGAAGAAGACCGAGCTGCCGAAGACGCCGAGGCCAAGGAGCAGCAGCGGGAGAAGGGCACGGCATCGCGGGGAAGCTCCGGTAGCAGCAGCGCCGCCGCCGTCGCCGCCATCCAAGTCCGTCTGTCCGACGGCTCGACGCTCCGGAGTAAGTTTCCGGCCACCGGAACTGTCAAGGATATCCGGGCGTGGGTGGACAAGGATCGATCTGATGGGCAAGGGCCGTACTTGCTCAAACAGATACTCACGCCACTTCCCAACAAGAATATTGATACGACGGAAGAGGGCAAGTCGATTCGGGAGCTGGGTCTGTCGCCTTCGTCTACGCTCTTGGTTATTCCCATTCAGAAATTTGCGGCCGCGTACGAGGGGGGGCAGGCAGGCTCATCAACACAGGGCTTTGTGGGCCAGATTCTGGCCCTCATTGTCGGTTTCTTTACATGGATTCTCAGTCTGGTTGGAATGGGCGGCCAGCGCCCACTGGAAACTCAGGCAGCAGAAAGCCAGCCGCCAGCCAATTCAGCTGCTGCGCTGCGAAACAGGCGTGTCCAGGCGTTTCAGAACGCGAATGATGGGCGAGGAGATCAGCAATTATATAATGGCAACTCGGTGAGCCAGTCTTATTTCCGTTTACTTCCTGTCAAGATCTGTTTGCAGCCTACTAACGTTTACATTTTGGCCATAACCAGCTAAATTTTGAGCCAAGGGCGGATGAAGACGAAAAGTGAAACAAAAGCCTCGGTATATAGAAGCTTCTTCAATGAGTAGTTATTCTTTGTGTGTTTGAGCGGGGGACTGATTGAATATATTATACAAAGTCTTTCTTCAATGCCAAAGCCACATGCCAAATCTTTTATTGTACATCAAACGCCTTCTGAGTGGAGGGTTGAACTATGTGTGATTTTATGCCTTTGTTTTGTGTGAGTGTGGAAAATGTTCCCTTTTCTCGAGTTCCATGGTATTGCATCGCTTTCGCTCCTATGCTTTCATGTCTATGGTATCGCGCATCTTGTTTCTTGCTCCAGCAGTACACAGGTTTAGTACTGGCTGGCGGCGGCCTGGCAAGCCTTGAGCTGCTCGAGGTACCAGTTACAGATTTGCATGTTGCCGCCGTTGTCGTCGAGGCACTTGGTGAAGCTCTGAGCGGCGCCGGCGCAGTTGTTGGTGCTGTTGTTGTTGTACTGCTGCTGGGGAGCGGCCTGGACCTGCTGGGGAGCGGCCTCGGCAGTGGAGGAGCCGCCACCGAAGAGGCCACCGAGGGCATGACCGACGGTAGAGCCAATGGCGACACCCCTACAAGGTTGATTAGCGTGTTTGTTCTCTCTGTTGTCTCTCTGCCGAGGACTTTGAAAAGCGTCCCTTGGGGCGTAGAGAAGACAACGACTCCTTCTTCCGCTCCAGCCAGGACACAAAACAACCAGAGACATGAATCGATACAGAATGGGGCCAACAGGAGGCAACTTACGCAGCTGTGCTGGCAATCTGGCCAAGCATACCGGGACCTTGCGACTGCTGCACGGGAGGAGCCTGGTACTGCTGAGGCGGCGCGGCCATGGTGGTCGCAGGACGAGCCTGCTGGGGAGCGGGCTTAGGGGCGGCGGCCGTAGGACGGGTAGGGGCGCGAGCGGCAGAACGTTGGCGAGGCATTTTGAGAGTATATTTGAGTTGTGAGTAAGTGTTTCGGAAAAGACCAGGGGTTTCTTGGAGTTGTTCAAGTACGATGGCAAAGGGTCTTTCGGGATGAGAAATGGAAGCACAGGGAATGGATGGAGATCCGCCAGGGTCCGGGTCTGGTGGCAATTTTGTGGCCAATCGGGGCGTGTGCCTGGCCCACCCGCTCGGGAGCAGCCAAACCTGGATTACAGGGTAGGCGGTTATTGAATGGGACAATCGCAGTAGAAAGCAGTAGTTTGTGCATGCGTCACGAAGTTATAGAATATACGCAGTTTTTTTTTTTTTTTTTTTGTATAGTCTTAACCGAGGCTGGTCATAGTTCGTTCATTCATCTCCGTTGCTAGGTTGTGTTACAGAATAGGAACCGGTACTTGTATAAAGGCGCCGCAATGTCGTCAGTTTAATATTTAGTGTAAGACGCAGCACTTGTGTTCAATACGAAGGTTGACTTGGTGTGTGGAAAATACCATACAGAAGTTATACCTGTCATTAAGATTATAGAAGCTCGAGCTGTGGTTGGCTTGCAATGACAATACCATGATCTTACCACCCAGATCAAACCAACTCTACCATAGTCTTCGTTGTCATGCGAAAACGGACAATAGCTAGACCGTTCAAACTCCTTGCAGGTACATGTAACCTCTGCACCTACATGGGTGAACCCGTTTGTCGTGCTGGGAGGCACACGCAGTCAGCTACTGATACATCAGGTAGGACAGGCACTCTCCACGTCTCATGAAGTACAAGAAATCAGTCGCAAACTTCAGGGTGACAATGAATCAGTGATTATAAAATACAGCTACATAGTTTGGGTATTTATAGGTAAAAGAATTTCCTGCACACCCGTCCCCAAGACTTTAGAATGCGGACGGTTTTCGAGAACCGCCAAATCAGCTTGCCGACCTCCATTAATCTCACTTACAATGGCGGGAAATCAGGAATCCAGAAAAGATGCCAATACGGTAGCTGATGCCCCAAATGATGACCCGGAATACATGACGCGCCAGTTCAATCGAATTCAGACGGCCATCACCCAGCAGCGATGGTACCTTGTCCTGAACCTCATTCATGAGGCAGAGTGGGAGCTCGTACACTATTCCACGTCGCCCACCTACGATGAACTGCTTCTCAAGAAGTACACAATTACGGCGCTCACGGAGTTGGGACGGGTAGAGGACGCAGCGGATGCGACAGCCCTTGCGAACGAGCTGCAGCGCAAGTTGATTGTTGAAATGGGATTGGATCCAGAGAAAATGAACGGAGATGAAGACGGGCAAGAAAAGAAGAAGTAGACCAGACAATATTATGGACCTGGATACGGAAATAATATTACAGATGGTTGCTGTCGTGTTGTCCGCTGATGTGCTGGCCGCGGACGTGCTCGGGGTATAAATGTGTTTAATTTCCCGAGGAAATAAAATGGAATCAAGTTATGTAGCTTATACTAACAAGAATTTTACTTGTATCCGAGTTTCTCAAATATTTTCATCATTTCATTTTTAATATTTCATTTTTAATATTTGCTACAATTGTCTGTATTTCTGACTGGTTGATGAGGCTGTAAGTAGCTAAAGGCTTTAGGAAAAGCAGTTCAACAACGGCAAGGTAATAATCAAAGTCCCAAATGAAATATATATATATCTACATATATAACGAGGTGATGAGTGGTTTGTGGAATTTTCTTGTTGCCAACCTGCTGTTTTAAAATACTATACGTGATTGTGTAACTAGACATTTTGCGGGATGTTTTCGGTGTCAGTCTGCAGCATGGCTGATTTTTGTTGAGCACCACCAGGTCTTGAACCTTTCCTTGTGTGTTATGGCTAGCAAAAAGAGAGAGACAGACACTTTGTCCCTTCAGGCGACATTATTTTGGGGAGCGAGGGCACCTGGTACATTCTCGACTGGGTTCAAAGTGTCATGCCTATTCCCTGTGTATCGATGCAATTTGTGCATGCAAGAAAAATGCTCTTTAGATCAGAAAAATATGAATCCCAGAAACCCCAACGCCAAATAACGTATACATTTTGTAGTGCCAAACTTGGCTCGTCGTTTCTGCAATCAAGTCCGCCTTATCCACTTGCGACAAATGATGCAACGCTCATCCCTTGGGTATCGATGTGGTGTATTCCCCCCTCCTCAGCTTCCATATCAATTTCACCGCTTGCTCTTTCCCTTGGCCCTATTCTTGTTCTTGGCTTTTTTGACGCCCTTGTCCTCGACTGAGCTCCCCGCCGAATCCTCGGCCGGGCGTTTGCGTCCCTCGACGGATTTCAGCAGCGCTCGGGCGCGCTCCTCGGCAATCTTTTCTGCCAGTCTCTTGCTGAGATCCTTGTTGTCGCTCTGAGAGGATAACAAAAAAGAGAATGTTCAGTACGCTGCGGACTCAAATGTGTCTTGTTTCAGTCAAGAGGGATACTCACGAGGTCAGCTTTCAAGACACGAGCTGCGGCTTCCTTGTTCACTGTGGTGCTTCTCTCCGCAGGCGGCTCCTCAATGGCCTTGATTTTGCCAAAATATTGTTGCACGCGCTTGAGCTCGGCGTACACTGCGTGGTTCTGCGCGTCTGTGCCTTGCAGTTTCAATGCAGCTGGGCAGTCAGACTTGTTAATAGACTGCAGTTGAATCATGAGATGTGTAAGAATATTGTGGCAAACATACAGAATAATAAGGACTCGATGGAATATGCAGTCAGCGAAAACAGCTTGGCCTTGTCCAGCAAGGGCATCTGCGATGAAATCTCATCAATGTTGCCCAGTAGCGGAGCGAGCGCCTCCTCTAGGTCGTCGAGCTGCGAGTCCAGCTTGTCGAGGTCGCGTGTGATGTCTTTGACGTCGGCCATATTGGAACAATAAAAAATTAAACCAAATTAAATTCCCAATTGCGATGCTTTTGTAAACAATTGCTGATATGTCACTCGGCGTTGGTTCCCTGTTCCAACTTTTTCCGTGCACTTGGCCGAGTTATGCACCAAACGGGGCCAAGGCTCGACGAATGCTCATGGCCCCAGCAAAGGCCATCCAATTTCTGCTGACCATCCCGGGCGCCTACTATTCGTCGTCTTCCGAAAATCTCCTTGTCGCCGGCGTCTTTCATCAATTGCCTCTCTGTCCATCCACTACCGCAGTCACCACCACGTCCGGATTTATCTCGTCACACGCATATACCGATACCAACAAATGCGCACCGATTAACTTTTGTCCGCCCGCCGCACAGTCAGGAGCTCGTCTTGCACGTGGCTCCCAGCATAACTTGTCGCCAAAGTGGCTCGGTTACCTCGCCCGCGGCTGTCCGCACAGAACCTCCAGAACCAAATAGCATGCATACGAGGTAGCCAATGTGCCGCCGTGGCCGTGGCCGTGGCCGGCGGGACTTCTCGATGCTATGGCACCGTGGCAAACACCCGAACAGACAGCAAGAAAAGCCCGCTCCGCAGCCTCAATCCTGATGTCGCTTATCGACCGAAACGCCGTGAAGCCGCCGCTTCGCCAATCGAGCCGACCGTAATGAAGAGAGCCGACGGAACTCCATTCTACGTGCCATCGGTGCGGCTCTCCGCCGAGGCCTCGAAATCGCCCTCGGTACACAAAATTCATATCCTCGGCGAGGACGCCCGCTCGAAGTTTATCGCGCACGCGCTTTCGGGCGTGTACGACTCGGTCGAGCGCCTGGCGTGGAGGAAACCGTCGAATAAATACAGAAATCTGCAGCGCTACGACAAAAACGGCACAGTCACCATGGAGCCGCTCTCCGTCACACCGCAGATCCTGGCCAGCAAGAGCGATGCGCACATTGATGAGCTGGTCGTCTCGAGCGCCACGGCCGAGGGTGCCATGGAGGCGCTGGAAGCCGTTAAGCACCGCGTCGATCAGGATACCACCGTGTGCCTCATGAGCGACGGCCTGGGCGTTTTGGAGGACGTGCGCCAGAAGCTCTTTTCCGTGCCCGAAAGGGAACCCACCTTTCTGCTCGGCCACATGGGTCACAAATTCGTGTACAATAGAAACTTTGACTCGGTCCGCCAACTGCGCAACGGCGTGTGGAATATTACAGGGGTGCAGCACGAGGGCAGCGCCGCTGTCATGTCGACGGACCAGCCCCAAGTCCGGACGCAGACCAACTTTGTCCGATCGCTGCAAGAGGCCAAGCTGCTACACACAAAATACACACCATATGACAGCTGGTTCCGCTACAAGCTCCCGACCATCTTGTTTGACAGCGTCGTGGAGCCCGTGTGCCTGCTCCTCGAAGTGCCGTACTCGAGCTTACTGCAAAACGCCAGCGCCAGGAAGCTCATCAACAGCTTGCTGGAAGAGATTCTTCTCGTGGTGCAAAACATGCCCGAGATTGCACGCTCTGAGTCGCAGCACGACCTGCTGGACCTCGACAAGGCGCAAAAGGTGCTGTACCGGGCCATACTGGGCAAGAAGACGCAGGAGAGCAGTCTGGTGCGCGACATTCGGCGAGGCGTGCCTGTGAATGTGGACTATCTGAACGGCTACTTTTTACGGCGCGCGCATACGTTTAACATGGAGCTGCCGACGAACAAGATGATGTTGAACCTGGTCAAGGCCAAGCAGGCCTTTTCGCAGGAAAAGTCGGATGCTTACATACCCGTGGAGGAGACGTCGGTTGGTGCTGGCGTAGAGGATGAATATAAATCCATGTCTAGATACTAGGCATTGTATACCTATTATATGTTTCTTTAGATTTACAAAGAGTTGGAGCTTACCAGCGTGGTTACCACTTTGCCGCTTTCGCACATCTACTTTCCTTGCCTCGTGAGATTATAGAAACAAGCAACAGCTGTTTACATATTTTATTACAATACCTCATGAGTAGATTTAGGCAGCAATGTTCTGTTCTGGTCTGCAACATGATGCTTCATCTGTTGATGGCGCACGTGATGTCATGGCAGAATTGCCCCTCCAAACTTTTGCAGCTATTTCGGCCCCGCCATCGCCGTTGCAGCTGGAGCGGGCATTCGCAACTTTACACTGCTAATTACAGCTTCTACAATGGACGATTCAGAACTAGAACAGGTAAAGACATCGATGGGATACGAGATTTTTATTTCAGTCGTTGAATAGGCATGGCTAATCCATGTGGCAGATTCGCAAAGCTCGTCTGGAGCAGCTCAAGTCGGAACGAGGCGCCGGAGGTGGCGGCCGCCAGGGTAGTGGTCAAGATCAAGAGCAAAAGCGACAGTACGTTTTTTTCTTCGTGAAAGAGATATTTTATGGAGGACTCTTGCTTTCATTCTCAAAGATCCATGCGATCCTTTCTTTCTCCTCTCTTCATATGCGGACGCAAGCTAACCCAGCAACAGAAAGCAAGACGACGCGCGCCAGTCCATCCTCAACCAGATCCTCCACCCTGAAGCCGCCGACCGTCTGGGCCGCATCCGCCTCGTCAAGGAGGAGCGCGCCACTGAAGTCGAAAACCGGCTGATTGCGCTGGCGCAGTCGGGCCAGCTGCGGTCCAAAGTGACGGAAGAGCAGCTCAAGGAGCTTCTGAACGCGGTGGCGGACAAGAAGGAGGAGGAGAAGATTGTGGTGAGCCGACGCAAGGCGTGGGATGACGATGATGACTTGTTTGATTTATAATTTCTGGTGACTGAAAGGTGCGAGCCTGGCTAAACAGAGGATATGCAGGGGGGGCTAGGGAATAATGATGAAGCTTCCATAACGAAGCATTACGACTTGCACAAATCTTCTACGCTGAATTATTTCTTTCGAGAAAATTAAAAGAGATTTGTGAATAAAAATTGATTCGCTTATATTGTTACAAATATACAAAGGCAACAGATGCAGGGAGATGTACAAGATACAGTTCCCCTCCAGTCAAAGCTACGGCGCATTCTTCTTCGCCATCATCTTGCGCTCCTCCTTTTCCCTCTTTCGAATGCTCCGCAGATCCGGCGGCTGCTCAATCCCCAGCTCCGCCCGCAAGTCGTCCACGCTCCTCTCCAGCTGCTCCTCCCAATACACATTAATCACCTCCTTGCTCCGCAGGCCGTTGCGCACCGCCCACGGCAGATAGATGCTCCAGAACCGGCTGCGCTCCTGCGTCTTCATCGTCGTCACCGCCAGCATGCTCAGCCCCGTCATGGGAAGCAGCGTATTGGCAAACTCAAACGCCTTGAGCGCGACCTCGCCCTCCTTGACAATGGGGAGGCCGGTGACGGCGTGGAAAAAGTCGTGGCACTCGCGGTAGCGCTGCATGACGTACGCGCACTCCTCGTCGTCAATGTATCGCACCGCTGAGCGGGTGTCAGGCGTCACGCCCTCGCGGTCGAGCCAGTCGACGTAGGCGCGGCCGACGGTGCCCGCGGGGAGACTGCGGAGGTGCGTCATGGAGAGGGTCTGCGAGGAGATGCGGGGGCGATCGCGGAGGATGCGCCGGCCGGTCGGGGAGGCGAGCATGGCGTCACGGAGGCGGTAGATAAAGTACGGTGTCGCGGTGGCCTCGCCGAGGGCGGCGATGAGATCTGTCAGGCAACACAAGCAGTCAGTATGTGGAAGTGGTACACGGGTCCATTGCGCAGTGTTATCGATGTTCAAGCTTACCATGGCGATAGGGATTGATGAGGGACATGACACCGGAGCCAACAGCCAGACCGGCGCGCTCTATTCTCGTCAATGGCACATGGCCCTCGTAGTTTGGCGGTGGTCTGTTGAAGACGGAGAATGAGCGCTGGGTGGTTGCGGCACCGCAGGCGGCGCACGTCTTGGCTTGCAGTATACGCCTAGTCCCTGGTCGTAGATGCTGTATTGATGCCATTTCGCCTATGCCAAATTGACAGAAATGTCAAAATACTGCTTTCGCGTTGATTCTCTGGTTGAGAGAAGAGCAGAGGATGAAAAGTGACAATCTCCAATAACTAGCTTGGAAGCTGCAAAAGTCAGGCCATGCTGTAAGTGGTGGGGCAATCGATGCAGGACTGATTTGCTTAACAAATACCACGAATCTGCAACAGTATCGCAATCATTGATAAATTAGGTTGGCTGCTATTGGCATAGATCTTAATTGAATATCGTCAGTTTTTCTCCAACAGCCTACACTCTGTACATCGCAGTTTATCATTGTAGGTATGTAAGGTAGTCCAGCATAGCTTCCCAACTTTGCACCCAGCGGTTATTTTCGCCGCATTGCAACCGATTTCCATAAAGAAGAGTATATTTAATTGTATTTCAAAAAGTTTCTGGCTATTTTATTATTCGGTACGAAAATGGGCAATCTTTGCAGCAACTGAGGTCCAGTGTTTACAGATCTGGTATTCACACGTGATTGGCTGCACATAGAATGACGCAAATTCTCCACGACCAAAGGCAATGAAATGAATTGCTTGTGACATGCACGAGGTACATCAGTGAAGGTAGGGAAACGATTGAGATTTTTTCTTGTTGTAAATTCCTCATATTAAAAAGAAATCATTTATTAGCCGTACCACCAGTTACAGCCTCTTTGGTTTCGCATCCTCTCAGTTACTTCATGACTCACACAGCATTTGGTTCAACACTCATTCTCTGAGTGAGCTCAACATAACCAATACCAAAAACAACAATAATCATATCCCATGGAAAAAGAAATCGACAGTCTGCTCACATGGGCTGCCACGAAAGGCATCGAATTAAACGGATGCGCCCCGAAAGAACTTCACGGCCGAGGTGTCGGCATCGTAGCGACCCGTGCCGTCAAGGTATAACCCCCCCTCAATAACCTCTCCTACAGAGATCATTTACTAAAAGTTCGTCAAGGCAAATGAAGTCATCCTCAGAGTACCTACAGACACCCTCCGCTCCCTCGCCAACACCCCCTCTTCCATCATCGCCAACCTCCCAGGTGCCAGTGTCCATGCCATCCTTTCGGCCTCTCTCTGTCTAGACCCAACCGCCGACCTGCCGGCCTGGCGCGGCGTCTTCCCGTCCAAGGCCGACATCCACGCCGTCCTCCCCCTCTGCTGGCCCTCTGAGCTGCGCGCCCTCCTGCCGCATACCGCGACGGCGCTCCTCACCAAGCAGTCCGCCAAGTTTAACAAGGACTGGGCCGCCGTCGAGGCCGTCTACGGCGCCGACCTCACCAAGGAGGACTTTCTGTACTCATGGCTCCTCGTCAACACGCGCACATTCTACCACACCACGCGCCAGACGGCCAAGCGGCCCAAGGAGGACCACATGGTCCTCCAGCCCGTGGCGGACCTCTTCAACCACGCCCCCACGGGCTGGTGCGCGGGCGCCTTTGACGAGGCGGCCTTTACCATCACGACGACGGCGGACCACGCCGAGGGCCAGGAGCTCTTCATAAAGTACGGCTCGCACGGCAACGACTTTTTGCTGGTCGAGTACGGCTTCACGCTGCCGCCGCCGCTGAATCCGTGGGACGAGACGTGCCTGGACCCGTATCTGTGCCCGGCGCTCATCGCGGCGGGACAGAGGACGCGGCTGGAGGAGGCTGGGTTCTGGGGAAAGTACATGCTGGACCGGGAAACGGCATGCTACAGGACGCATGTGGCGCTGCGCGCGCTGTGCCTGACGCCGCTGCAGTGGCAGGCGGTGCTCGATGGGGAGCGTGACGAGGATCGCGACCAGCACCTGGTCGACGAGGAGCTCGTGCGGGTGCTGGAGCGGTACGAGGCGGATGTTGCAGGCAAGGTGGCTGAGGTGGAGGAGGCTACGGCCGGGGACGAGCTGTCACAGGAAAGCTTGCGGGATCGCTGGGTGCAGATTCGAGAGTTGGTCGTCGGGACTAGGCACAGATTGCAGGGCAACTAAACGTCTATCAAATCAACACCAACGAAAATAAATAAAATGTTTTGCCTGAAGAGAGGTCAAGATCTGCGCCTCAAAGGGCAGTAAGTAGGTCAACTCCTTCATGTTCCAGCCATTTATTGAAAAATGCATTGTATAATAGTACATATTTTATCACATCAAGTTAGAAACGAAGTGATATAGTAAAACAAAACAAACTCCATTTGCCAACCAAAAATAATAACCCAGTTTTTTCAGCTCTTTTCGCGCTTTTGCACATGCAAGCGCCATCAATGTGGACAATTTCATCAAAAAGAACCAGAAAAAGAAAAGAAAGAAGCAATATTGGCCCAGAACGAATGGTAGTAAACGTCTTTGCCACTTACGACAAAATGGGCTCAAACTCCAACTCACCAGCCAACCCGACTTCTATTCCGGTCGTGGCCGCTTCGCACCATGCGGGTTACCCCAGTCACCGCCACCGCCACCGCCGCCCTGGTTCTGCCCAAAGTTGAAATTACCCGGGTTGAATCCTTGGTTCATCCCTGGGTTCATTCCTTGGTAAAGTGTTAGCCACGGCCAGCTCCAGATTCTCATGGACTGATGCAAAATAGTGGTTGCTTCTTACCTTGCATACCGGGATTCATCATACCCATGCCCATATTCCCCATGTTACCCATCATGCCCATCGGCATACCCATAGGGTTCATGCCGTTCATGCCGTTCATGCCATTCATACCATTCATGCCTGGATTCATGCCCATCATGTTGCCGCCGCGGCCGCGCATGACACCACCACCACGCATGCCACCACCCATCATGCCACCGCGATTGTTGAAGTTGGGAAAGCCACCGCCGCCCATGGGCCCATTGAATCCGCCGCTACCACCCATGTTGTTGTAACCCATATTGTTGTTATTGAAGTTGCGATTGTAGTTATTTTGACCCATGTTGCCGCGGTTGTTAAAGTTTCCGCGTCCACGGAAACTGCCACCGTAACCCCCACGGTCGTTGTTATATGTGCCGGTCGGACCCCTGGACTGCTGCTGGTCCTTTCCTCTTGTCGGCGCATCTTTGGGTAGGGTCTTGAAGGGGTTCACGTTGGGATTCCAGTACATGATGGAGAGCTTCTTTTGCGCGCCTTGCGCATCTTCTGCGTTGAGCTTGTCCATGTGATGCTTGGTGGCAGTGGCTGCTTGGCGAGAATGAAATTCGACATATACTTGCCTGTTCAATAATCAGTGAAATGCTCTCTGAAAAAGAGAAGCACAACTCTCTTACCCTTTGCTCTTGCCGTTTATTTTGTGCTCACTAAACGTAAGATCTTTTATCTCGTTTTCGACCTCGGCTGTGCGCGCCCATCCCCGAATATCATCATCTGTCGTCCACCAGTTGAGCTCTGAGATCATGATGGCTGTGGTCGCCGCATTGTCAACAGGTCGGCCATCGTCCTCCTGCTTACGTTTTGTGCCCTGCTGCGATGTTTGATCGTCGTAGCCGTGACCGTGTTCGTCTTCCATGGAAGCATCCCCGCCATGACCGTTTCCACCATGGCTGTCGTGGTTATAGTCATCATGTTGCTCTGTGTGGCCCTCATCCTGGTGCTCCTGGTGGTCCTGCTTCTGCTGCTCCTGATTTTGCTGATCCGCACCCTCGTCCCCGTAAAAGTCGATCTCGAAATCGGCTTCCTCTGACATTGTAAAAAGTGTAAAAGCTGTTTAAGCTGCCCAAATGTTGTATGGCGGTTAGATAAACCAAAAAGCTGCAGAGAGACTTGTTAAATAGTGTTATTAAATATTCGAGATACAAAGCAAATGGTATCATGTGTTCGCTGCCGTCGTGAAACCTCCTTGAAAAACGCCAGGGAAATAAAAAATAGGCCAAACGACGCCTTGGGCAAACAAAAAAAAAGAGGCGGAAGGCTTGACAGTGGATCAACTGAAGAGCAATGCTAATACGTACATTCCCAAGGGTGAATCAAGTCAGAAATAAAGGGCCCGTATACATACGGCAAATTTGCCTCTCCTTGGTGCCACACGAAATACGATGACGCTCTGTGCTTCAATCGAATACAGTCCTGATGACGGCAGCTTTCTCGTCACAGCTAGACGCTGGTGCGATACAGGTTTTGCGGTCAGATGGACCGAGCGAGAAGTACAACAAAGGAAGACAAACCCCCCTTTCAGACACCTCCAATTATGCGATATCGCCCCGGGGATCGTTGGGCAGCGTGCACCTCCAGTCTAGGTTGGGCTGTGAGCCGGGGAAAAATGGTTCGTCGGTCGTTTGGCGAATAGGCTGTGGTCGTCGCGTCGTCGGAGCACGGCGCGTAGGGAGTCGAGATAAATTAATCCGTCAGGCAATGATTATGTGAGCCTACGGTGCCGTGATGATGTGATGAGGCCCTGAAATCTCTTCTTAAAGTAGCCTGGCGATGGCGATGAAAGTTGCAGCTCTTAGATGCGATGCTATGCTCCCTAGACCACCAGAGACCAGGCGCACGGGCCAGGTAAGTGGAGCATTGATTATCCGTACCTGGCAGCCTCTTGTAACTTGGTGCTGGATTATAACAAATTATGCAAACAATTGCACATGAAAACGAAATCAAATAAATTTATATTTATTTTTGTATATTTCCGATTTATATTTTCTGCCAAAAAATATGGTACATTTAATATTCTGAAGGGTAAAAGTTGGGATTCTCTCTCAGCATTGCGTCCACACTTTGTCCCATTTCCGGCTCACCCTCGTCCTCGTCTGCCTCATTGAAGGTGTGTACTGTACATGTCCCGCGAGCCATACTATACCCGTTCCATGCCGATGCTGTTATATGTTAGTGAGAGTGACTTTGAGAGGACCTGGAATTTGAACATCAACTTACCGACAATGACGGGTGCATTGGGATTCCAGCTCGCGTCCCGGACACACGTTCCCCATCCGCCAGGCTCGTCGAAATACAAACGTGTGCGGCGATCGATGCGGCGTGTGCCCGCCGTAGCGCCCTTGACATCGATGACGCGAGCAATTGTAGCATCCATGTTGTAAACGTATACTGAACCGTCGGCACTGCCGGAATAGACGTAACGAGAGTTGGTGGCCGAAGGAGGCGAAAAGTGACAGCGAATGAGCGTGCGCAGAACCTTGTGGCCGCGGAATGTTACTACCGAGTTGTCGTGAGGATGTACGTCCCAGTCGTTCTCATCGTACATTTCGTTTCTATAGTCGAAGCCGCTCGAGTGGGCATATCGGCTGCGGCCCATTTCCTGGAACCTGTCGGTGGACATGGCCATGCGCAGATCCCAGAGCTTCATGCTTTGATCTTTGCCGTTGCTGAGGATATACCGGCCATCGCCTTTGCTGTCGATATAAGTCAGGCCTTCAATATGGCCGACAAATGCACCGACTTCGCGACCATCACCCATGCTTCGCCTATCCCAGACCTTGATTGTGGCATCGTCCGAGCCAGAATAAAGAATATGGGGAGAGCGCTTGTCCGCAAAGCAGACGGCATTGACGTCGTCATCGTGGCCTTGGACATGATGAAGCACTTGGCGGGATTCAATGTCGTACACCACTAATGAATGGGAATTTGTGCCAGCCACCAGCTCCCTGCCATCGCCCGAAAATCGAATCGACCAAATACCAAAGCCGCCTCTCTGTCTGCCCCAGCCGGTGGTCCGCGTTGTGCCGTTTGCCAGGTTAAGCACATACGGGTCACCTCTATCGCTGGGATCTGTTGGTGCTATGCAGACAAGACTGTCAATGGATGTGTATGCTAGCCATTTGTTGTCGGGACTCAGAGAGGCGTCGGTAAGAGTCCACTGGCCGCCTGGATAGCTGACTGTCTTGTAGTGCTGCCATCTGTATGGGTTTGATGTATCATACATGCGAACCTTGAAGTCTTGGCAGACGGAAAAGAAAAAGTTGCCGTCATCAGAGAACTGTCCGGAATATATGGGATCATCGTAATGTATAATTTGCTGAACCTTGGTGGAAGGTACAAGCGACTATGCTGGTGTCAGTGGCGTTGCGGCCAACTATAGAGCATTCTTACCTGAGCTATCAAATCGGTGTTGCGGGTACGTTGGCGTCTATCACCGATACCGAGTTCTCGCTCTAGCATGCGCCGTGCTAGTCTCTTGCCAGTGTCGTGACGCCACACGTCACAGTTGGAACCAAAGGTACCGGACTGCATGAGCTTCCGGCCCTCGTCACTGGGAATTTTGGGGAACCGATTGGGGTCTTTCACAGGACGACGTCGGCGTCTCCCCCAACGGCCAAAGAGACTTTCAAGATCTTCCTCGTCGTCGTTGTCATCAAAAAGAGCATTACCGAAGTGTCCGTTCCTGAGAAGGGCGAGCAGCTGCGCTCTCGGTATCAGTCCAGACCGGGCTCCCGCTGCTTTCAAGTTAGTTTCCATGGGCAAAATTGGTAACAAGGTATCGCAATAAATACCTCGAAGAAGCCCCATAATTCGGAGAGCTGTCTCGTTGCCTTCTTCAGCGGCAGCATGGTGAGCATCCTCCTCTTCATCGTTGTCTTCTTCTTGGTCCTCATCGTCATCCTCATCGTCATCCCCATTTCCGTCCAGATCAATTTCCTCGTCATCATCATTGCCAAAAATGACTTGAAATTCTACATTTCTGGGATCGGCTGTGAATATTTATGAGTAAAAGGCGGTGGATGTGGGATCCTGCAGGGGTGACATACCATCAAAGTCGTCGTCCTCCATCTCATCCGGTGCGTCCTGGTAGTCTTCGTCCTCATCGTCGTCCACTTCGTCATTGACACTAAAGTACCATGTGTTGCCCTCCTCAGAGCTTGATTCATTCTGGCCGTCGGCGGGAGTCTGTTCCCGGGTGGACGGCTCGTCGCCCTCGGAAGCCATGGCGGTGGGAGCTGCTCGATTTGTAATAGTGGCCAGCGCACAGCAAACCGGCGGTGCACGGGAGCTGTACAGGCAGAAGATGTGCAAAGGATACCAATAAATTATTAGAGAGGATAAATTGAATTGAATCGAGCCAAACGGCCAGACACTAGGATGCTTGCGCAATGATGGAGGAGGCACGTTGTCTATCTGGCTCTGGGTGTACCATGGCCAGAGATGATGACATGCGGAGATAAACCAGCATTAAGCTCCGAGCTCTACACCTTCGCCACCCTATGGCGCTATCTGTTGGTGGAGTGTACCATCTACAACGGATAATATGGGGTGAGGAGCGCTGAGGTTGGTAGCTGAGCGCTAAAACGACCATCTGTAGTGGACAGCTGACGGTTGCTCCGTTTTTATATAGCGGGTTACATACCGATCAACTTATACACAGAGGTACCTTGTACAAGCAGTAACTGACGACATGGAGATGCTACTGTAATCGTGAGAATGCGTCCATCATTTATCCTCTTCATTCTCGTACATAATTTTCAACAATTCCTGCTCGTCATTGTGCTCGCCAGCAAGAGCCCCGGATGGTCCAGGACGGCGAAAGTACATGCCTTCAAATTCGGCTGGATAAAACCCGGCATACTCCCAATCAATAATGGCCTTAACTTTCAACGTTTCCGGATCGACAATGACATTATGCGTACCCAGGTCGTTATGACAGAAGACCAAATCTTTTTCTTTTCGAGTTTTCATTGACCATTTGGCACGGACAGGGTGCTTCAGTACGCGCCACGGCGGAACAACCTGTGCCTTGTGAGCCGATACGAAGGGCCAAAAGAAGTCAAAGAAACACAAGACATACACGTCCGGAGGGCCCGCCCCAAGTATCAGACTTGAGACCTTGCAGAGTTGATATATGCACCTCAAGCTCAGCCTCAACAACTTTGCGTTGGTCTGACTCAAGATCAGTCATTGCAACGCCATCAATCTCCTGTGTAATTAGGCACACAGCGCCGTCATCCTCAAAGCACGCATAGAGCTTTGGTACGGGAATATTTGTGTTTTCAGCAATGAATTGCAAAGTTGCTGCCTCATTCAAGATGCGTTCGTTGCCAAGGCGAGGTATGTACAGCATCCCTCCGAAGGGGCTATGCTGCCATTCGTGCGGCCGTAGGCTGCGCTTGATGAACGCCCCAGGAACATGAAAATACTTTCTCTCTGCAGTAATATGAGTGCATTCATTTTCACGCCGGGAATTAAGCATAGCGTTTGTAACAGGAGACATTGTATTGAATATGTATGCAGATGTATTGCTCGAGAGGGGTTACCTGTCAGGGCTTCTCTGCATGGTACTAAAGGATTTTCCGAGACAACGTATCACAACCGTGCAAGTCTACAAACGGGCCACTTATGGTGCCTTCTGGCGAGCTCATTTTGCCCATTGTCGGCGTCGAAGATGTCTTTCGGTCTTTGTTTGCCTGGACTTGGTTCGAGCTGCCTTTTCCCGATATACACTTACACTGATTCAACTAGAATCTGTTTGACTGCTGAAACTGTTTCAACTGCAGCCGGGATTTCATTACCCGAGGTCTGTTTTATTGTCTGTGTAATTATACCGAGATGCATCTATTTGGGCACAGAGGGCTGAGCGCTGCAGCTGCAGCTTGCCCAATCTGAATGACGGCGACCACAAGGAACACGGGAGGCTGTTGAGACCATTTCACTGATTTCATAAAGAAACTGCTGGGCGATTTTTGAATGGTAGACATGTTTACACCACTTCGGGGAGTACTGGCCCGTCTCCTTGCAACTGTGCTGGTTGGGGTCTCTTTTACAGCGAAAGGCAGCTGGATTAGGAGATGCTCATGATGATTTAGGTGTCATGTCTCAGTTCGACGACAGTGTTTCACCTGTAAGATTACCCATCTCTGATCCTCGCGCACATGTAGATCTGGGGCATGTACCGACGTGGAGCCAGACCGTGGCCAGTGCATAAATAACCCCAATGTAAATCTTTGAGTTTGCGATTGCAATCGACAAGTTTGAATTGAAAAATACAACGTCCGTCTGCGTAAGGTATCTGGGTATTATAGCAACAACGGTTGCCGCGATAAATGACTGCCTGTCGCCATGCAAGGGGAGGCTGACAGGGATGAGGTGCCGGGTTAATACCAGTAGCCAACCAATCGGCCAGTGTGGAAACGCACCCTTGTGTTTGCATCCCCATAGTTGCTTGATCTGTGTTTGTTCCTTGCGAAATGCGCCAACGTCCCTACCGGGCCAACCCTTGTTGATATGACAAATATAGAAAGGAGGGTAGCGCCCAGAAAGGGGCCTGGCACACCATTCCGACTGGATAGAGAATGCTGCACAGGAGTGGTACTGCATTCAATATGCAGCCAATATGCTAGATACCTGGATTGAATGAATTTTGGAGTCTTGGTTTGAGCGTGTTTGGTGGCCGTGTTTGGTAGAGTCAACAGAAGGCTCAATACGAGTGCCAAAACGAACTGCTTACTGGGCCGCCTGACACTTGCTAGCACACGCGACGAGCATGTAGCTCTGGGTCAAATCAGTAATGAAAAATCCAATTAATAATTGCAAAATTCAGCCTTCCCCTGACAAGAGTTGAAAGTCATGTCGCCTGACCTATTTCCCAATTGGAGACACATCAGCAACTGTTAAAGGGGGCTCCCAGCAAACTTGGCAGCGCTAACAATTGCTAGTGGCATCACCACCAAGGTCCCGATGGGCATCTTGTACCTGGTTGCCTGGTAGTAGCTTACCGCGGTGAGCTGGGCGGCTGGGCCGGTCCTCAGTGGGCGACGGGCCGGCTGCCACCGGAATTCCTAGCAGTCTTGAAAGAGTGGATTGGCAGCTTGCGGGCTGTGCAACTCGGGTCTAGCCTGCCTGGGGATTTACTGGGGCTCCGCTGGGGCTCCCTGTAGCGTCCCCTGGGGCCGCTCTGCCTGGAATCTGCTAAAAATGAAAACCCTGTAGCCTGTGTGCCTGTAGAGCGCAGGCTTCTGTGCTTCTGGCGCCCCTTTCTCATCAGGCGTGGATCGACTAGCGCCCCAACTCTGCCACCTGGCAAAGGCAACACGAACCGCGCCGCGACACAGCCAAGACGAAAAAAAAAAAAAGACAGACCACCTGGATTGTTCAGTCTACGTGAGCTTGCCTTAGTTATCCCGTTCCATCTCGATTTGTTCCCTTCCCATCAGTACATTCCCCCCCTCATCTTATTTACCTTCCTTTTAATCTTGCCACGCACGACCTCTGCTTGGCTCAACGCTCCTTTCAAACCGCCAACTCCCCCACAATCACCATCCCCTGATTGTACGTACCTTGCGTCTACGCACCTTCGCATTACGCGGCTCGCAAGCCCTCCTCCAGCCACCATCTTGCAACCCTTCGGCCCCCTATCTTAGGATCTGGCACCGAGTCGGCTCGACGTACTTGGAGCCGTCACCGACGGTACGCGATAGTCACAGGCAGTTTTCAACACTGTAGCGACAACCCACTGTATTTGCTAGTCGAAGCCTCGTCGACACGATGCGATTCCCCGCCAACTCGCCCTTCTTCCTCCTCGTGCTGCCCGCGTTGGCCGGAGCGCTCAAGGACCCCTCCAGTGGTGCCGCTACAGCAGCAATTGATGACGCCGTTGCCATCGGCACCAAGGACGATGCTGCCATCCCCAAGGGTAGAGGTGATCTCCCCACCAAGGATGCCCCTGTCGACGGACGCGATGGAAAACCTCACCTCGGGCCTTTTATCGAGACGGACGGGACAGTCAAGGCTGGCACCGATGGAAAATCCGATACCGTAGAGAAAATCAAGGGCAGACCCGCAGATCCAACAGTTATCGATGGCAAGAAGATCCCCGAGTCCAATGACGGCATCATGTTTGACAAGAACCGCGAAAAGGCCAAAGAAGGCACCACTGGCACCGAAGGCGGCGTGTCTGAAAAGGACAAGGCGCGCAAGGCCCACGAAGGCAAAACTGGCGAAAAAACCGTCACCCAACCAGAATCCCCCAAGGAAAAGCTCCCTCTGCCCCACAGCGAGGAGGAGAAGATGAACGCGGGCAAAGAGAAGCCCAAGTCGAAACCCATCGACAAGGATGCCATCAAAGATGGTGACAATGGCGGATTTGCTGGATTTGATGCAAGTGCTACGAAAACGTTGGACCATATTCCGATGCCTATTAACATGACCATGTGTAGAAACCTGATAACCTCGGCGAAGAGACGCGAGAACAGCCTCCCGTGCCGCACTCGGTCGACAAGGACCATCTCAAAGTCAACGATCCCACTTCCACCAAAAAGTCCTCACCAAAGACGCCGGCCGCCGACAACGATGAGGGCATCATTCAGCCTTTCCACTCCTTTGTTCTCTCTCTCACCATGATTCTCGTTTCTGAAGTTGGCGACAAGACGTTCCTGGTCGCTGCTCTCATGGCCATGAAGCATGACAGACTAGTCGTCTTTTCTGCGGCTTTTGGTGCGCTGTTTGTGATGACGATTCTCTCTGCGGTCCTCGGTCACGCCGTGCCTGCCCTTATTCCGAAACGCATTACCAGCTTTCTTGCTGCTGGTCTCTTCTTTGTCTTTGGAGCCAAGCTGCTGCGTGAAGGCTTGCAGATGGACCCCGACGAGGGTGTGGGCGCCGAGATGCACGAAGTTGAGCAAGAACTCGCCGCCAAGGAAAAGGAGTTTGAACAAAACGGTAGCATGTCTGCCGATGCTCTCGAGATGGGATTGAATGGGCGCAGCGCGAGATCCAAGGGCCGTCTCAACTCACCCGCTCGCTCCCCATCCCAATCACCCTCCCGCACCAAGAAGTCCAAATCCGCGGGCGGCTTCCTGTACGGCGCTACCAATCTCTGCAGCTTGCTACTGAGTCCTGTTTGGGTGCAAACCTTTGTCATGACCTTTCTGGGCGAGTGGGGTGACCGCAGCCAGATCGCTACCATTGCCATGGCTGCTGGTCAGGACTACTGGTGGGTAACTCTTGGTGCGACAGTTGGTCATGCTATTTGCACAGGTGTCGCTGTTATTGGAGGACGTGCTATTGCTGGCCGTGTCAGCATGAAAGTTGTGACTGTTGGTGGCGCCATTGCCTTCCTCGCTTTTGGCCTCATCTACTTTATCGAGTCATTCTACGCCTAATTCTATGCTTTTCTACAGCCGTCCCGGCTGGTAGATGGCTGACGGCCGCTCGACCCTTCTCTTTTACTATGGCATTCTTGCACGAAAATGAAATCGAAAATCGCCTCTTTTCGCATCTTGCAACCCCGGCAAACGCTACCACTTTTTAAAACAAACATTCATTCCATTCTTTAATTTTCTGAACCTCATTTCTCCTGGACAGAGAAGTTTTATCTGCCAACACATTTTAATCAGCGGCTGTACGATATGAAAGAGGCGAGCACACCCCGGACGACTAACTAAAGTATTCAGTCATTTTGACACATTTTCCTATCAATTTACGATTGTGAAGCTGTTAGCATAATGGAATTTACAGCAAACAGCGGAAGAAGAAAATTAAAAAAGAACTTGGCAACGTCCCTCTGTTTCCTTGAAAAAATCTATCTGTTTTTACTGGGGATCGTGTACACGCATGGGAAAACGGCGTTTTCTGTTATTGTTTTTGTCTGTAAAAATGAACAGTCCGCCAACTCTCCATATTGGGTCTGTTCTTCTTTATCTTGTCTCATTGTATTTTCTCTGAAGAGTAGCGAGATGAATGTACGTTTTCTTAGCTTCTATGCCTTTTTGTCGGATGGATGGCGCCGGTTCTTTGATGACATGCTGTGGCTTATTGCAGCCTCTGAGAGCATCGGGATCAGCTCCAGTTGGGTCGCCTGCAGCAAAAGTGGATTATGACTGAAATCGAATCGTTCGGTATGGTGTCGCTTCACATCGGGCTTGACAAGTTGTACAGGTACTAACGAGACGAGTATTCAAAGCCCCGAATAACAGCAGCCTTGCTGGCTCACTTACTGGCTCTGTTCCTAGTTGGACTTATAAAAGTCTGCGAAAAAGCATAACCACGAGTTTGTAGCACATTCAACCGACAATTTCCAAGACATGGTATGAGGATGTACATACTTCTCCGAGTCCGAAGCTCACTGCGGCGAAACATCTTGACCAAATTAACGTAGTGCCTGGAAACCAGTACACATGGCACTAGTTAGTTAGTCGAAGCGCTTGCCTGCCGCCGAACGCCCACACAGACAAGATGAGTAAGTTCTCCATTACTAGGCAGCAGCTTCATCCACCAACACCACCGCCAAGGCTTGGCCAAATCGGACCGATGTCCGAACAGATAACCGGTTGCCGCACCATACATACGCACGACCTCAGAGGGTGGTGTATATCTAGGAGAGAAGGAACCAACTGAGCTGCCGGTGTGGCTTTGCTGTTCCATCTGATACAGGATCCATGTTCGAGAACTTTGACTAGCAGGGAACAATGGACCTGCCAAGTTGTCGCTAGTAAATTTACGTTGAGCAGCGTTATTAGCGGCGGCATTCCATTGGACATTACAAGCGAGCTCGAGTTTAGCTCATTTTCTTTCTATTTTGGCACAAGGTGAACGGGAGGAGGTGGACGAGTCAATATTTCCTCTACTCCCCCTTGCTTTTTTGCGTCTTTGCTCCCCTGTGAAACCCGGAGATGTCTTTTTTTTTTAAGGGGCGGGGGGCGTATTTTGTTTCTGTCTACATCGGGGATGCCGCAGGCGTGCGATGGTGGTACTCACACTCCTGACAGCCTCATTCTTTTCCATTTACGTCAAAAAACATGCCTTTTGGAAGCTATTATTAGAGAGTTTATAAGTGGGCTCTTGTGGATGTAGATGTAATTTTCTTTAAGCAAAACTGAGCGAGGCTTAAAGGCTTGATTGAGGCTATGTACGTCGAGCAACTTCGTACTACCTTCACATGCTGCAAGGCAAAAGTGAGGAGAGATACACGAGACCCTCGATCAGAGAGCACTGCGGGCAAAAAGTCCGGCTGACAAGTGTCACTTTACATGTCGAGTTACTCCCGGCAAGGCTGTCCTGTCAGAGTAGAGACAGCGAGGGGGCTACGAGAAGAGCGAGCCGTAACTTAACATCAGGCCATTAATATAATAGATATTGACATTTCATATCCCAATCCTCTGGGAAACTGTCGCCGGCGTTTTGGGCCCCTACCAATATGACTCCCCGACCCACAGCGGCGTCTGATTGCCAGTTTAAGGTTCTTTTTACTGTTTTAAATGCACTCCCGTTCTCTACGGCGGAGGTGTGGTGTTATGTCGGTAGCTTGCCGTTGATCGCTCAGCGAGAGCCGAGAGAGGCAGAGTGGACAAGGCCAAGACCTCACAGTCGGCCGTATCATGCTTAGTTACGGCAGTTACTAGACGTTGGAAACTATAACCTCTATTATCATCTAAAAGAAAAAAAAGCAGAAGAAGGGGAACTTATCTCTTCGGTGTCTACGTGTGAAAATTATCCTTGATTTGTTTCTCATCAGACAGAACAGTTATGTTTGAAATATGTAGGCACAAGTTCACCTGTATGGAGTCGGCATCAGCAGTCACTGCCTTGCTTGAACTGGCAAAATACAACAGCTTGCTGTCAAAATGCAACGCAACTGCTCGTATTTAAGCCTCAAAGAAACAAATAAAGGAAAAGGAAAAAGGAAATGAGACATGTGCGTATCAAAGCTCTGACGCAGTCAATCCAGAGGTCTCATGCCTGCAAGTCAGCAACGACTCATGGTCTACAGAATTTGTGGCTGTAAATGACACAGGACAGGAGCAACCAAAAAACTGCCAGCCCCTTTTGTCTCTATTTGCACACGCAGGAATTGAGTCACTTCTACAACGAATTGTTAGGGGACTTGAGAAAAACATGGCCGCCCCTGTCTTACCCTAACACGGGCGGCAGCTGTTTTAGTACCCGTTGCGGGCGATGTAACGTCTCCTGCTAATACGGTCCGAGTTTCTGGGTCGCTCGCATGTCGCTTTGATGTATATTATTCGAGGAATTTCTCTATTTTCTATCATTATTAATTGCTCACCTACTGAGTTTTATTATTATTAGTCTCTTGAACACGAGACTCGCCCGGCAGGCAAATTATGGGCTTGCCCATCGTACCCCCCCTCCATCTCAGATTTTGGTGTGTTGGTTCTTGGCAGAGAAGAGACATATCCACACAACCAAGGGTCTTGTACAACCCCAGACGGCATATTACATCGTCGGCAGGGCTGGTTGGCTGTATATCGAATCTCCGTCACATCGGAGGAAGAGAATGGGACGCCCTGTTGGGTACGCACGCACTCCATCTCCGTCCGCGTGCTGCTCTTCATCTCCGCTGCGCCGCAGTACTCTCTTGCCTCTTGAAGGGGAGTGTCGGCCGCCTGCATGGGAAACCTCGTAGACTTGGGTGCACTTCCAATCAAATGCTCAAACTGAATCAACTGTCACTGTTGCCATCAATTCTGTATGGTGCTATTGGTGGCCACCCTGAGCGGCGTGGGCGTGACGAGTCGACACATGGACCGTTAGGTGTCATGCTTTTCAATAGATTCTGTACTACCACATTGGAACTTCAGACTCTTTTTTTTTCTTCTTCTTTTAGTCTTTAATACCTGGTAGCAAGGTTCTTTTGCGTTTCCTATATAAAGCCCTGCCCTGCAAGCCATTTCCCTTGAAACTGTCAGTTCCCAGCATTCACTTCTCATGTTCTCTTTTGTCTCGTCTGTGCTTTCAGCCGTTCTCAGAGTCCCATCGTTCGCTTTATACATACTCGTTCTATTCTTCACCTTCTTCACTATGCCGCTGTATACGTGTCCTGGCTGCAAGAAGCCCATCTCCGAGTCACAGCCTCTCGACCATTGTCTTGGCTGCGAGGCCATGTATGTTATATAGCTACAGCCCTTTCAACGTCCAAGTGAAGCCTTTACTCACAGTGATGAAATAGGAACCAACGCCAGGATGCACGAAACCGTGGCAGATCTGCCTCTGTCTCCGGCCCAGGTGACACTGTCGAATGCATCGTGACAATTATCCTTCGCCGTCCCAGCCAGCAGCATGGCCCAGGATCCGTGCCACCCCCGGCCTATGACGATCCTGATATGACTTTTCCTTGGGAAATTGAAACTGGCACCGTCGAGAACAGGCGCCAGATGTCGACCGCCAATAACGGCGCTGGCCGCGGCAATGAAACTGCTTCTCTGGACATTAACCAGACAGGACGACCTTGAATTTTGGGTCTTCATTTTTTTAATGCTAGACAAAAATATTTCTACTCATTCATCTTTTTTTTAGTGTTATTCTTTTTTTCAGTTCTCAGGAGAAAGATACGACGATGTCGTTGACTGGGCTAGGTCTATCCGGAAAGTAATTGGCTTTCTATATGGATGGTAGTTTGATTTTGTTCACTAAATACATTCAATCCTTGTGCATTTGTTCCATTTTTACTGTAATAATTCCTACTACTTGAAATGTGTAACTCCCTGTCTAACTTGCTGGCTAGCATTGATCTCGCAGGGCTGCCCTCGCCTCTTGTCTCGGGGATGGAGAAAACTACCCACTAATTAGCCATGTGTAAATCACATTAGAGATGAGAAGAAAAATGGGATCAAGGCAATTTCCAAACGTCAAATGATGTCTATGCGCAGTGCGACGTTCTGCCTCTGTTCGAGCAGAGGCGTTCGTCACACCACAGGGTACTGCCGCGCCTCAGTTGGAATGTCTCTTCTCAGGTCGCACGAGACATTGTCATTTCTGATATTATGCCGCTTTCTCTTGATCGATAAAAATGTGTTAAATTCTTGTTGAGTTTCATTCATTTTATTTTTGAACGGAGAAACAAAACACTCATCTGCCGTGATTCTGCTCCTCCGTTCCACCACACATTTGCCAAAATAAGAAACCTTCGACGAAAGTGCCTAAACTGCCAAGAATCATCACATGAAAATGGAAATTTATGCGTTTATGAAGTTTGTACATTTTTATTCACGGGCTAAATTATTTCTTTTGTTTCAGGGCATCCCACTCATGCTCCGTCATGCCAAAGTCAATCTCGTCGTGCCAGCCTCTGTTAAAGTAAATCGTCTCCTTGCGGCGTCCCTCGACGCGGAACCCCAGTTTCTTGTATAGGTGAATGCCTCTCTGGTTGTACGATGCCGCGGTCAGCGACACCGTGTGCAGGCCTGCGTGACCAAAGGCCCAGTCAATCAGCCAGTTGAGGGCCTCGCCGCCGTAACCCTTGCCCTGAAAGTCGCGGGACAGCGAGATGCTCATGCTCGCGTTACGGTGGTGCGCGGTGCGCGCACTGAAGCCACCCCAGCCAATCGTCATGTTGCCAATAATGACAGGCGTGGCCGGGTCGGCCGCGGCAGCACCGTCAAAGTTGGGGAACTTGCCGGCTTCTTCGGGGAGGAGCGCGATGGCGACGCCAAGTGTGGCGCTGGAGATGGCAGAAATTTCATCGTCAATGTACTGGTTGTTGGTGGGCTGCAGGGCGGAGCTAGATGCGAGGGCCATCACAACCGGGTCTTGCAGTGTGCGAGCGAGGGCCTGGCGGATGTGGTCGTTGCCCTCGCCAATGCGAATCATGCGAAGGCGCTGTGTCTGCCACGCTTTGGTGACATCGTCAAAGCTGTAGTCGACGTCAAAAGGCGCCGACGTATCAATTACTGATTCTGATGCCATCGCTCTGTGGACACTATGTGGGTGGTGTTGAGTGAGTGTATCTGCTTTATTATTACTGACTTAGGCTGCTGTCTGGCTTGAGTGTAGGTGGCGACAATTGATTTATAGGTTCGTAGCTTATACGGTTTCAATTAGGAATCTGAGCTAACTACAGCTCGCATTCTCAATTGAGCAAGTTTGCGATCTGGTATCCCACCAACTATCGAACATCGCCGGATGACTGACACGGGGAGCCAAACCCCACTCAGCGTCGGAGTATTTACTGTTTCTTTTGGTGAACGAAAAATTAGAACCACCGTGGGTATTCGTGGCCAGAGTTGTTGGAACATCTTGCTGTCTGATCTTGGCCCAATACCCGAATGCCAAAGTTTTAAAAGGCCTTTGTCTGAAGCTGTTCTCGAGGCTGTTACACAGCAGATGTGATGGTTTAATCACTTTTCGTATATTATTCCATATTTTATGTTTGGTGGTTAGGAAAGCCAAATGTTTCCCGCCTCCCCAATTATGGGGCGCGCAACTTGGGGTCAAAATTTCAGACATTGCTCACTAGTCCTGCAATCCACCCAGCAACGTCCTTTGAGCTTGAGCATAATACAACGCGGATACGATGGATAGCGGCACCGGAAATTGCCACCTGCTGCCACAGGAGCTTCTTGAGGCCCAGCTTGGACAAATTGAGTTGCTTCTCGCCATGTACCCAACCGAAGGAAGTGTCGTGATGAGCGACACTGCGAGTGCCACCCTAGAGAGACTACGGGAGGCAGCAGCTGAGGACTCTTTATGTAACTTCACATCGCAGCTTCGGGAAGTTAATTTACTGCTTGAATTGGACATTGCTACCGACGCAGAAAATGCAACTTCTAGGGTATCTCAACTGAGTATTGCGATACCATTGCGATACGATGGCGAGCCTCGAGATGATCCACCTGCGGCTCGCGTTAGGCTACAACAACCAAGTTGGATGAATAAAGCCCAAGTCAATAACTTGATGGCCAACTTGCCCAATGACAATGACCTGTTTTCTACAATCGAGAACATAAGTACTGCCGTTTCAGCTCTCATGTGCCAGGAGTCACAGCCGGCACTCGTTTCCGCATCAGATTTAGTAGCAGAAGCTCTCACCCGAGTCTGGTTTTACTTTCCCTCCATCAGCACGCGCTCAAAACGAGACGACCTTGTCAACCATGCGCCACTGTATGGGCTGACGGGGTTTCTACTAGCCGGCAAGCCGGGCATCTTATGCCTCGAAGGTGGCTCGCAGGCCATTGACGACTACATGAAGTTCATCAAGACAGAGAGCTGGGGTGACATTCCGGCACACCACAAAAAGGTCAGCGAGAGATTCAGGCAGCCGGGTATCGAGTCCAGAGCCTTTACAGACATGCAAGAGATTACGGGCGAGCTAGAGAGACGAGGTGAGCGGGCCAACCGCAACGACATGCGCGCGCTCGAGGCCTGGCTGAGCGAGCGAGGACTACAGGAGGCCTTTGCCAAAGTGTTAATCTGAAGAGAAGTGGAACATTGTCCACGAGTGAATTCAGTTGCCTGTCACATGCTGGCGCAGTATTTCACGATGCTTCAGCGACGTTCCCCGATGCTAAAAATACACCACCGCTTATCTCACGTTGTACGAAGAAGCGAGGAATTAATTCCGTCCGCTTCTCTCGGACTCCGTTTGCGCCGGAAACTTCTTCACATCACCATGCTTTGCAATCATGAGAGGGGTCTTTCCATTGGCGAGGCTAACACATTAAACGCCAAATTGCTCCACGTTGAAGGACACGGGACATTTACTATCCGGCTGCCACTGGAAGGGTGCGTGAAAATGTATCTCCGTGGTCGTCTAGGCCGGACATGTATATAAAAAGTGTCTGAAGGTGGAGAGTTGTCCAATGCTGGAGGTTTCTGGATCATGGCAATGCCGGCATCACTCCAAAACGGTTACGGTTGGGTGTGAATATAAAATGTTATAATGGAGAAAGGGAGCCAACTTTTCCAATTCCGGAATAATAGATACACGTAAAGGTATTTATGTGTCAATTCTTCGCTAGGCCTGGACGGGAGCGACGAGAAAGTGAGCCTGCGGCAAGCACGGGTAATCACGGCAGCGTCTCCGAGGACGAATGTTAGACAGCGCGATCGCGAAATGGAGGTGAGAGCAGGGAGTATACGACTAGAGCCTTGTCTGCACTTTGTTTTTCTACAAGAAAATGGCCAAGTTACCTGCCTGTTATCTCAACTGATTGTACGCATGCTTGCGCGATGTAGTCAATATAGAGCCTCGCCGAATGTAGCGCGTGGGACTCTGCGGAGCTCCTGCTGCTTTGCTCCGTGCAGTAATATCGTTACGCTGTTGGCACGTTCGAGTAATAATGGAGGATTTGATACGTCGTCACCAATGATGTGGATCAACATACCCGTGACGATAATCAGAGTACAAAAACCCGGTCCAGTGAAAAAGGACCAATCAAGTTTGCCACATTCAGATGATTTTGGAAACGTGCAGCATCATGTTGATTGGCGGCTGAAGCATTTGCAAGCGCAGGAGACGGGCTTGCCCCGTCTGCGGAGGCAGGGAGTAAAACGAGCAATTGTTTTAGTCGCGGCGAGAACAAAGCTCCAAGATTTATTAGTTATCCGTGTTGAGGCTCACACAAAAGGCAGCAATCCTCTCGACTTCAGTATCCTCTGTATTGGCGAACCAAGCGGCAAGTGACGAGGTAGCGCGGCTGGACTCACATTTGCCTGAGCCACGATATACACTTTACAGTTTCTTGAATCATGGGAAGTCAACAACTCTGTGCAAATGGTCCCCTTAAATGTCTGTATGAGGCATGCACATGTCGCCAGCAAACGAGGCCGATGTCCTAGTCATTGGCGTCGGTCCAACTGGTTCGGTGTCGCCAAGCGCCTTCAGCAATTGGTATGCCGGTACAGCCATCATGATTTGATCTGCTCACTGACATTTGCCGACAAAGCTAATTTTGGACTCCAGCACTATTCTAGGGGGTCTCGCATCAACTGATGTCACTCTCGAGGGCCTCGTAGGTTCCCTGGCCCGTGTCTGCGTTGTAGCGCGTTGATTTTGAAAGACTAGCTTTTTCATGTCGGCGATCATGTCATATTCTCTCACTCTAGCTGTTTTGATGACTGAATAAACGAGGCATTGCCAAAGCTTGACGACTTGTACACTCACAAGCGCATATCATACTGCCGCTCTCAAGGCCAATGGATGCCTACCTGTTCCAGAACAGCATCGCCGCGCTGCCCGAGGAGAAGCAGTCAAAATGTTTACAGGGCGTTTTAAAGGCTGCACTGCAGGCCCGCGGCCCCGCGACCCCATGGATAAACCGAAGAACTTTGACGAGTGGAATTCAGAGACCTGGGCGAGAAATTGGCAGAAGCCATTTATGCGCCTCTATAGCTTCAAAGTCTGGCCTATTCCTACCTCCAAGGTACGACTCCTTCAGCATTGCCTAGTACCATCGCTTCACTCTGGCCTACGCATCCCTTTCTCTAGATGAATGCGACCGCCCCAACACAGAGCGCCACCTGGCACCAATAAAGTGTATTCCTACGCGTGTATAAGCTGCAAAGACATGCATCCAGAATAGGCCATCTTTTGCTCCAACCCCAACACCTCCACGCGGGAGCAAGTGCAACAAAACTTGATCAAAAGTTCAAGATGTTTCCGCAAAGGCTTCCGCAAGCTCCTTCAAGTATTTTTTTTGATCATCTAGTTTTCTGTCAATTATGCTAGGTGAATTGCGCCGGAAAAGATTGGAACAGAACTGGTAGTTTCCAGCCCTTTCAAGTTGCTCCTCGGAACAATTAAAATATCCTTTTAGGATACGGTGAAAGAAAATTGCCGCAAATGACACTGGATCCCTAAGCGTCAGAGCGACCCAAAATGCGCCATTGTCCCATGAGCGCTGCATGATTGACGAGAGTCGCTCCGTGCCTGTGCCTGTGTCTTGGTCTTCAAATCGCTGCAGTTCCTCCTCGCGTGCTATATGCCTTACGAAGTCTGCGTGTCTTGCTGCAAAGTCGGTAGGGGTGACATCGTTGATAAAATCAACGTCTAGCCAGTGAGGGACTTGGTAAAACTCGACTGGCCATGAGCAGGCAAATTCTAGATCAACAACACAAGTAATATTCCAGTTCTCATCAACAAAAATATTACTTCGGTGAAGGTCAGTCAAGGCAAATACAAAAGGACCAGTATCAAGGTCTTCTCGAAGTAGTTGCGGGAGTATTAACTTGGCCGTCGCTAACCCTGTTATTTGATACTGAGCATCGACACGGCTTTCAACCGCATTTGGCTGTTCCAGAAACCGGGTTTCATATGCCATAAGTTCAGATAGGATAAAATCTTTAACATTGGAATATGTTGTATGACGTGACATGATACGAGAGAGGCCTTCGTTCTCATGGATTGTACTTTGGACGCTAATTGGACGGTTATCGAGGCGCAAATAACCATTTTCGTCTATTCGGAAGATGCCAATACGAGGCAAGCGGATTCGCGTGCACGAGACCATCATCCTCGCTAAGCTTTGTTGTAGATTGTATAGACGGGCATCATTCCGCTTCTGTGGCCAGGACTCGGATAGCATCTCCCCCGAGGTAATGGTTTCAATGAGCAAGTAACCAATATCAAGGGGTGCGAAATGACTTGAAGTGTGGGACATGTATTGTGAAGGTTGTTGGAGGCCAAAGGCTGCAAGGAGGAAGCAGCGTGCTTTATGAAACCATTGTGACCACCGGGGAAGAAGTCGGGTGTTTGTGAACTAGATGAGAATAATCAGCCTTGGAGAGAACTGGGGGTTACTGAGCAGTGCTCACCCGTTTATTCGTAGATAGACCAAAACCATAAAGCTTTGGTATTGGAACAGAGGGACAGTTCTCCTCGAGCCAGGCGTACGTTGCAGCCTCACAAGCGATTTTCTCATCTGAGTTGCCGGGATAAGAGGTTTCGCCAACACGGTAAGGCAAGGGAAAGCGCAGTAAAGCAAAATCAGGGATACTTGCCTGGCTAAGAATGACCCTGAGAGGCACAACAAGATTGAATGAGCCGTGACGCCACCATTCTCGGGTAGAAATATCAATGTTGGCTGGCTCAGTGCCAAGGTGATGTGCCACAACCTCAGCCAGAAGTGCACGATGCCCTTCTATATAGTCATAAAAGGCCGCCTTGTGCGCCGGGTATTGTAACGCGTGAAGGACATTTCTGCTTCGACTTGTCGCACTAGATAAAGTTATAGGGCCGGAAAGTAGATTGCGCGTAGCCATGGCAGATTCTTGGAGTGAGAAAAAGGGAGATGAAAGTAAACCTGGGAATGCTGCGACATGGCTTGACGCTCAGTCATGTGATGATACGATAGTTGACTGTGTCTGTGTTACCCAAAGGAAAGATGGAAGAAGCAAAAAATCAGTAATGCATTGCCACAGTCGATTAGTATAATATAAACATGGGAAGGGCTGCATCCTTAGTCCGCATAACGCTTATGGTACTAGTTCTAAACAAAAAAATCGAGTCAAGTTTAAATATTTAGACACTTAGCACCAATCTTCACCGTATCGCTCCTCATGAGCTGAGTTTGGTGGAATTAGGCTTTGCGTGGAATATTCTCTACAAATTCAACAGGCTTATCCTTGGCAAATTCGGACAGGTGCTCCTTTCCATCGATGCTACTGTCAATTTCATTTCCGTCAAACAATTGGCTTACCTCCTCGAGAGACAGACCTTTTGTTTCGGGATAGAAGAAATAAATAGTGAGAAAGTTGGTCACCAGCACACAGCACCAGACGATGTAGTACTTCCAGCCAATCCGAGTCATGGCAATAGGATTAACAAAATTGTTAAAGAAACTTGCGCCAGCTTCTCCAAAAGCCTTCATAGCGCTCGTCTTCGCGCGCAGTTGGTATGGCGCAACTTCCATGTAGTATGGTTCAGGCGTGACGCCAGCCATCTTATAAAAGGTGTAAAACACAAAAATCATGGCAACGCTGCCACCGCCCAAGGCATGATTCGAGAAATGGAGGCCTGTATTGACACCGGTCAAGACGGTCAAGATTGTCATGGCAATGAACATGCCTGTCATGCCACCGAGAAACATGGTCCGCCGTCCAAAACGCTCGCCAACTATCGACCAGGTGACACCGCAAAGAAAACCCCAGATAGTCTGGCCGCCATTGATGTAGAGCTGGGTCTTGGCGTCCTTGATGCCAAATGTGTTGAGCATAAGGTGCAGGTAATATGAGAAAATACCATTTCCACACCACTGCAGAATAAAGGCCAACGAAATGATGATGAAGAATCGGTGGATGTTTGCGGGTGTCCGGAACCACTCCGCCCAAGAGCTCGACTGCTGAGTCTTGCCGTATTCAATTGCTTGATTAATCTCCTCCATCTCAAATTTAACCAGATCATCATTCTCATTTCCTTCAGCGTGGTACTTGACAAGAATAGCGCGTGCCTCTGTCGCCCGGTTGTTGTAGATGAGCCAGCGAGGCGATTCGGGCATGTAGAATGCCATGACGATCTGGAAGATTGAAGATACAGCTTGTAGGAGACTCGGTAGTCGCCAACTCCACTCCGAAGCAATATAGCGACCTGTCCCAAAAGTAATCTACAATGGCACCAGATGTTAGAAAAAGAGTGAATTGCGGCAAACAGGCAAACTCTTACCCATGCTGCCATGATCTGACCAATTCCGTTTGTACTATTCATGATTCCTAGGATTGCAGCACGCTGCGAAGGGAAGCACACCTCCGCAATCAGCACCAGCGACGCTGCTTGCTGCACAGCATTGCCAAAGCCAATGACCACACGACCCATGATGAACATGGCTGTGTTCTGCGCGGCAGTTTGAATAGCAATTCCAACCAGTAACAGTAAGGATCCATAGATAATGGGCATTCGTCGACCGAATCGTTTAAGAATAGGTCCAATGAGTGGCACGAGAGCCACTTGTCCAATCCTCGTCCCGTTGTTGATGAGCCCCAAGTTACCGTCGACGGGGTTGTGGAAATACTTGCTCCACTGAGGGAGGATTTGCAAACCGTTCAGCATGGACGAATCATAGCCATTCGACACGTCACAGCAGATTGCTCCAAGAAGCAGCAGGTTGAGCGTGCGAAGGCCAGGGTAGCTCCACCACATCTTTTCGCGTTGAGGGATGGCCTCTCTCAGCGTGACACCGTCAACACCGGCTTGCCGCTGCCGGGGCCGCATGACTTTTGGTTGGAATAGCATAATGAAGTGCCCTTGTGAAGAAAATCAAGGGTGCACGGGGAGATTGATAATTGGGTGAGGCTGGAACTGTCGATGTGTACATGGATTTGGCGTGTTCTTTATATACAAACCTTTGCAGTCACAATCATTTTGCACCGATGTTCATCTGCAAATGTGGCTTCGTTGATGGCGTTATCGTGGGGAAGTTTAAAGAATGGTTATCATCAGCAAAGCAACTGTATGTGGGCATGAGGCACGACTCATGCTAATCGGACGCCAAGCTGATGGTGTCCGGCCTCGGGTTCGGTACCGAGTGCCAAGGCCGGAGAACCATTGATGTGCCATGTTTCCCCCCACGCTGGCTTACACTGACAATTCCCAACTCTTCAGTCGGCAACGGCACATACATTTCTGGCGCCGCCCCAAACCTGGAGAGACTGTATCACTGAGCATGAAATCATGGAATTAGATTTTCTCAAGGCGAGTATTTCTCAAGGAATAAGCATATTTTTACTTCAATTGCAAAGGGTCAATGTAATGCTTAGTTAAACCAGCTTAGACGTGGTCCGTCAATGCAACAATCTGCGGGCGACATTGCCTAATCTGAGCCATAACTACCTATCGCAAATGCTGCTCAATTACGGATCCAGGAGATAGCTTGTCCCATCTCCCAGATTCCCCCTTTGCGGGGGAGTCTGGGGAAGCGGAGAGGTGGAAATCAACCTGCTTTGCGCGGTACAATCAGAAACATTGGTCTTTTGTTCAAGCTAGGCTAAGGCAGCACTTTAGCCTCGAGAGGATAATTACTAAACGCCCGAGCTTAGCTTGCGGCCCCCACGTAAGATGAAAGAGTGACTGGCACATCGGGCGGCCGGGCTAGGAAGTGAGCCAGTGGCCCGACTTGTGGTGCTGTCACAATAGGGGCGTTGTCCACTGAGTCAAAGCTGCGCATATTGAGATATGAGTATCTTGGATAAGCATCATAACGTTGTGACTTTCTACCGTATTGCGCAAACACACTCCGGTATAGCTTTCGCGCGATCTTGAATTCTTACACAATATTGCACGAAAAATGCTTCAGCTTGAGCTATTGGTAAAGTTAATTTGAAGCACCGCTTGAATGCTTTATTTTTAGCTACTTATATACTTGCCTACTATCAAGAATCTGCATCACTAGGATACGGCCTGACAATATCGATCGTCTTCCCCCGGACGTGGAAGAGATCCTCTAATTCCTGTACAGTTGGAACCGAAGGAGGCCGAGCCTTGATTTCCCTAAAATCATGGCTATTTAAGCCGGCTAGAACAGCACAGGCAAAAACACTCGGTTGGCCAGCCTCGACAACACCCTTGAGCTGCGGAACAACCGTCCGCGGAAACATTACATTGGTATTGCCATGCGGCTTCGTGACCCGTGCCTGTCTTTTGTCCTTTTCGCTGGGGGAGGCGTCGACTATGCCGCTCACATCACTGGTACTGCACACTACCCAAGCTTTATCGCTCTGAATATCCTCTTCGTATTCATTATCGTGTCGAGGTGCAGCAAAGCCCCCTTCAATAGCAAATAATTTTCTTGGAGAGTGAATGCGATGGACGCGGACGTGCCATTCTGAATAGGGAACCAACCAAGTCTCTACCTTGACATCAGCCCATGGGTGCCAGACGGTGTAGGTGATGTTTCCAGCCATCATTGCCACATCGCATCGCTCTCGTACGCGGTAATGTATCTCGTCATGGCTGAAAGCAATCATGCTATCAAATGCCTCGACAGAAAATGCCTGCGCATCACTGCTTATGGAAAACCCATACCGAGTCGAGTAGGCAAACTTCAAGTACTTCTCGGGTACGTTCCGAATAGCCTTGTCTAGACTAGGCCCTGCAGTTAACATGACTGTATGTCCGGGTGAATGTGTGAAAACGAGACCGGGAACCGGAAAGGCCGCTATAGAGGGTCGTGTCAGCGGCATTGGGAGCTCTTCCACTGCCCAGAATGGGTGGCTATCTGGGAGGCTCAAGGGGCCAAATGCCTTCATCGCCCAAAACGGAGACGAGGGTGATAGATAGCGCTCTGCGAGAAATGGGTTTGGATAAGAATAACCCAGTGTCAAGATTCCATCGCGCCGCGTAATGGGCTGCTCTGCCCACCACCGCAAGTTGCGCAGGTAAAGACCCTTGATGACCCCCCAAGGAAGGCCATCAATCTCGATGCCTGCCACGGGAAGGTAGCCCCAGAAAGCCGCAACGCACATTCGGTATGATAAACTTCGGCCATACGGGATGTTCGCACCTGTGTCAGCGAACCAGTGTATGAAGGAGGAGGCGAATGCTTTCGCCCGCTCCTTGAAGCGGTGACTGCGCTCCTTCTCCTCTGGCTTATGCACGGCATAAATCATGCCATAAAAGTGCATTGCAAACGGATTATAGTAGTCTATGCGGCGAGTGTCTCCTGGATCTTTTCCATCACGATACCAGCCATCCGACATGTAGAGATTGTCCATGTCATTTAAATATTGGATTGTGCCGGCAGAGTCCACTTGAGAGCCCATGCCCACGCTTTCCAGAGCGAGGTCGACCATAATTCTAAAGAACTTGATGTTGTTGGAAGGATAGTCGCCGTTACGGGTCCTCACAAGCCAAGCGGCAACATTTCGCTTAGTGTCTGCGGCGAGCGGCTCCCAGTACTGCTTTGGCGCAACGAGGATTCCATAAGCGAGAGCTGCGGCGTCGACTTGACGTTGATCCATGGGCGGTACGTCCCCCCAGTATTCGACATGTTTGGGGTCTGTACCATTCTTTAGGCCTTGGCGGTATATCTCCCAATGCTCGAATTGTCCACCGCCTGCGGCAAGCGGCGCTATGCCAAAGAGTGGCCTCGCATAGCCTTCCAAATCGCACGCGGTACGGTCCCAGGTAGAAGTGGCGGCGTCGACTTGGACACGTGCGAAACCTTCAGAGAAAAGTGGTAGTATGGGGTTGAAAAGAGAATGCACAGCTTGTGCAACGTCGCCTTTTGTTTTGAATGGGTTGCCATGCAGAGGATTAAACCTCGAATCACCCTTTGGTATGGTTGTCATGATCCTAATGGTGTAAAGCAGCCTGGTTACATTGCCCACATTTGCGATGACAGGGGAGATACGAGGCACACGACTAAGGTGATATTAGGTCTGCATTCCTGGCTTATTATTTGTGACCCCCACGGTGCACATCCGGAGTGCGGGCGAAGTCAAGTACACAGCTCCGGGTGTAATCAAAGCAATTCACTTTCATTGTAACAATGCGTATTTTTTATTCTTAATTTGCCACGCCTTATTTGGGGCCATGTTTCAAAGCCTTTTTAATATTTGTCCATGCGTCTGTAAGCCAATCCCTCTTCCAACCACTGAACAATTCGCTTGGAAAGGTGCTAGTTGCTTTTGTAAACACAATGTCTTCCTCCACAGAGTCATCATCCTTTGATGGTGAGGAAAATGAGTTTTCGTGTACAACGAGTCAAAACAGTTTATCCACCGAGACCTCGATAATTTCCCATGGCAAGTGGTCAATCAATGCAACCTTGTCTCATTCGCCGCTAGCTGTTGAACTATCCGGCCTTTATGCAGAAAAGGCAACCGCCAAAATTTGGAAGGTAGCCTCAGAGAGTATAAAGGATGGGGTAAGAATCAATGTCGCCAAATTTGAGCAAAAGTTACATGGCTAATAACTCTGACTCATAGAGAGCACCAGCTTCATACCCTGAGTTCGCCCCGGAAGACGGACCAACGCCAGGCCGATACAACACTCGAGACGTCAAGTACTGGACTGCCGGTTTCCTTCCCGGTAGCTTATATTGCCTACTAGAGCGATGCATCAAATTTCCCATGTATCTGCAGGCTCCAGGGAAGTTGAACCGCCTGGCTTTCCACGCCGAACTCCTTCAGATGTGTCAGGCCTGGGCAGCTCCTCTGCACCAAATGTCCTATCGCACCAACACTCACGACATGGGATTTATTTTACAGCCCGCGTTGCGCCAAGACTGGGAACTAACTGGAAACTACGAGAGTTTCCAATCATTAGTCCGTGGTGCGGAAAACCTGGCATCACGATATGTCGATGACATGAAGGCTATCCGCAGCTGGGATGTATGCGCTAGTAAGAGATACAGCTTCAACGATAATGCGGAGAATTTTTTGGTTATTATTGATAGCATGTGCAGTAAGTAAACTGGGAGGAGTAATATTTGATCCAATCAACTGCTAAAAACACTAGACCTTGACTTGTTGTTCTATGTGGGCAACCACACTGGAAACGGGAGCCTGGTAGATATTGCAACGCACCACGCCCACTTTGTACGGAGAAACCTCATCCGAGAAGACTACTCTACCTGGCACGTCGTCAACACGGATCCTCTAGATGGATCATTGAAATCCAAGTTTACTCATCAAGGATATGCAGACGACTCAACTTGGGCAAGGTAAGTTGCAGAGGCTAGAGTCTGAAGGCGGAAATAGTATGCTGACGGGACCAAATACAGAGGCCAATCTTGGGCCATTCTGGGGTTTACTCAAACCTATGTCTGGACTAAAGAACCGCAATTCTTGGAAACGGCCGTCCAAGTGGCGGACCATTTCATCGACCGCCTGTGTAGAACAAGGGACAAGTATGCACATGCACACCCATTCGTGCCCCCTTGGGACTTTGATGCCCCGGTTGCACAGAACGGAGATATTCTACGGGATTCTTCTGCCGGAATGATCGCTGCCAACGGTTTTGTCCTGTTGCACCAGATCCTTGGCAGTGACTCGCCGTATCTAAAAGTGGCACTTGAGATTGCACAGGACACGATCGCCTTGAGCCAGTCCAGGGATCCGGCTACGCTCCAAACTGATCAAAATACATCCAAAATCATCACCGAAGGTGTTACATTTGACTGTATCTTGAGACATGCGACGGGCAACTACAACGAGTTTGCGCCGATGCAGTATGGAAACCACGGCCTGGTGTACGCAGACTACTTTTTCCTTGAATTTGGCAACAAACTTTTGAGATTAGGGCTGGTATGAGGTTAGTAATGGACCGAGGTCTAAATTCAACCCCAGTTAGTCTTTAGAGTTTATACGTATCGCGAGAGATGTGACGGCGACTTTTAGACTTAAAATTGCTTAAAATAAACCATTATTCTCTGATTAAATTTCAAAGGGAATCGCCTTTTCTACCATTGATTCTTGCGACAAAAAGGGCGGGACGTTGTCTTCTAAGCCTGTTATCGCAAGCGGAGCGCTGGGGACTCTGCAAAGCCGCATTCTTAAAGTCTTACTTTTGGCCTCTTGACTCGCTGCTTTTCAAAGAAACAGCCTGATAACAGGTGCCCCCACCCCCCGCATTGGTTACCCCAACATGACCCACGCATCACCAGGGTTAGCTTTGAGGATGACCAAGCTCTTTGGAGCAACGATCTATCATCCAAATCTATACTACTCAACAATTTTCAGGCCGTCCCGGTATCACATGGCAACACTCCTCAGCTATGGAGGATGTACAGGCTTCCGACATTGGGGAGCAGCTGCACGACAATGGACGCCCGGCAGAGGACATGCCAGCTTGTCTGTATTGTCGGAAGAAGAAGCTCAAATGTTCTAGAGAGTTGCCATCCTGCTCACAGTGCGCCCGGAGATGTAAGCCTCTCATGTGCGCAGTGTCCATAAAATATTTCATCTACTCATCGGCATAGCCTCGGAGTGCGTATACGGCGCTGCAAGACAGAAGCCCGGCCTGCGAGCTGGAGCAATAGAGAGCCTAAACCGACGAATGGGTAAACTTGATGAATATTTCGTCCCGTTATCGGAAGTTTCTAATAAATGTGACAGAATTAATTGAGACCCTCTTGCTGAAGCAGAATATCCAGCAATCGCCAGCGGCTCAGCCGTTACCTGCTGCCAACAACGTGCAGGGTTGTCTCTACCACGCAGCTTTACTCATAGCTAGCCAATACGGCAACAATCCGCCAAGCAATGTGCAAACGAATAATTCAGCGCGCTGCCAGTCGCAGGCAAGTGGCGAAAACATTCTCTCACAAGAGCGCGACCATGGGCACAGACGCGTCGAATCCGCATCCGCATACTCGACAACGCCAAGTTCCTGTGACGATGCTGAGTCGCATGCGCCAAACCTAGATCCCCTGCAGGACCCCGTTTCATTCTTACCGTCCCAAGAGATACTGGACCAAGTAATCGATGCGTACTTTTCCACTGTCCATCACTGGATACCGTTTATACATCCAACTCGGTTCCGCGCCCGACTGCGGGACCCTGCCGAGAGCGCCAAAGTAAACGTATTGGTCCACAGTATGATAGTGGTAGCACTTCGTCAAGTAAAAGTCCCGGACTTTACTCTGAATGGTTCTGATATTGAGCATCAAATCCGAATGTCCCGTCATGTTGTAATGCTCAATGCCTTGAATGACCTGTCCATTGAGAACCTTCAAGCCCTGGGCCTCATTGCATTTGATCATGTAAGTAGCCACAGTTTCCGCGTCTTCAACAGTATCAATAAAAACTAATTTGAAAATCCAAGATTGGATCCGCCAATTTCGGCCCTGCATGGTCCATTGCCGGATCCCTTATCAAGAGTGTCGAATATCTTCAGCTCAAAGTAGAGCCGGACCGGCAATCATCACGCTCCTTTGTTCAACCTCTGCAGCTTCTCCCAACCTCGAACAGCCCGGCTGAGGAAGAAGAGAGGAGGCGCGTGTTCTGGAATGTCTTCCTGGTCGATCGCTTCCTAGCTGTAACATCAGGCTGGGACTCTAGCATTCTGATGCAAGATATCCATCGCAGACTTCCATCTAATGGCAGATCATGGCACTCCAACGAAAGTGTCGTAACCCCATTCTTCCATAAAACGGCTGCGGAAGCTAGTAGTTCAGTTTTGAACATGGCTCATGGTACGACTGCCGCGGAAAACGAGCAACAAGCCCAAAACGAAACCCCCAAGGCTGACGTGGAGATGGAGGCGTCGTTTGTCGGTGCCCTTGCATTTCGAATAGAGGCTACAGAGTCATTGAGTCAGGTGGCTTCAGTATTCCTGCGCCAGGAAATTGACTTTCAGAACAGGGATGATGTCGGCAAATGGCTAACTCGTTTCAGGCAGCTGGATCTGCAGCTGGTCCAGTAAGAATTCTACCACTAATATGACATGGATCATTACTAACGTGTATATGCCTTGCAGATGGAAGGAATCTCTACCGACGAGATGGGGACATGCTAAAGTCTCAAAGGGAGACTACCCTATGAAGATGGATCCGAATCTTACAGCTGCTTATCTTATCCATAACGCCTCCATCATACTATTACACCAATACATCGCATATCCCCCATCCGACTTATCAAGCATCATCAAGTTACCCAGCAGTTACAGTTCCCACACCTGCATGCTAGCAGCTGCAGAAGTCAGCTCTATTCTAAAGAGGCTTCTATCAAGCATAGACTTCCTCATGCCGGCCCAACTCGCATACTGCGCCTTCATCTCAGCACGAATTTTCCTCGGTGAATCGTTTTCCTTGCTTGTTATGTATGGTCGAGCAAAACCTAACAATTTATACAGTAAACTGGCGGTTTAACAGCGTCGAGCTGAGTCCCGAGTTCTTTAACATTATTGAGCATCTCGAAAGTATGTCCTATCGCTGGCAAGGTCGCAGTAACAATACAGGCGTGAGTCCAAAGAAGCAAGACATGGCAGCCAATTATGCGCTTGAACTTCAAGATTTGCATAAGAAAGCCCTTCAAGACCCTATGTTCTGTACGCAAGGCTTTATGCAACCTGTTTCTGTTTTATTTTCCCCTAGCAGCGCGACGTCCGCCAGACACGCTGGCGGTGGGCCATCTACCAGTAAGGCTAATCTGTTGTACTGCATTTTGGGTACTCCAGTTGAGAATACGTCATTGACGCCTTTTAGAAATAGGGACAAATGCGTCTGCGCGGTTCATTAACATCAATGAGCAAACGCTGTCGACAGTGACCGGAAGCAGGCAAGCGGTACAAGAACCAGAAACATCTCAGCACCCAATTACCACAAATGCGGCTCAAGAGGAGCAAGGCTCCGCTGTGACCGAAAGCAATATCGACATGGTAGATGAGCTTGCAGAAATGTCACAGGTGCTTCTAGATAACCAGTTTGCCGAGATGGATAGAGTATTTACCCTAGATGGAACTGATTTTGCAATAGACATGGATGGATGGGAAATGTTTATGAGAACTAAGCCCTGAGGTGGTATGGGGTTGATCAGCGTCTAGGCTACCGCATTAATTTACTCCCAGGAAACAAAATGACGGCGCCATATATATTGTAATCTCTAGAGTTTATGTCACGGACTTGGACGGTATATATTGGATGCTGGGGATGTCCCGCCACGGCTGGATATTGCTTGATCTTCTTAGGTCTCTGTGATCCAGTGGTTGTAGCAACGCTGTTCGTGACACACAGACATCCTTAGGCAAAACAAATTCAACGTGTTGGAACAGTTTAGCTATACAAATATTTAAGAAATGAAAAACCGCCACATACAGACTTAAATGTAAAACATGGTGTCCCTCAATCTTGGATGAATTTGTACTTTATCAGCCGTCGGTAATATAACACCACTTCCGGCGGGCATCCCAGCTACCGAGGCGGCAGCACTTGCTACCGGCGTGTCAAACAGATCGGCTAAATAGCACCGCGCACGCTCACACACGATATCTGCATAGTATGCTGGCGTGCAAAGACTGACGGCTTTAGTAGCGCGACCAAAGGAGTAGCACATGCTGTGCGTGAGGTCTTCGACAATGTCGGCGATGTTTTGGAACGGATAAGGAATCGATTTCGCATAAATCTGCCGAAAAATCTCGTCATGCACGATGTAGTAATGACATGGGCGTGCGGTTCCCTGCAGTGCAGCATGAGCCTGGAGGAAAAAATCCCAGTTTCTTGCCTCTGTTACCCCACGGTCGACGACGGTGCCAGGTTTCGTGTTGCCTGACCTATCGCAGTCCTGCTCCGTAGTAGGGTAGAATCTTGTTTTATGCCGCTTGCCGCATATAATGACTGTAAAACGCGGAAGGCCCTTTTTCGTATCGGTTGCTGGATACAGTTGCTCGCACGCGCGGCGGAGCTGCGGAAGCTCCTGAGAAACGACCATGTCATGCTGGCCTTCAGAGACACCATCTCGGTAGACGAGTATATTTTCAGGAAAGGTGGCGTGCTTGCCTCGCGTCTTCCAGAGCTGTAGCCGAGATTTCAACATATCGGTGAGATCATCCACCTTTTCTTGCTTCGCCGGCTGTATACGCAGCGTAGCAGGCCATTGACCCAGAAATTTGTTGATAGACGCTACCATGGCCGAGACGGAAGGAGCCTTTGATGAAGATCCCGGCGACGGATGTGTTACATCAATACCAACAACCATGGTCTTATCCTGGTCGATTACTCCAAGCTGCTTGTTCTGCACAATGTGATTGATGCCGCCAAATTTGAGATTCAGCTTCAACGCAACATTGGCCATGTACTGGTCCTGTCCACGAGGTTTGGCCAACTTGGAGCCTACCGAGCAAATTGTGTGGACTCCATGGATTGTGTCAGCAAGTGTCTTTATGCGTTTATATAATGGCATGTTGGCCTCCGGTAGGACGATGACGAGTAGTTGCAAGGTACTGGCCGCCTGCTGCAATATAAGACCGATCTGGGGGTCATCGGAGTGCTGTAGTAGTAATCGTCGTCCTGTTTTTGGTGGATCGGCATTAATGCCGAGCCTTCTCAAAGATTGCCAAAACTCGTTCATAACGGCCGTTAAACTCTCCTTGTCGAAAGAATCATGAGTCTGGGGAAGCGAGACCATCAAGTATGACCAATTGGTAAGCGCAGCGCCGGCGCTGAACTTGATGTTCACCATGTTCCAGCTACCCGAGCGTGGTTCAGCGGTCGTATTGCTTTTATACATGACTTTCGGCCCAGAAAGAATGCGGCCTGGGACTTTGATCAGACCTGGCTTGATGCTAAAGCCAAACGACCTCTACGCAGTGTCAGAGTCTCCGCGCCTTGTGGACATGTAACGACCCACCAGAAGAAGGTTAAAATTCTCGTCAAGACCAACTGTTGGTATTCCCTCGGCAATGATCGAGGCCGCATTCTCCCATGGTTTGCGAACGGCATGCCGAATCATTTGTTGTGTCTGAGCACCGCTGAGCTTCGACCTGGAGGGTTGGCCTTGGAGGACGATGCAGACTTCAGGCGGGAGGTACATTGGATGCTCTCGGTTGCCGCAGTTGATGAGTGGGAGTTCAGGGTACTGCAGACTTCGATTATATGCTACTTACAATTAGCGCAATTCTTTAATAACGGCGGAAACTGCTGTACTTGTTCTGAAAAAGTCAAAGACGCTTATGTACTTTCCTGAGGCTGCAGGTACTGTGCTGCCTTCTTTGGCCTTTTCCTTTCCCTTTCCCTTGCCCCCCTTGGCCTTCTTACTCGCCGCTCCAGTGTTAAGCGTCGAAGAGGAACTTGTTTCCCCCTCAAGCCAGAACTCTACACCTTTGGCTCCCGCCCCATGGTGCGTAACGCGAGGTGGGTGGGCCATGCCGTGACCGTCGTCTTTTCTCGCAAGTCCAAATATTGTTTTAACACGAGGAATAACCTCACCGGCCCTGTTGCGCTTCTCTTTCAGATGAGTAGTTTGAATGCGAACCAGTCTGAGGAATCTTTCCAATGCAGGCGTGCCGTTGACACCGTAACTGTGCATGAGTGCCTGCAGCGGGCCTGCTTTGTAGAAAGCTGCGTGGCTGACGTTGATGTTGACGAGAATTCGGCATGTCGCCATGCGCACGCTCGAGAAGAAACCTCGAACGACATCTAGGCCAAAACCTAGATCGGCTTGTCCAATGTTCTGGGTCGACGGAAAGCTCTTTGTTGATCCCATCACAGTTATGTTTTTAGACGACCTCGCAAAGTGGTTCAGAAAAATATTCAAAGTCTGTGCCCACTCCTGCTTTTCGCCAAATGAATGTGAAATATTCGTCGACGTTAGGTAGTCGATCAATGTTCCAATACTCAAAGCATTCGTATATGTGAGCTGGAAGATATACTGGACGGCACCCGCTGCCGGCTCGTCTTCTCCTTCAGGTCGATACAAGACTTGAATTTGGCTGTTGTCACAAGAAAGTTTTGTTTTGGTGAGGAGTGTTGATCGAAAATCTGTTGCTAAGCTCCCGTTAAATGGTACGAGCTCCTCCGACTGCAGCAGAAGCTCTATGAGCCGATGGTGCTTCCTGATTGTCGTCTCTGGACTGATATGTATGCTATATCTGTGTAGAGTCACCTCTGACGGCGGCAGCAACTCCACATAATTTGCCGTAAGCTCAACCTTAACACCCCTAGTACCATAAGCTGGACGGAGAGGCAAGTCTTCACGCAGATTTAAGCCGCCAAGATCGACCGCTTGCGTTGGTGGACGCAAAGTATCCTCGCATTGTCCTACTTTGGGGTCCTGACGCTGAGAGTTGCTGTAAGAAGGCTTAGTCTCCCATAGTTTGTTCACCAGTAGGTAATGGCATACAAAAAGACCTGAATCACTTGTTGACTTGCACCGCGGCCCCCGCCAGCACTAGTTCCGCCTCGAAAACCGCCGCCCCGTCCTCCTCCACGATCTCCTCGCCAGCCGCCTCGTCCCCGTTCACCACCACCTCTATTACCCCCGCGGCCTCTTCCCTGGCCATCTTTGTCACCTCTGTACATGTTTCCTCAACGCCCGTTGTTGTGTAGAAGCTGATTGAGAGCAAAATGTTTGGGTTACCGCGAACGATTATGAAGGGCTATCACGTATCAAGTTGCGAATTTCACATGCAATTCGCGGAGAGGATGGGACAAGGTAGTAAACTTTCAAGTATATACCGTCTACATTATTTATGAGGATGATTTTCAAGGAGCGAAAGAATATGAACCCAATCTACCCCGCTCGCGCAGTCACGCCACCATCCTGCAACCAATGGGCGGCCACACTATCACGTCCATGGGTGAAGCAGTCTCTCCTTGTTCGACCTTTGCTCCATCGCAAAGCAGAAAAATATTATCGACTTTTGTTCACTAATAAGTTCATTGAATAGTTTCTTCATTTATCATCGTTATTCTTTCGACAACATGCTATGCCGTCGGAATGCAAACGTCGCTCGTTCTGCGGTGGACGCAATCAGCTTTTTGAGGTGGCCTCTGCATGGCAATGTGGCCGGATTTGATTGGGCAAACGCTCCGTCGTGAGGCTGTTCAACTCTTTCAATACATCTTTCAGCTCAATGGTGACGTCTAGACTTTGCTGGCCAGTCCACTGAGTTCGCTGCCGGGTGTCAAGCCCAGATGACGCAGCGAAAGACTTGGAGCCTCCGCACAGCACATGGGAAGTAACCTCCAGCGGATTGGATAGGCAACTAAGCTAGAACATGTATATTGAGGTGGGCTGTTTGAGCAGCATAAGATGAATTTCGGGTGATGAGTGAGCTGATGACTGTCGGTGTTGGGAGAAGAGGGCAGGACTGCCAAGCAGCCCGCTGAACCACCATGTAGACACAGTATAGGTTTGGTATCATCATGAAGTAAATGGATAGAATTTTGTAGTTTAAAAAACGGACGCTGTGTGACATCTGAGATAAGCGCCGTGGTAACCTGCCACCCCGACTGATCTTTCATGTCGTACCCCCGTTGTCTTCGACGGATAGGCGTCATATACAAGCGCCAGCAGCCAGAACTAACTTGTCTGAAACTGGAAAAAATTAATAAAGTAGCATCATGGAGTATTTGAGCCAGCTACAATGGTTCTGGTGGTTCCATAGTAGGACATGATGAGCAATCTCAAAGCTAGCTCAATTCAGAAACAGTATATACCATGGCCTACGGCGACGCAGTTACTCCTTCCACTTCCTTCGAGCATGTGTATCCACACATGCAGTCACAAAAATGAGAAACTCAGCCGACGACAAAAGGACAGTCAATGCGGCGACTGCAACAAATTCAATCGGCCAACGACGTTGCGAGCAGTCAACGTCGGTGTTGATTATTTCATTGGGCTTGCCGTTATTGCACTCACCGCCGTAGTCATGGGGGTCGCGACCGGGCGGGATTTGAAGGACAAACAGCGTGCCCAAAATGAGACTCGTCATCCAGAGGCATAGTGAAACGCCTACGAGAATGCCGGGGTGTATGCCAATTGTACATTTGCGAAAACAAGGCATCAGGATCTCAGCACCATTGCAGATGAATGCAATTATAAACTGAAAAATATGATTAGCAGTTTTTAAATTGGCAGTCGGGTATGCGTCGCCTACCACAGGCGCAACTTCCACTGCAGGATTGTAGTAGAAGTTGAGCTCATCCAAGGAATAACCATGGAAACTGCTGCGTTTTCTTAGAAGCGAAAAGGTAAAACCGATGCCAAAAATACATATAATTAGTGACACGGCGTAAATTGCACATTTCATCACTTTCCACTTCTTGGTCTGTGGCGGTTGCCGCACCATCTTGCCATCGAAATCAAGTGAGACAAGTCGATGTTGCCGGCGCGTCTGCTGGTGCATTTCTGGCCAATTTCGATAAAAAAATCACTGTTGACGGCTGTCCGTATGCTATTTTTCTTGGATTCAATAGCGTTTTCCATGTTGGCAACTAGTTCAAGATTGTGGGAAGCAAGGGATATAAGGGCCACTTACCTGATAATGCGAACGTACGAAGGGCCGAAATTTAGCAACAGAAACCTAACGAGGTCTTAGCCATAGTTTATACGAGTTCAGGGGTTGCGAAGCTCGGATAGGTCATAAGAAATTATGGATAAACGCCACCAGAGGACTCCTTCGCATTGTCTTGTGCATTGCCTGTGTGGCAGGTTTTCTCGAACTAACTAGTAATACGAGCTCGACATGTTCATCCGAAGTAGACTAACTGAAGAGAGCACTACTTTGACTATCACGAGCTGAGGCTAGAGCTGCAAGGTACTAGTTTAGTACTATGTTTTTAGCGTTAGTTACTTAATTTAATTAGTTATGCATAAATAGAAAGCGTCGCTTTTCTGCTGGCTTAATCTTATCGCCGTAAAGGCATTTTAAGGGTTGGAATAAGAAGGCTGCTACGCAACTTCGTCCCAGACTTGTACTGAAACGCTTCAGCGACGACGTATCCAGGCCACTTCTTACTAAAGCCCCAGCATGAAAAGGAGCATTTTTAGCTACTGATCCTTCTGCACTAGTTAGTTGCACCATTGCGAAACTCAAGTATTAACTGTAATAGTCATCATCGTACATATAACAGAGGTTTACGAGTGCATTTCAAATCATATCTTTGGGAAGTTTTGATACAGAGATGTTATTGTGGAATACAATGTGTTTTAGGCAGTTGCACCAAGAGTAACTACTATATTGGTTTATAAAAGCAGGCGAGGTTGCAGAGTCTAGCTTTGTGTGGCTGCATTTAGTACACCACTCCCTCTGCAGCTAAATTTCAAACTTGAACCCTTCACCAACATACAAAACAAAACCTCGCAAAAGACAAAAAGAATGAAATGTCAAAAAAACATACAACAGCCGGTNNGACCCAACTACTAATCTGCCGATTAGCAGCTTATCTATGGGAGAGCGGACGGGATCCCGAGTTTTCTGCTATCTATGGTCGTATGTGCCTGATATGGAGCTAATCTGAATTATATACACCGGCTACTACAATGTTTTTTAGTGAAGACTTTACTTTTTAAGGTGATTAGTTGTCTCCTATATATGGGCTCTTGTAATGAGGGTATGCATTGCTCTCAATAGAAACAGAATATGGTCTTCATATGTGTTCCGAGGCTTAATGAGGATAATCACAACAGCCTGAATAGGCCATCGCGCAGATTTTCTCCGCCCAAAATTTCCAGTGCACAGGAGAACAAAGCCCTATAACTAGTTGAAAGTGCCGGTACTGTTCATTAATCATCACTGGAGATTTCTCTGAACCCTCTGCCTCGAACTTTAGGGGCGTTCGCATGGTTGGGCTGCTAGGGCCGGCTACAGAAGAGTTTCTGGCCGGCTAACATTTACATGGCAGGCGTATAAGTCGTACATAGTTGGGATTCCAAAATAAAGATTTAAAATTAATCTACTGAGATAAAAACCACTCGAATCGGTTCCACCAGAAATGGCACTGCATTGCCACCTTAGCGTAACGTAAGCAGGGAGGCATAGATTGCTGTGCTGTTGCGTAAATGAATGTTGCCTAGTTAAAAAAAAAAAAGCCTTACTGTCGACAATGCCTTAGTATAGAGCGACAGAATCCAAGTATGTTATAGCAACGCTAATAAACACGAAATTCCTCGTCGGTTGGCAATTTTGTGGATGCCTTTTCTGTACAGAAGGGTTTTGACGCAGACTGCGTACCAGAGGCATTGTCACTCTGGCCGACGAGTTAATGTCTAAACTGGGCCTCAACAGATCCGATGGTTTTCCCGTCGATCTCTAAAGAAAAGGTCATAAGGGCTGACTTAAAAGATATGACCAAGTCATAATCTATCGTCCAGCTGTGGTTTCCTTAGCAATTGACATATCAGAACGTAAACCAGGCAACTTACTAAGGCACGCCAAGAGCGGAATGCTCTGGCTTTGCCAGAACAAGATCTGTTGATTGTGCGGGAGATGCCTTGGGCGGTCCAATTTTTTGAACAAAGTAGGACTTGTCTACATTTTGAAGGTTGGCAACCAAAATGCAATTGGTCTTGACTCTTTGAGCTCTCGATCTGTGCAATGGCGCATATCTATGTGCTGGTCAGGCCACTGTCCAGAATAGAGGAGCCCGGAACCAAGATTTCGACTCACCTGTCTTCCGAATCATACAAATACTCCGAGAAGATTAGATCATCTTTTTGATAGAATAGCGGAAACGATCTACAGAATGACAGCTTGATTTTCTCAGCCCTGCCAATATTGTCGCCAATCTTGATATGCCAATTCATCTGCTAGAGTTTCAGTTTCTTGATCATTTGTGGAACATAGCTTTCTTACTCGAAGCACTCGAATTTTTCCATCAAATTCGTCCACGAGCGTTTCTTGCCTCTTGTCAGTTCGTGGGTCAAAAATGGCAGCAGCTTCAACTCCGTAATGCCGCACGGCCGAAATACTCGTGACGACGGCACTGTTGGTTAGCTTTGACAAGGCAGCGCCCCTGTAATAGGAGATGATTAGTATGGGATTTTGGTATTTCCATGGCTAAATTGGAAGCCGAAATCATAGTCATAGTTACTTAGCGATGGCTGCCCATGCATCAGTCGGCTGAGCCACTTTAATGGTTTCGTTGTCTTTTTGTACCCGATCCAGCAAGTAGCGACTCTCTCCAAACCCCCCGACAAGAAAAATTGCCTGGAGGAAGTAAGTTGGATGTTTTTCATTAATTTCGTGGCATTAGGTCAAGTTTGTCAGCTTGCGGCGTACCTTTACGTTTTTCTTCTTTAGTTGAACCGACTGCACTTGATCGCGAATCAGCTTCAATATGTCCGCTACGACAGGCTCAAAAACTTTTGCCACAGTGTCTCTATCAGATGAGTTGGAAAATTAGCAAGCAAAAGCCACTCTGAAGTAGACACTTACGCTTCCATGCACCACTCGTCATCCTGTAGACCATTTTCCGGGTCGTCATCCAGTCCGGCTCCACGGAGGCGGATGTAATATTCTTTGTCTGGGTCTCCCATAAAGTCCTTCTTGACACCATCTTCGAATGTAGCACGCGCATCAAAAAAAGCCCGACTTGATTTGAATTCATTCCATCTGTCGTCAGGGATAATGTCCTCGAGGAAAGCAGCAAATCGTTTGTTCAAGGCCAATGACCCGACCATCCCACCTAGTAACCAAGGTTAGCACAACCGCTCAACTGTTACCGAAAGAGGATTGAGCACCCGTCCCCGGAACAATCTCCTTCACCAGCAGAGTCGGCGAGGTTTGCTCAACTTCGTACGACACCAAGTCAACGGTACCACCGCCAGCGTCGCAAATGACAATGACATCCTGAGGCTGGAGCTCGAAGGACTGTTCTCGAATCGTATACAGCGCAGCCGCTTCAGGCTCTTTGATCAGGGTAACGGGGAAAATTCCTGCCTCCTTGGCTGCCTATAAACCGAGTTAGAGTCCACACCAATACCATTCGCGTAGTTTACAGAAAGCTTGATCTTGCAAAGTGAAATGAAGCAGCGCTTACCGTCAAAGTTGCATTTTTCGCAGCATCGGACCATACGGCGGGAACTGATCATCTCAGTAAGTACAGAGTCACCCACAGGCTAAAAAGGCTGCACTCACCTGACATGACATAATCAATGTCATACGAGTCTAGATCAGTCCCTGCGATTTTTGTCGCTATCTCTGTTTTGGCATGAGCATGAAGAGCACGCAGAAAATCTGTAGCTATTTTTTGCGGCGATTTCGGAAGCCCCTTAATTATTTTTTTCACATTACTTGACGGAACATGTGAAGGCAGCGCCTGCTCTGGATCCAGAAGCAATTTTATGCCAATAATACTGTCGTTTGGTGTTTTGACGAGCGCTCCCCAGTTGAAATTAGTCACGTCATCTTTCTCGTACACGACCACTGTCTGAATCTTGGGCGTTTTGAGACCTCGATTGCCTGACCCGAATTTCAGTACGCCTGCCAAAAGCCGAACCAGAGGTAAATGAACGCACCAGGCCAACTTTCTACCACGTATGGTTTGGCATCCTGTTGTTCAGGGAAACAATATGCAACTCCGGAATATGTCGTTCCAAAATCGATGGCGAGGATCAAGCGCTTTGCTGAAGTCTCAGACAAGTTCATGCTGGCGAGCTTGCTGCCAGCTAGCATCAGAGAGTCATCCATGTCTTAAAAAGAAATACTTTGGACGGGGATGTTGCAACAATATTTTGCAATTTCTTGTATATGGTCAAGCTAAGAACAGCTGTGTAAGTCAACGTCTCGTGCTTCAGTACTTCACCATACATACTACACGTACAACTCACGAAAAGAAAATTGCGGACTCTCTTGTTACCCCTCTTTCTACAGGTTCAGGCAACGAGAGGTAATAGGGAAATGACCAGGTGGTGCCCATGCATGCATGTGCATGGGTAGGCAGCACACAAGTGGGGTTGTCGTCGTAAAGGATGAGGAGCAGGACTGAGCAATAAAAAATAAAGAAATCAAACTTCTCCTTGGTTGCACAACTTGCGATACTAAGCAACAACCTACCATGGACAACTTTTTTTCCACTAGGCGCCTCTTCTCACGGACTACACCTCTCTCGTCAGCCACTGCCAGAGAAGATAGAAACAGCGGAAGCAGCGGCTCCATTGAAGCAGGAATGACCCGGCATGGCTCTATTCAAAAAGCTGCAGTAGCCCATCGCCGTTTAGATGGCAGTGACGCTACTGACTATGATGAGGGTGTTCTGAAGTCTCGAGAAATAAAAAAATCACCCGTCTCACCAGTTCAAGACGCTGTAGGAAGGCCGCCATCGAGTAGTAAAACTCTGCTGACCGCGGTTCGTAGATGCCCACCACCTCGACAGGAGGTGATGACTCAAGTGACACAATAATGGAATCCCCTTCTTCGGCAATGCTAAATCCACTTGATGAAGCTGTCAAGGTAAACTCATGGCCATCCGTCAATGAACCAGCAAAAGTGTCATAGCGCTAACATGACGAGATGCAGAGTGTGGAACAAGCAACAAATCTACACCAAAGAGAAGACATGCGAGAAATGGCAGCATTGAAAGATAGAGTCGCTGTATTAGAAAATGAGGTGCACTTTGCACATGGCGAGCTTCGAAAGGTAAAAGAGCGAGAACAGAAGTTGTTAGACAAAATTCTCGACAAGACACAAGGCGAACAGTTTTATGATAGCGACCTCGCTCGTTCTTTTCGAAACATCAGAGAGGAAGTTCAGCGTCTGGCAAAAAGTCCTCTCTATGCGACCAGTAGCAATAATCGGCGTCCTTGGGTAGCTGAGCAAAAGGAGAGCGAAGAACTCCTCGAGCAGTGGCATACAGTGCCACGAAAAGAACGGCAGCTACTGATGAGGAAGCATATGTTTGAGCATCTTAATCAATACTTTTTTGGTGGAAATTATTTCGGGTTATCTAGCGGTGAAATGACTAGCCGCGAGGCTGCCGTATTTCGGCGTATGGAGGCAAATCTAAGTGATTTTGAGAGCGAAGTACAGCATCGAGGAGGTGTGTGGAAACTGAACTCCATCGGCAACGCCTAACCTTCTAACTTTCTCGGTAGTCGATGAAGAAGCCATTGCAGACTGGAGGGTTGCTACATTGAAGTGTATTCGCCTCGGCCGCCTAACGCAGAATCCGGGAGCCGAGTTTGCAGGAAAGATTTTTCGCCGTTTCGAGCGCTTCACCGTCGAGGATCTGTCGGATTCCGATTTGGAAAAGCTGCGCAAGCGAATTTTGCAGCTCTGTCAAGATGCCGCTAGCTTGCAACTTCGAATGCGCAGCTCACACGAAAGCTATGAGTGCTGGGTGCCAAGAGAGGGGACAGATCTTGCCGGGGTTGAAGACTGGGCGGAAGGATATGCAGTTTTTAACGGTAACGATAACGACATGGGTCGAGAAGTTTGCTTTGCCCTATTTGGTGCGTTGGTCAAACGTCCCAAGTACCAGAGTGAAGGAGAACTCGTTCTTGAAAAGGCCCAGGTAGTAACTTTTGCCCACCACTGATGCGTCCATAGTCAGCAGTCGAGATTTCTGAAGAAATATGCAGGCTAGTGTAGGCTTCTATTTGAGCACAGTTGCGGATACATTGCTGACTCTGTGAGCGAGTGCTGCAGCCTCACCCCGGCCCTGTTGTGTGGTCTGTTGGACATTGTGACTGGTTTTACAACATATAAAGTTTATTTCAGTATACAGTTATCGCGACAGGATAATTTATTTACTTTGATAGGAGGCGATTCCTGTCTTCAAAGCTACGCGATTTCAGAAGATGTTGGGCTTGATGTGGTAGGACTGTCTTAGCCTCAATGGCCTTGTGACGACATATAGGCAGTTAATGCAGCAGGACGCCTTTTTCCGCGAAAGTATTCCAGCCTTGAAGGAGTTTAAATACTTTTGCACGCGGCCAAGCTTGCCAAGAGCCAATACTCTGTGCCCACTTGACTGTTGTATCAGATCTTTATCTAGAGCCTCTAGAAGGTATTCCATGCTGGGGTATCCCATTGAAAGCTCGATGCTTTCATTTATCAGGTCAACTTGAAACGAAAACATTAATCAAGTCTAACTCATGGAATTGAAGCCATGCATGATAGTCTAGACGCGAATCTGTCAGCTCCCGAGGTCTCAAAGTACAGCTCCCGAAAACCAATCGAGGCCTTCAAGTGAGAGAAGCTTCCCAATGTCAGAAAATTCCGAATCCAGCTCCAAACCCATGCCATCAGATTCCAAGGCTCCACTCCCAGAGAGCAAGGATGAAGCCGTGCCCTGGTTGTCCAGGGAGGTGGACTGATCGCAGCCGTCAACATTGGCAGCGACACGATACGTCATATTTTCTGCACTCTCGTGAACCTCGATGAAGCTGTTTTGTGTATGGCTCAAAGTAGTCCTCCCAGACTGTTCTATTGTTGAGAGTTTCACAAAGCTACCCCCTTGTTGTCCAGCTGCATCTCTTTGACGTCGCGCGACGCTTGACACACCAGTTGCTGTGCTATTTTCGGCTTGAAATCGTCGGGCCGAGTCCATCATCTTCTCCGCAATCGTCTCAAACGCATCGCGATATTTCTTCGCACTCGACCACTGCTCGGTAATGACGTACAAAACAGTAGAGCATGCCCCGACGTCACTGACGCGCTCCGCCGAATAAATCGCGGGACAAGTGCAGACGCAGTAGATAAGAGTGAAGCCAGCGACAAAGACTGCGTGTAAATCTCGCAATGTAAAGGGGACGGGTGATAGCCGATGCAGGCGGCGGTAGAGTTGACAAATTTGCCCGGAGGCCTCTGCGCATGCTGCGTAATCGGCTGGATCAAAGTGATAGTTGTGGCGGCTTTCCGTCATCAAGGGCTGCAACAATGACCGACGCGCTTTGTGATACTCTAGGAGCAGCTCACTCTTCTCAACATCCACAGGTCGGTCGTGGGATTGGTGTGGCTGCACGTCATTCGAAGCGGTCGCATCTTGTTCGTCGGAGCTATTTGAAGGCGGTCGCTGAGGAGTAGATCTTTGCGCCGGCGATTCTTGAAATGTAGAAATCACATCATCTCTCCATCGATCAAGTTGATCGAGAAGCCCCGATGTGGTGGAACGCGATTGCTGCTCAGAACTGGTCCTTCTGATATGATGCAAGGCGAGCCGAATTTGAGTGTGAATTTGGTAGAGTTGCACATGATACATGTGGAAACTCAAAGGTGTCCTCTGTGGTTCTTGGTTAAAGTTTTGCCGTTGCCGAACAAATTCATCCTGGTCACGTTCCTTATTCGTGACGGCAGGTAAGTCGAGTTCAATTTCCTCGTCTGCCAGTGCAAACGGCCGACCGAGTACAAGGGCTGTTTTTCTTTCAAATATGTATGCACTCCAAAATAGCCGTTTCCGACTTTGGTCAATCTCAGCATGGTGATGGTCTATTACCCGCTGCTTGTGAAGTCCTAGCTCCAAGCACTGTCTGATGGCTAGACCAGCCAGATGCCAAACGCTGGTCCCTACGGAAGACAGTTCGTATTAGTTCTTGCCTTGTCCTTTTGCTATTACATTTTATGAAGTGTATAATCTTACCATATGGGGAACGCATTGAGTGTATGGCCAAAAGGAGCGTCACCTCGATGGACTTGGTACTAGTATACTTGAGGTCTTGGGTGATGGTTTCCATTGCCCGCAGGAAATGCCCGTCGGGCACCCGACTTGAGATCTGATGTTTGCCGAGTAGTTGGAGACATCTTGATCCGATGGCGTATACAAGATGCAAGATGGTCAAATCAATCCTTTCCGGCAAAGTCTCGGATTGGTCTTCAGACGGCTTTGTAATATCTTCATGTAGTTTCCACAGCTTTGCGATATTAAGAAATGGGTATAAGGGGTGAACAAGAGAAGTGTATGCGCGAAGATAGTCTGCTCCAGTTTGAAATGAAGGAGGATCGGCTGATGTAGCATTGGCTTTGGGTGGCCGTTTTGAGAAAGGACGATCCGCAAGCAGGGGCAGTGAAATGTCTGTCGAATTGCCATTCGAGTCAATTGCTATTTGGACAAAATGCGCAAGACTAAGACCGGCAGAGAAGCCAAAATAATGAGGTTCGGCGGCTGCACAGGATGATAAGACTCCAAGACCAAGTGCAAGGCCGCCTGCGCCGACCTCGCCAACATCGTTGACGACCCTGTGGGCTGGCGTTGCTATTTCTGCTTCGGTATTTCTACCATATACACCACCAGAGGAATATTGCGAATTCCCGTCAGTGGCGTGGTCTGCCTCAAGCTGGCGGACACGCTCTTCCAATTTCCTCACATACGACGATGGATACGCCTGTGTGGTGGTATATGTACACGTCACATTGGCACGATGGCAATTGGAACATGCGGGACTAGAGTTATCACACTTGTGCACATTTCATGTTAGTCTATTTTCTCTGAACTTTTGCATTACTTCTGTATTAGAGAAAACTGACCTTTTGTCGCCGACTTTTGCAGCGCTGACAAGCGACCAAGACCCTGGGACGCTTTGCGGGCCGTGGATTCACGGACGGGAGTGCTTGGTCAATCGCATTCTCCATGTCGGATGCAAGCAGTTTTCTTTCGGAACCGTGGGCATCTACCACTGATAGTACTATGCTTCGTGCTGGAAACCACAATCTCCATATCACCTGTGTCGGACTGGCCCGAGATAGTCTATCAAGAGGCGGCGGCATCAAGAGGCATAGCCATGCATAGATAAGCATAATGATTTATCGGGGCGTTGTTCTATGCGGGTGTCAACAGTATAGGTGGCCTTGGCTACAAGCTGCTGGGACTTCAACAGTTGGGTGGTAAATAATTGGCTGTTGAATAGAAGTTTTATAAAGGTACAAAGATGCTTTTCAAATACAATCTTGATAGAACCAAAGTGCGAGCTGCATAGGAAGTACTGCGTTTGCTACGACAGCTATCAAACCCCGCTATATGCATCGGCAGCCTGTAGCCAGGCACCAGGAACCAGGACACCACCTCGCAACTTAGTGCCATGCAACGGACAATTTAGATTGAATAGCGCCGCGCATCAAACGCCATGTTTCGCCTCACTGCAGTTCTACGCAGTCAAGCGCGCCATGCGTCGCTCGAAGCTGTCGTTGTCGGTGGTGGCCCAGCAGGCCTCGCCGTTGTCGGCAATCTCCTGCAGCATCTCCCAGACGCCAGTCAGCAGCAGCAGCTTTGGGTAGATGCGTCGTTTCGTGCCGGGCGCGTCATGGCAAAATATGGCGAGGTGCCTAGCAACACAAAGGTTGACCTCTTTTTGCAGTTTGCCAACGCGCTGGCGCCATTTCGTCACATTGTTGAGACTGCAGCCAAGCCAAATGCCATTACCGCGCTGCAAGGGCTCGCCCAGGACAAGGGGTGTGAGCTGCGCAAGGCTGCTGATATGTGCTTGATGCTGACAGAAGGACTCAAAAGCCACTTCTCAGAAGCCATTCATCAACATCCTGGCAAAGTCACAAAGGCAGTACTAGACAAGGTGAGTTGATTGATGTATGCTGATGTCGGCTCTGCACGATCCCGTGCTGACGAATGGAGTCAAGTCTACTGGCGTCTGGACCGTAAGCATGGACAATGCAGACCCGGTCACTTCTAAAAGACTGGTGCTATGCACTGGCTCTAGTCCCATCAGCTCAATACCGCCAAACTTGCAAGGCAGCTCCGGCTCTGGGCTGGCCTCTATTCACCTGGATACCGCCCTCAAGCCAACTCTCCTTGCCACATCTCTGGACCCCAAAACGCCCGCCACTGTCGCCGTTGTCGGCGCTTCGCACTCCGCCATCTTGGTGCTCATGAACCTCTACAATCTTGCCGCCACCTCTCACCCTCATCTCCAAATCAAGTGGTTCAGCAGACACAAGGAACTGCGTTATGCAAAGCAAATGGACGGCTGGATTCTATACGACAACACCGGTCTCAAGGGCGACGCGGCGCAGTGGGCGCGCGACAACCTCGACGAGGCAAACTTTCCCGCCAGCCCAGTTAGCAAGACCATTACCAAGCTATTCACACCTCCCGGCGCTGGTGAAGAGCAAGTGTATCAAGCAGAGCTGCCAAAGTGCACGCACATTGTCCAGGCCATCGGCTATCAACAGGATCCTCTGCCCGCTCTCACCACTGTCGAAGGTGCCGATTCCGAGGCCGTGACACTGGGTATACATCACGACGGCTTCTCGGGTCGATTCTTTGCCAGTGACGCAAACGGCGCACGCACCACATCATTTGTCCCCGGACTGTACGGTGCAGGCATTGCCTTTCCGGAATGTGTTACGGATCCCGCAGGCAATGTTGAGAATGCCGTAGGCTTCTGGAAGTTTATGCGCTTTCTCAAGCAGGCTGTGCCTCAATGGGTTGAGAAGCCCTGAGCCGAGTGACTTGCATAATCCTCTCCCCAAGCTCTCTTGGCAGTAACGAGTATCAGCTAATAAGGATCGCCGTAAGCAGCGCTAGCCTAGCACCAGTACTGTATTTTTCTCGCCGCGCATTGAGAGACGATCAGCGTACTGCCATCCACCAAACCATTGCACCGTTGTATAGATTTCATTTTGTCCTAATCGCCATTAAATCTTAGAATAATTAGACAGCATCAGGCACCCATTTTCGGGTTCGATTTTCGCCTGTAACGACTGGATGTTCGCTTCTCATTGCGAAGGCCAACGTTTATCGAATGAATACCACACCTAGAGTGTCTTATTAAGATACTCGGCACGTTTTACCTATGTACTCTTCTGGCTTTTATTTTAGAAAGCTGCAATGCCTTGCGATAGGTGTGGGCCATCTGTCGGACCAGCCCGATGACGCCAGCGACTTCCAAGCCAGCCGTCAACAATTAGACTACGATTTCTCAAACACAATTACAGTCTCCCTTTTGATATCAATCCGTCAGTCCATCATGTCCCTTCACCCACCGCGCATTCGTCTTGGGGTCATTGTGCCTTCCTCCAACACGGCACTGGAACCTTTGACGCAGCAAATGGTCGCTGCCATTCCACGTATAATAGCTCACGTCACCGTCCATTTTGCCCGCTTCAGAGTGACAAAAATTGAACTGTCGGATGAATCAACAGCCCAATTCGCTCTGGAGCCTATGCTGGAGGCAGCCAGGCTCTTGGCCGATGCCAAGGTTGACATGATTGGTTGGAGCGGCACTTCGGCATCGTGGTTGGGTTTTGCGTCCGACGAAGCGTTGTGTCGGGCCATCGAGGACGTCACTGCTATTCCAGCAACATCCTCGGTGCTGGCAATGCATGCTACTTTGTCTACAATGCCCTCGCCCGCAATTGGTCTTCTTACGCCCTATTTGCCTGAAGTCAATTTCGCGATTGTCAACACATTCGCGGCCGCAGGACTTCCAATCGAGGAAGCCAGGTCTCGATGTGCTGGATTGTCAACAAATTTTGACTTTGCGTCTCTCTCGGATGAGCAGCTGGACAATATGATGCAAGAAATCGTCGAAAATGGGGCCAAAACTGTGCTTATTGTGTGCACCAACGTCGGGGCGGCGCATCGCGCTGTGCTGTGGGAACAGAAGCATAAAATCAAGGTCCTAGACTCTGTTGCGACGGTTCTGCTAGGCATGCTTCACCGCCTCGGAATTGAGTATTCACATCTAGCTGAGGACTGGGGTTCAGTTTTCAATAAATGAAGTTTAACTAAATAATAGATGCACATTTTATTTACACGTCGTAAGCCGCAGTTACAACGCAGCTCGGAGAACATCCCACTCCCTTCCCATCCTGCGCTGATACGGCAGCGCGCACGATTTTCTTTTTACAAACTGCCCAACGCCAACATTTCCTACGATTCTCCCATCTTCAAAGACCACTTTGCCCCGCAGCAGTACTCTCTTCGGCCAGTTCATAAACTCTATTCCTTCATATGGCGAATAGTCGCAGCCGTCGTGCAAATCTCGGTCGTGATTTAGTCGTCTGGGCGCAAACGTGTCTTGAGGATGCCAGATAACAAGGTCTGCATCAGAGCCAACTTGTATGGCACCTTTCTTGGGATACAAACCGTAGAGCTTCGCTGGGTTCTCGGAAGTCAGTTCAACGAACCTCTTCACGTCAATGCACCTACGCTTGAGGACACCTTCCGAGAAGAGCAGCGGTATCCTTGTCTCTACTCCAGGTAGGCCATTTGGTATCCGTGTGAATCTAAACAAAACATGGTCAGCCTTGATTTTTCCTTTGATTTTTATTTTCAACGGCGGACTACACTTACGTTGAGCTACCATGCTCGCCTTCTGAGTAGCCTAGCTTCTTTCCTCTGTTGTCGTCGAAACTAATACAGTGTTAGCCAGGGTACAAATCCACGCTGAACTATTGCCATCCCATACCGATATGGACAGTGGTCCGACGAAAAGATCGTAAATGTGCCATTGGCGATCCCCTCCCAAATCGCCTCGATATCTCTTGGGTCACTCCGCAGCGGCGGCGAGCACACAAACTTGGCGCCGCAAAAGTGCTCCCGATCTAGATTCTCCTTCCCCAGCAACAGGTACTGCGGACATGTTTCGGCAAACACAGGCTTCAGCTTTGATTGAGCTTTACGAATCACATTCATGGATTCCTGCACCGACACGTGGACGATGAGCATAGGAGTATCCATGACGGACGAAAACGTAATCGCGCGATTCACAGCCTCGGCTTCGGCCTCGGGGGGGTGCGCGATGGCTTTGTACATGGGGTCTGTGAGCTGTCTCGCCTCGAGATGCTCCGTGAAGAAGTCGACGAGATCGCCGTTTTCGGCGTGTACGAGAGCAACCATACCGAGCTCGCGCGCCTTTTTCAGTGCCATGAGGACCTGGCGGTCGGATATTCGCATGTGTTTGTAGGTGAGAAATAGTTTCATGCTCATGATCCCGCCCTCGAGGGCGAGTTCTGGTAGCTCGTGCTCCAGGACTTGCTCGGTGGGATCTGTAATTATGGCGTGAAAGCCATAGTCTGCATATGAACCCTGCTCAGTGGCAAGGGCATGGTACTTTTGAACTTGTTCCTTGAGTGATTGTCCTTTTGACTGCTCTGCGAACAGAATTACTGTGGTTGTCCCTCCAGCGACGGCGCTCCTGGTGCCAGTCTCGACTGGTACCGGTTAGCAAATATGGTGCAAAGGGCTTTCAGCTGACAAAAGAAGATGAATTGAGAACGACCAGGAAATCTTACTTGTGTCGGCACTGACGTAGCCGGCCTCTTTGGCTCTAGGAGACCGGTCCTGAGACAGGTGTACATGGCCATCAATGCCACCTGGTGTCACAATAGCGCCGTCGCAATTGATGATGCATGTATCTTCTGTTGCGACTAAATCAATCCCAATGCTGGTAATAGTGCCTCGTTTGATGCCAATGTCGCAGGTGTAAGCACCGTTAACACAGGCACCGCGCAAGATTGTATCAAACTCTTGCATTTTGTCGTCCAGCTCAGAACACACAGGCACGAGAATGGCGATTAATCTCGCGGCTGTCTTGGCCTTTCTTCAGTCTTGATTTCGTTTCCTTTGTTTCAATTCATTTTACACGTGGAATTGACTTTTGGACAGCGATTAACCATCGGAGACATTCCGATGACCCACAATGTTGCTATCATCCATCATTCCTACAATCATCGGGTTGGTCCGTTAGTTTCGTGGCTTTCGCGCCACTATCGAGCTATCAGCTAGTCATTCCAATTCCTTATCACCCACTCCGCCAGTACAAGGCGTTATCATCACTCTCTCTAGCAATAAAGCGATATGGCCGTTCCGACATATCTAGCGATCTTTGCTTCGGATCAACCTTGCTTTGCCTTACCCCAGGAAAATAAGGAGATAGGCGCGATACTTGAACTTGATGTCTGTCAGCTGAGCCCTTCTAACCGATTGGTCTCGATAAGGTTCCTCGGTAGTTACGGAAGAGTCTTTGCCCATTCGTATAAGATGCGCTTGAACTTCGCATGAGAGAAACAACAGAATGCATGACGATCACTAAGGATATTCTTCAACATGCATCTGCCGCAAATTCCTCGTTCGAAAACAGAGTGGAAGCGTGCGTTGAGCACCAACTCTGGCGATGGCACCAAATCGTCCACATGGATCAACAAAGATCTCGCGCCTACACCATCGAGCGCCAGAACTTGGTCCTGGTGAGTTTCTAGCGAGAATTCAGTTGCATGGCCCTCTTTACTAATATGCAAACCAGGATCTCACTCAGTAGTTATTGGTGGGGTGTAAGTGCCAGAAATTTGTGATGGCACTGTGGAATACTGACAGCCGAATCAGAATGCTTTTAATGCCAGTCAGTGGTCCAATGGTGCCAGTTTGATCGCGGTTGGTCTCAACTGGTGGCAGGCTTTAATCGCCTGCATGCTTGTAAGAACGCCGACAACAATCCAGAAAATTGCATTGCTAACTTTACTGCCTAGGCAAACCTGCTCTCCTCCAGTGTCGCACTGGCTCTCGGCCGACCTGGCGCCAAGTATCACGTTGGATATCCCGTTCTCGCCAGAGGCGTTTTCGGAATGTATGTGAACTGAATTCTCTATGATAAATAGTCAGCAACTAACTTTGGGGCAGGTACGGGATGTTCTTTTTTGTTTGGGTCCGTGCCGTGGTTGCCACGATTTGGTATAGTTTCCCGAACCCCCACCCCAGCCTCTTACGGGCTTGACTTACAATTATGCAGGTTTGGAGTACAGTCATATTTTGGGTCACAGCTACTTAGCGTCTTGTTGCGGTGTGTTTTCGGCAACTCTTGGTGGCACATGGCCAACCACATGCCCGAGAGTGCAGGAATCTCCTCACGCGACCTACTGGCCTTTTTCTTGTTCTGGATACTCGAGATGCCCTTCTTGGCTGTGCACCCGAGAAAAATCAAATTTCTTTTTGCGGTTTGTGATCCAATCTCTTCTCCAGGTACGGGCTCCATCTTCTAACGCTCATTCAGGTCGAGTCTGTCATCTGCCCGGTTGCCTGCATCGGCGTCTTTGCTTGGTGCATCCACTACGGCGGAGGAATCCACGCCCAGAGTCTGACAACTGCTGCCCATGTCAGCGGCGGAAGTCTTGGATGGGCCATGCTCAATGGCATCAACAGCTGTCTTGGCGTCACCTCTGCGCTGTTGGTAAACGTACGTATAGAGCTGACCGAAGGCATTTGATGTGCACGCTAACCGGCAAGCAGCAACCTGACCTGACGCGATACACCCGACGACCCAAAGATGCGGGATGGCGGCAAGCATCTTCCATCTTCGCAAGCAAGACGCTCATCTTCTTTTTCGGAATCGGGGCCACCGCTGCTGTGCAAGGTAAATTTGGCCAGGCCTACTGGAACCAGTGGGATCTCCTCAATGCCATACTCGATCGATTCTGGGGTCCTGCTGCTCGCGCAGGTTGCTTCTTTGCTTCATTTGGCATGGCATTGTCTGTTTTGGGCGTCAATGTCGGATGCAATGCCATTCCATTTGGTGAGTTTCAGCATAAACGACTAGTCACGCCTACCAAGCTAACAACTCTTCCAGGAGCTGATATCACTGGCCTTTTGCCCAAAGTATTCACCATCGTTCGAGGTCAACTATTCTGCGGGCTTCTGTCTCTGGCCATTGTTCCATGGAAGCTGACAACTTCTGGGTCTGCATTCTTGACATTTCTTGGGAGTTACAACATCTTTATTGCGCCGATATGCTCGGTGAGTTGACCCAAATGATCACTACGACGCTATATTCTAACACAAGCTCTAGATCATTATTGTCGACTACTACTTTGCGAAGCGAGGAAATATTCACACTCCCTCACTCTTTGATCCATCAAAGGGCTCCCTGTATTATTACTCCAGAGGATGGAACCTCAAAGCGCTCGCGTGCTGGATCTGTGCCGCCACCTTTGGTATTCCTGGTTTGGTTGGCGCGTACCACCCAACATGGGTTTCTGCTGCCGCGACGCATATCTATCAGACAGGCTGGGTGATCTGTTTTGTGGCTGCCGGTGCATTTTATTATGTAGTTCAATTGGTGCTTCCGTCCAAGGTGATTCCGGATGGACAAGAAATCGAGAATATTGGGTACGAGGAGATGGCACAGACGGATGGATACCTGGTGGGCGATGCAATTGTAGAGTTCCCGGTTTTGGAGGCACGTCAAGGAGAGGGGTCTAGGTCGACAGAGGGCAGTATTCTCACGTCGAAAGAGATGCCCGTCTCTGCATCAGAAGTTTAGCCCTCCTTGTTTAACTTAGTAGCTGCCTTTTGTTATTCAGTTTGGAATATTGTCCAAGAATATCTTCCGTCGCAGAATTTGCAGTTTTGTCTTGTCGCGAAGCATGTAGTCCTGTTGATTCTGTTGATTATGTTGATAGTATTGACGTTGCTGTCAGTTGAGGTCGTTGAGGCTGTTGAGGCTTCCTACTAACAGCGCCTACTAACAGCGCGTCAGTTAGGGCTACTTCCAGCACCTTTCCAGCGCCTTCGGAAGATTTTCTTTAGAATTGGCCTAATAGCAAGAGCTGACAAGTAACAAGCAGAAAAGTCATGTGGCCGTACGTTGAGCTCGCGTTCGGCCAGCCGTATATCGGTCGCCCAGATTGCGTGAGGCGTACATTGGTTATCGGCTATTAATAAAAATGTAAACAATGCTGCCAGAACTTTTAGCTTCTGATTATGACATATCGATAGTTCACAGCACGTAAATGCCCCATCTCTCGCTCGGATAGATCGGGAGGGTCCGATAATTCGGACTGGTCCGACTGTCATTGCAATCAATCTGTGGCACTATGACCTGGCAAGTGCCGTATTTCTTCTCATATCGCATATCATCACCTTCAAGGACAAAATTAGCTGGATTAAACTCAGTCTAACTTGTAAACGAAAATTAGCCAATTCTGCCAATGGATGCCGATCTTGTCATTCGCAACGCCGTTGTTGTGACAGCCTCTGATGTCTGGCCGCAGAGCGATGTTGCGATCAAGGCAAGTCCAATTCAAAGCTAAACAAACTATTTCTAATCAATCATCGCAGGACGGGACAATTATTTCAGTTGGAAGTCATTTGCCTATGCGGACTGGCGTTGAAGAAATCGACGCAGAGGGTGCACATGTCACACCCGGAGGCATTGATTCACATGTTCACCTCTCTCAGTGGTGGAATCCAGGACCTGATGAACCACAAAAGACGATTCCAACTGATGGTACAATCCCCAATCTTGATAAATTCACAGGAGATACATATGAAACTGGTTCCAGAAGTGCCATCGCTGGAGGAACTACCACAATTCTCAGCTTTGCCTTGCAATTTCAGGACGACGATAGTATCATCCCGGTGATTGAGGAATACCACAAGCTTGCAGCCGGCCAGTCATACTGTGATTATGCATTTCACGTCATAATCACCAACCCAACTCAACGGGTTCTTGAAGAGGAGCTCCCAGTCATGGTTGAGAAGTATGGCATCACTAGCATCAAAGTCTACATGACGTATGCCGCGCTGAAACTCAGCGACTATCAAATTTTGGACGTACTATATGCGGCACGGAAGTCTGGCATTACAACCATGGTTCATGCAGAGAACTCTGACGTCGTGGAGTGGATGACTGATCAATTAGAGAAGAAGGGCTTGTTTGCGCCGCATTATCATGGGCTGTCTCGACCACCGCTCGTTGAGGCAGAGGCTACGGTATTTCACTCTCAACGTGCGTTATTTCGCTGGTAAAGCCATCTAGCTAATTCATTCAGAATCGTGTGATAAGCTTATCAGAGCTCATGGACACGCCAATCCTGCTCGTTCACGTATCCAGCGAATTAGCAGCGACAGCTGTTCGAAACGCCCAGACGCGACTGCTGCAGGTGCATGCTGAGACTTGTCCGCATTACATGTATCTCCTGGCAGATAAGATGCGCGCCAAGGGATTTGAAGGTAATGCGTATTATACTTCAGGGATGCTACCTATTCTGACGCTGTACAGGAGCCAAATGGGTGTGCTCGCCACCGTTGCGCGAGGACTCGGCAGACCTCGAGGCTATTTGGCGCGGCCTGCGCAACGGCACTTTTACCACTGTATCCTCAGATCACGCCCCAGACAGCTTTCATCACCCAAACGGCAAACAACGATGCCTTGGCGATGCAGACCATCCTCATGGCAAGTTCAAAGATATCCCCAACGGCCTTCCTGGCCTAGAAACTCGCATGCCTCTTCTATTCGAGGGTGTTCTAGACGGTAAGATCACGCCACAGAAATTTGTAGAGTTGACAGCATCGAATCCGGCAAAACTATATGGGCTGCCTAAGAAGGGCACCATCGCGCCGGGTTATGATGCAGATCTTGCAATCTGGTATCCAGAAGGTGGCATCACATCATTCCAGCTCAGCAACGAGATGCTACATCACCGCATCGATTACACCCCATATGAAGGCAAGCAGTTTAGAAACTGGGTCCGGTACACCATCCTGAGAGGAAAGCTTGTGTTCAGAGAGGGACAGATTGTTGGAGATGCGGGTGATGGTGGCTATGTGAAACGAGGTCGCTCAACGCTCGCGGGGCCACAAAATGTGTGGGCAGAGTGGAGGTGAAGAATGGACACGTAATTATTCGTAAATACATCACGTACAGTTTACATAAATGCGACTGCGATCAAGCTGCTCAGGTGTCGTGTCAAACAAGTTTCATCGTCCTGCGAGCAGTACACACCAGATCTTTGGGCACATCTTTGCTAGCTATTGTGTGTGAATTACCAGTTGAAAAGCTTTGGCAACCCAAATAAGCGGCGATAATGGCGTAGATTTGATCGCGAAGGCACGGGTTGAATCTCAAACATCATGTAGGGTAGGACTGATTGCCAAGTGCTTCTGGTGGCAAATATGTTGGTGGCTGAATTACACCGTCTAGCGTTGGCCTGGCCGGGTTTTTAGTAAATTCTAAAAAGCGGCTATTTCTACCTGAGATCTATCCCGACCTTTAATTTCCTGCTACATTCGTCAGAACAGACTCCAGGTGTCGGACGCACTCGCTCATAGCGCTCATCCAATGCAGCCGGCCTTATTAATTAGTCGAGGAGAGGGGCTGCCGTCTCTTCCCTCCATCTTCAGGGTAGTGTGTTGTAGTTTGCTGCCGCGGATCACGCGATGGAGCATATCCTAATGGTGAGTGGGCATCGGGGAGAAACATTGACAGCAACCAATCGAGAGACATCATCGCGCGGACGGCTGGCCTTCCCGTCCGTAGCCCGCTCTACATGCTGCATCTCAGCCAAAATCAAGAGGTAAACGGGGCCTGCTTACCCTTTCCGCCCCCCCTTCCTGCAAGCCTCGAAAAGCCGCTACGGGGTGGCCTTGCTATTGTGATTGACTCTGTGTGGCGCGGCAGAAAACCAATTTTCAAGAGGTATTTGCATTAGCGTCCTGCAACCACCCAACTGTGGGCAGGCTCTGGGCGGGGATGGGTTCTGGACTACCAGATTTGCTTTCTCTTGGAGCCTTTCGTATGCAGCTGTCTAAAACATATACACGAAGCAGGCCACTTCCCGAGTACAGGGTGGGCATGGCAGGGATCTGAGGGGTTCACTTGAATCGAATGTCCTAAGAAATCTGGTAGATTATAGAAATCGGCCATGGTAGTAAGGAAATGGTATCTGAGAAAAAGCAATGATTTTATCCAACATGCAGCTAAAAAAGTCTGCCTGCATTCTTTGATCAATTCGATAGCTTGTTTCCTCTTTGTGGCGCTCCGAGACTTTGTGGTGTCCACGCTCTCGGCCATGTCAACTGTTTGGGGCCATTTGAGACCCTGGTTGACTGCATTGGGTTTGATTGGGTGGCTTAAAATGTGTCTTCCCTGCATTCAATGCGCCGAGCTTTCAAGCGGCAAGGAGACAGTTATGTCACTTTGTTTGATGTCTATTTCCACACCCTCTTCCTCAGCATGGTTCTCGACACACCCACCACTACAAAGTGTACCGAGTTTGATAGATTTACGGGCGAGTGCTAATTGGAGGGGAAGTACGTTGCCCACAAAGCTTGCGCCCGTTGTCACCTTGGATCGGCGGCCAAGACTTCCTGTACGGCTCGAAGTAGGCAACAACGCACTTATGCGGCGGGGGTAAAGAGTCGCCAGCTCGTGTATTGTGCCAAATGGTCGTGGTGTGTGGTGTGCTGTTTTGCTGTTTGGGCGTAGTGAATAGTACACTACCTACGAGTTTGATGCCATAGAAGGCAGTTAGTTCCATGTCGGCGCCGAGTTGTCCAGGCATCTTGTCCCAAACAACCAACTTATGTGCAAAGGTCTCATATTTTGGCCTGTTTTAATAGTCAAGACTGCCTCCCAATCTGCTGCCTCTGCGTACCGATCCTTACATCTGCTTGGGAAACAAGTCCCCAAACTTCAATCCTCTAGATTGAGCTATGCCTTCCCCAACCGTACCCGATCGCTGCCAGCTGTGTCGTCGAAGAAAGAAAAAGGTGAGAGCTGTGGCGTGGTTCACGAGATGAGCCTCTGCATCACCTGGTGTGTGTATTTCTTGAAGACAGTATGGCTAAATTGACAAATCGCGAACCATTTAGTGTAACGGAAATCTACCATGCGACAGGTGCCACCGTGCAAGCGTGGAATGCGTGTACAGTTTGTCAACGCAGGAAGATCCCGAGATTGCCAGACCACCAAAGCCAAAGGCGAAGCTATTAAAACCCAAGCCCTCCAAGGGCCAGACTTTGAGTCCTGATGACGGCCGATATGACGACCTTGTGAAATATAGAGCGCCAATGGAGGCTCACGCCAAACCCTCAAGAGGCAAACCGCTATTGTGCCCAGAAAATACAGCATCAAAACATCTCATGAGCAACAGCATCATCACAGTCGAAGGTACACTTGAACTTGCCATTTTTGGAACGCCATACACTCTTATCGACTGACTGGAATGCAAAATAGACCGAGATCAGCCACTGCCAAGCATCGAAATCGCCGCATCACCTGCAAGCTCATCAACTGACAGCGTTATTTGCGGTTCGAGTAGTTCTCTTTCGTCCCAACCAGCCGAAAATGTGCCTCTTTATCAGAATTGGTCCGAGGACCGTCTATTGAAGGTTTTGGATACCGTTTTGCAATGGGACGGTATTGCATTCTGCCTCATTGATCGAGCTAGATTTAGAGATGACTTTCGGACAGGATCGACTGGGTATTGCTCACCAATCCTTGTCGACGCGCTCCTCGCCCTGGCTGCCGCTCTTCTTCGAAGCAATGTAATCAATGAGACGAAAAATGCTGACACGAATATACCAGCTTGGAAGACGTTCGGTTCCACCATGGCCAGCCAAGCTGTTCAAGCGATCCACAGAGGTGCATGGCCACCGCAAAATAGGCCCGACATTCAGGCACTTGGCGTGCTCTCGCGATACTGTACCTGCCTCGAGTGGAGATATGAGAGTCAAGACTTTGCAGTGAGCTTTGCCGAGGCGACTAGCAAACGCTGCATTGACCATTTAATATTTCACCCTATTCCACAGGGCTGGCGACCAGCCAATGCCAGTGTATTTTGCGGTGCAATTTCAATTAGCCGGTGGGTGGAACATTGACCAGATCAAACAGTGCTTGTGCAATCTGAGGCCGCTGCTGACTTGACAAGTGTAATGATTCAAATAGAAACATACTATTCAGATCTCCGAGCGCTTGGCGGATGGAGCTCTTGTCACGCCGTGGGATATTTGGAACCGGGCAGAGACTGTCGGCAAAGCTGGATCGACTACCTACATCAAACGAAGTTAAGTGAGTAGCCCAAAACAGTATTCTAGACATGTCTGCTAAATAATACGGCAGCGCGTGAACTGTGCGCCGTGGAATGCAGTACCGAGGGAAATGACATGCACGTTGTCGCCACAGAGCTGTACCTACTTGCTGAGCAGGTCTTTAAAACCAGCTGTGTTGTCCCTAGCGAGCGCTCGTTTACGCAAGCAATGGCAATATACATCAAGGTTTTGGAGTGGTACCAGTATTTCTTTGAATACTCTCAGACTTGTACGGGCCAAGAGCTTTTGACGCTATTTGTACAGTATGTGCACAACTACTATTCCTATCCGCAACGAATAAACGCCACCACTAACACTGGCCAGTATATACTACCAATTTTGCATTTTGAGTCTTTTAACACCGTTCATCATGCAGAAAAATTTCGTCTGCGGCCCGGATAGCTCGCCTGGCAAGCTATGCAAAGAGGCAGCGAACAGCATCTTGGCGCTTGTAGGGCATCATGAGTCCTTGTCGGCCGGCGCACAGGTTTCCGGCTATCTACAGTCATTTAAAAATGCTTCGATTGGGTATCTAGATGTTTATAACGAGGGAATATAGGACAAGTCTCAGCGTTAGTCACTTTATATGAATGCAATAAATTCTATATTTATGTTATGCTAGGGCCGGCTATGTTGAATCTAGTACAGGTAACCCGCCCTCCTAATTATATATATAGTCCATTTTGCTAGAAGTTTTTAAAAATTCAATTAATACATTGTTCATCCCTATTATATAGTAGTTACTTTTATTTATTTGATTAAATCTCAACGTATTTTTTTTTTATTAATGTCAGACTTCGCAGAGGTCCTCCAGAAATGACTTACTAGGAGCCAAGTCTATGTAAGAGAACGTTGGAAATAACACTCAACTACGATAATAGCCAGCAGCATTTGCCACTACTACCTTCCTCACTGTTAGTATATACAGCAAGAAGTAGTAGAATAGTTGACGATTGTTACATCTAGCCGGGAACTATAGCACCATTATTTATAGCCGTCATGCCGCCTCAAGCAGCAGCCTGCCACGTGTGACAATTAATTTCTCTTCCCTAATATAGAAGGCATAGTGCCTACTATGTCTGGCGCTTACTAGGATGTTATACCAAGCTATAAATATTTCCCAATGTCTTCTCCTCGCTGGAATAGTTATAGATTTTAGTAAAGCCTAGTTTCTTGACTACTTATATGATCCCTAAAGTCAGTTGTCTTCGAGAGTACTCCTAGCGCATTTATTCTATATAACTGGGTATAAAGACTCTGTGAGAAAGCCGCTAGGCGTCGCGGGCACGAGTGTCTATAGCTACCTAGAAGGCTTTTCTGAGCCTTCGGACGACGCCGATTTTTCTTCCCAAAACAATGTACCTGCTGAATTACGATGGAGTAATGTATTAATTGCTGCGTGCGATTGTGGGAGTGGTTGTATTTCCATTTTAACAGCTGGTTGATACTCTACACCTTGGTGAATAATTCCGTCACGGACCGGTCCCAATCCTTGAAGGATGCAGCACAGATATCAGCGCGGCTGAGACTCAGCGGCTGTCCTGACATGTGTTAAGTCTTATGACTATAACCGTCGGACACAACCTGCGAATTGCTACAATTGAGGGGCGGACATGGCCTGGAGCCAAAGGTAACGTCAGTCTTATGCCTCACTTTGGCTAGTGCGCCCGATGCCGTTCCGGGTCCTTTGTGGGATTGTCGATGGAAGAAGGCTACCCGCGATTTTCTCCTCCAGATCATCCCACCCCCCCCATTAGTTTATTCCCTGTGGGCAGATATGGGTTACGCCATTATTCTCTCATTAAACAACACCAGTAGCCTTTGCGGAAAAATTACTGATATTGAGCCAAATCATTCACGGCTATACCAATATAATTACAGAACACGCGGACAGCGAAGAATTTTAGAACAAAAAAGAAACACGTGCAAGTCAACACGGCCACATGGAGTCTGGCGATCTACCACAGATCCTCGCGGCACTTCTTGAGCAGAATAAGCGAGCGGCACTGCGCCGCGCACACAACAACAGCAAAAGTGCCAAGAGCGGCGTGAAGCCGCGATGGCGACCGCCGCCCGGACCAGCCAAGCGCACGAGTCATAATAAAGTTGCCGCAGCAGACGAGGACGACAATGCGACGGACACGGCATCGGCGCCAAGCTTCAGCGACAGCACCTCCGGCACTGTTGGTAGTCCGACAGTTGCGGGGGTGCAACGCAGCAGAATTCTCCCAAGCGAGCTCACGCCCCAGCAAAGGAAGTCTATATACGAGACTCTGAGTGTGTATACGCATGGCATTCCCGAAAAGGATCTCACACCACATCAGTGGTTTTTTGTCGAGGCGGTAGAGTATTGTATGTTTCCCTCCCTTGTACTCCAATGGGCATTAATACGGCGAGTCTTACCAACTCGCTGTCAGCATCACCGCTCGTTGAAACATTTCCCCGCTTTGCGTATGCTTACCCCTGAATCACAGGGAATACTGTCATTCTCCGAAATCGCGAAGAGGATGAGTTTGCAATTTATGAGCGGCCGACCAAGTCTCATGGCTATTACCCAACTTTCAGGGCCGCGCCGACGGTTGTCACGGCGGCGCTCGCATACCACATCTCAGCAGTGTATAGAGAACGCGGTGAACCAATAGAATGGGATGGTACAGCTGAAATGTCGCCGATTTGGACCAAGTTTCACGCCCACCTCGGCGGATTGATACGACTCATAAACGAACAGATCTCGCTCTCAGCCACAGAAAAAGTACCAGGTTTACTGGACAGGATTATGATGCTCACTGTCCTGATAGATGTAAGAAAGTTATGAAATGATGCCTTGAATTCTATCCAGTTGTACTTACGCCTTTCGAAGACTTACATGTCTCCAAGAACATGGCGTCCACATGTGGATGCCTTTCTTCGCCTGCTACATCTGCGAGGCGGCATAGAGGGCGCCACTGCCTCGGGCGAGGTCACAAATCAAGCCATCAATCTCATGGTTGTGTGCGTATTTCTATCAAATTTGCCATCTTGGATCATGCAACTAAATGCGGGATGCAGGCGTGCCGTTATGGCGGAAACGACAAGCCCCGCCACTGAGCCTGTGCGCGGGTTGGATCTGTTCTCTCTCAAAGATTTGCGGCAGCAATATCTCATACGCTTTGCGTCTGACTGTCCCTGCCCCACGGTGTTGTTTATTCAAATTCGGGTCATCTCACAGCTGCGTGCCAGCGTGAGTCAAGATGCACCGCAGGCAGAAATCGCCGCAGCGGCACACGAGCTTCTCGCCGCGATCACGCCGTTTTCACCTGCGCGCTGGATGAGCTCAGAGCCGAGCCACTGGAACTTCTCAGACAACCCGGCGCTCTTTGAGTCCATTGCGCACATGTGGAAGGATGCCACGCTGCTCTATGGCATCCTGAGCCTGCCAGAATATGCCGCCGTTATTCTGCACAATGGGGCCTCGAAATCAGAGATTCGGCAGAGACTGCTGCGACGAATTGGCCTGACCTGGGCTCTCATCAATGCGCACCATCCGCCGCTATTCTGGTGTCTGGTAGTGGCTGGCGTGGCCTTTGCTGGCGGCGACAAGGCGTCGCAGAAAATCATTAGTGATCGCATACATCAGATTGGTCGACGACCGGATTGTTCGGCGGCTCCATTGTATATTCTACGCAAATTGGAAATATTCTGGGAGTCTGGGAGCACCGCGTGGGAAGAATGTTTTGACGAGTGTCTAATGGGAACGGCGGCATGATTTCAAATCAAGCACATAAAACGAGTATTTAATATCGCATAACCAGTATCGACTATATCACCCAGTACTGCTTTTATTGCTACATCCAGGGTCTATATTAGGGATTTCTTCACATTCAACTGGCCTCAAGTTAGATTCCATCACATACCATTGCTAGTAATCTGACGTTGGAGCTGAAGCGGCGGCTGAGATCGTGAGTCACCAGATCGGACGCTAGACCGACGACATGAACTTGACATATTTGACGTGGCTTGCGCCCTATGCAGTGCGACAGAGGGCTGTTCATCATGTATAAATAATCCGAACTGCAACATTTTCATGATACAAACAACAAATTTCACAATTGTCAAAACAAAATGTCCGGAAAAATAGAGTCCGTCTCTCTCATCGTCGCGCCGTTTCACTGCGGCATCCCTTCCGTCGGCCCGGGCCGCGGCCCTCTTGTACTCCAACACGGCGTCGCCCAAGCCATTCGGGCCGTCACCCCCCTCCCAATCCACGAGCACCAGATCCCGCTCGCCGTTGTCGAAAACCTCGATGGCGAAGCAGCGCGCATCTTTGCCGTATGCCGCGCCATCGCGCAGCAGGTCGCGCAAGCCCGCGCCGCGCATTCCTTCCCCATTATCCTGTCCGGAAACTGCAACGGCGCCGTCGGCGTCGCGGCGGGCTTAACCGCATCGTCTTCTTCGCAGAAGAATGACGGCGACCCCTCGCAGCTCGGATGCCTGTGGTTCGACGCACACGACGACTTCCACACGCCCGACACGCTGCTCAGCGGCTACGGCGACTCCATGGCCATTGCCATGCTCGCAGGGCGCTGCTACCGGCGCATGCTCGGCACCGTACCGGGCCATGCACCGCTCGACCTGCAGCGTCTCGTGCACGTCGGCATGCGTGACGTCTCCGCCGAGGAGAGACAGCTCGTCACGGATGCCGGCTTCGACATCATCTGGGGCAGCACAGAGACGCGGGTCGATTTCGCCGCGCAGCTGAATACGACACTAGAGAGAAAGACACTGGGGGATACCATGGTGCATGTCGACCTGGACTGTCTGGACGCCGCGGTGGGTAGAGCAAACGGTCTCGCTTCGTACGGCGGTCTGTACGAGCACGACTTGGCCGCGTGCTTGGAGAGTGCGGTGGCGCGCACGCATCCCGTCTCCCTTACCCTGGCCTCGTATGATCCCGATTTTGACGAGGTCAACGTCCCGGCGGTGGCCATTCGATGCATTGCTGCATTTATACAGAAACTACTCCTCTCACAAGAATAGTGAATGTAAAAAGTGTAAAGCCGCGTGGTAGATATACACGACAGGAATAGTAGTCTCAATTTTGGTACCAAACTACCTGGGAGTATTATTTCCGTAAGAATATATCGTCAAGAGCCCATATCTGAAAATGAAAATATCTGAAAAAGGTCAAAATAAATAATGTGCGCTGTGCAAAGAGAATGCGAAACCCATGTCCCAAGTCCTTTCCGTGTATGTCTTCCCGAGGACAAATGTATGATGCTGAATAAATAAATGGTATCGTAGAGCAAGCAGTCTGCTTAGACGCTCGTGCTATGTTCTGCCGCTTCATCGGCTTAGTGAGGCTTCAGTCGTTTCTTTAGACAGTTTCTCCTCTTGCTTTGCAGCCTTAATGTCTTCCTCCTTTTTTTCTGAAATGTGCTCGTCCACAGCATCATTCATTTTCTCTAATAGCGCTGGCATGGGTGATGCGTTCACCTTGTTTCTGTCGTCCTCAGATGACTCGCGCGCGGGCGTCATCGGTCTGCGCGTAGGCGTATTGGTCCCCGTAGAGTCGCCTGCCAAGACTGCAGCAATGCTATTCGTCGACATTCGCTGCGAGTTGCTCCTCGAGTGTGTGCCCCGCTGGTTTTCTGGTCGCTGCATCATTTCGGCCTGCAGGTGTGCAAATTCTTTGGAGCTCCACGAGGCGCGATGCACGCGTGCGGCGCGAGGCAGACTGCTGGTAGAGTATCGTGAACTAGCACTATTGGCACGACTGCGTCCACCGTTGGCAGCTGTAGGGCCACTGAAAGCCGGATGGGGAGGGGCAATTTCGGCCAGCTCGTCCTCGTCTTCAATCTTGGGCGCACGTCGAACCGTGCGAATGTTAAAGCCAGTCTCGATCGGTTCCGGTTCAATCTCCTCAGATTTCACAGGTGGTAGGTCATCTGATCTCTTTTGCATGTGTTCGAAATATTTAATTCGGATATCACCAAATGGCTCGGTGAATTCTTCGCGGTTTCGCGACAGCGACATCCATGTGGACATGATGCCCAGTCCTGCTAATAAGAGCACAGCAACACCCAGGAAGCCCTGTACCACGACAATGATAAGGCCAATGGCGGTTGCTCCGATGCGGTTCATGTTGTATTCGGGTATGAAAGCGATGGAGAGACCAGTTGTAATGATTTTGGTAATTGAAAGCAACCACACAGCGGCGACTGTGTTTCTCGAGCCCTCAAATGCGTTCAGTTTGATAATGATGAGAAAGGCAAGGAGTTCAAACAAGAACAAGCCAAAGACTTGTGTCAAGGGGCTTTGTACGGCGCCTCCAATAAAGCATGCGCGAATCAACTGGTATCCTAGATATACAGCAAAGTACCACCAGCGAGTTCGACGATACCGACCAGACAGCCAGCCAAATCGCTTAATGAATCCTTCATCTTGGTGAACGGTTAGGCGGTTTGGATCGTCGTCGATATATATGACCTTTGTGAACGGGACAGTGGCATAAAGACGCCGTTGGTCAGCAGTCTCCTCCTCGCCACGCTGGCTACTTCGAATGGCCGACACAAATGGAACTTTGCTGAAGAGTCTGGCGCTTTCGAATCGAAATGAGTCGGATGCAGTTGAATACTTGCCGTGTCTAAGTCGGAAGTAGCAGGCATAGGCAACAATACCGCCAATGCCGGCTACGAAGAGTAAGAAGACGACGGCCGCAACTGCGGTGGCACCGGTTGGACCATGTAGTGAGAATTGATACATTGCGAGCATCGTCATGGCAAAGAAGCCTATGAATAATGTGCGCAAGAGCGAAGCCACAACATAGCCTCCGATGTGACTGCGAAAGCAGTTGAAGCCGTCAGTTTTGAGCAATTTGACCTTGATGAGGATGTCCAGTATGAGCTTAAAAATAATGATGAGTACTGCAACTATGCCAAGCATGACCAAGAACCAGACCAGGGCCAGGGTGAATGCCTCTGCTGGAGGAATAGCGACCTCGGAAAGCGTTCCGGCAAACCCTGGCCAAGTTCCTGGCATGGGCATGCCTGGAACATTGGGGCTACCACTCCAGGCGTAGCTATCGAGATCGCTGATGGCGGAGGGTTTATCCTGCTGAGGGTCATCTCTGGCATGGATCGAGCGACCATAGATTTGCTGCGTCAGACCACCGTTGTTGTTGATTGGCACAGATCCGGCACCGCCAACTTGCTTGACATTGACGATATTCCCGGTAAACGTGCTGATGGCGCGCACCAGTTTGGCATTCGCAAACATACCGGCTAGCCAGGCAAAGTTGCTCCACCACGCTGGCAGTACACTTGGCCAGTTGACTGACAAGGCACCCGAGAAGAAAATGTATTGAAACGTCTCAAAGACGAGCAGGGCGGAGAACGAGTGGGCGTAGTGCATCCGCATGTGGGGGATGCTCAGACCGTAGGCGGCCGTAAGAAAGGAAGCCACCATGGCAGCAAGAACAAACACGCCAATAGTTCCACCCACCGCAGCAGGCTGCGAGAGGGTCTTGCCATTGGAAATGACTGCCTGGAAGCAGCCAATCTCCGTCTGGGTCGAGTTGGCAAAGATTTCAATGCGCGCAAAGCCTTCGTAGTTGGGGATGCCCATGTTGACCTGAGGAATACCGGCCACCTGGTCGGCTGTGAGGGGCACGACAGCAAAGGTGCTGATGTGGTTGTCGGATGTCAGGGGGCAGAGCGTGTCCATGTGCGCCTTGCACGGATCGTATGTCATGTTGAATCGAGTCTCGCCGTAGGCCTCTATCGACAGATGGAGGGCAAGCGACTCCTTCCGAATGTTGCTGGCGCCTTCGAGGCGAAAAAAGATGGTTCGGTTATCGGCATAGTAGGCAACGTCAAAAGTTGAAAAGTTGAACAAGCTGCCGCCTTTGAGGCAGTCGGCAAAGTTGCCTGAGAAGAGCGATGGCCGTGGAGCAATGTCGAGCGTTTGTATAGCGCCGTTAAAGTCGTAGCCTTTAATAAGGTGCGAGTCATCGGCAGAAACGCTGCGTATGGTGACGAAGACGGTTGCAAGCACGACAAATACATTGCGTATTGACAGCGTTGTAAATAAGTTGAGTATCATGGCGGCGATAAGGCGCCGCACGCACGGCGGCGGCTAATATTCAAAGCTCTCGTACTAGTATGGTGATGGCGATCGGTCGAGAATAATCGGGTATGCCGGATGGAGGATGCGCGACAAAAACTTTAAAGAGGTATTATCGCATCTGATACGGAGTAGATGATGATCGAACGCAATTCAGGCGATGTCAATGGTGCCTTTTTTTGCCAGGAATGAAGAAACGGCAGGGTGTGTTTCATCGGGCTTGTATGGTCCCACGAGCCCGGGTTCCCCAGGAGTGATGCGATGCCCACTAAATTTTGCCAGCAATCAAATAGCAATCCACTCCTAGGAAGCCCCACAGGCAACGGTCGCTGTTGATTACTATTCCAACCTGGATAAAGGTATTTTCAAGTCTGTTGGACGAATCTAAGGCGAGGAAGCTTATAACTCGTGCTGAATTGGAATTTATCAGTCGCCTCTGCGGGAGTGAGGCGCTGAGTGCGGTCGTTTCCTGGGATCAGGAGCCAGCTCAATTCCAGAGAGCAAGGTCAGCGCCGAGCCTGTAGTTACTCCAGGTGGTGCAAATGAGGAGCCTCAGTGGATGCCAGCTTGTAATCAGTCAGATCTGGCGCGATTTGTTTAGTTATTCTGGAGTCCGTCAGAACGGAACTGCGTAAGGCGACGACAGTTTTGTGATCAGTGTGGCGCTTGTGGCTGGTACCAGGGGCTGTGCGGATAAAAACTGGCAACAGTGGCAGAAGGCAGATGTAAAACGAATATTAAAAATAATGTATCTTATTATCCTAGAGCTACAGAGATTTATTCCTTTTTCTTTTTCCCGCGTCGCCTCACCGGCCTATTGTGCTGTTTACTATAATAAGCTGCAGCCAGTTAACATGTCCGTCCGCGCGTCGTTGTAATCATGTTTATTTAGACAGAGCAGAAATGTGCCAGATTTATCCAATTCTCCCATATGTTGTCCGATTTTTATTGATTTGACATGCTGTGAGGCTGACTTAACAATATGTCGCCTCAAGTAATGGAGACTAGCTAGGTGTGGGCAGTACACAACATAGCCTGTGTGAAACAAACCTCACAAACGAATGTCAGTATTAATGCAACGAGCAATCCAATTGCAGCATCGCATAATACCATGGCGTGTTTGAAATAAATCTTCAACCCAAACAGGCGGGTCGGCCACTTTGGCAGCCCTGGATCCGCACAAGACGCAGCGTGTTGGCCAGTTAATACAACCAAACCGCCAAGTAGTAGTCGGAAGCATGTTGAAAGCACTCTTTTAGCTAAAACGTTATGCACATGACCTTGACAGCAAAGGCTTAGCTCGTCAATATGCAGGGACAGAAGTAGTAGCCGATCGAGGCTGATCAGCGATGAACATGGGTCACCACGGACAATCTAGTGCGCCAGTGATCTGTCCAGCTATGTATAGATATCAGAAGATCTAGCTAGCTTTTCTTTATCTAATTCGTCAACTGTGATGATTTTGACGCCACCTCCATCACCAATACTGTGTTGATAAACGGCTTGGCTTGCGTCGGGTTAGTCTACTGAGCTGTCTTTGAGTTCATCCAGTCCATATCTCAAAACATTGACCAAAAAGTCATCATGAAAGAAACTATTGCTCCATTGTTGCCATATGCGACACCAAATACATCGCTGTAGGAGCTCGGCTGCCGTCATGGTCCATCTTCAACGTGGCAGCAATGAACTGGTCCGATCAGATGATGTCGACCGACAAAGAACGCTCGAAAATATAGTTTTATCCAGACAATACAAACCATGTATTAATGAGACTAAGAAGAAACAGGACGAAAGAGAGTCGACGCAAATGAACGGCAGACAAAGGACTCGGGAATGGGGACCGGGAATGCCACTGGAGGGATCAAGTGGCCTGTCAGCGGCTCTGGTCATGGGGTTCGGAGAATTGCTCGAGCCAGAGGTTGGATCGATATTTGCATACACAGAATTTAACCATATTTCTCAAGGACGGCCAGGGCCCGCAGCACCTGTTTCACAACGTTTAATTGTTGCACTGAACGGCGTCCGCGCGATTCAACTTGACCGAAAGCCGAGTATGGGGCACAGCCAGGCGGGCATTCAATGCATGGGTACTTTTGGTCATCTCATTCGTCGAGTACATACTCCAGGGGTAGTCGACTAATGCCGTTGGACGGGATCTGTAAAAGCGAGGGTCGTCAGCGCGGGTCAAAGGCGCCTGGTAAACACGATACAGATGTCGTTGCCAAGAGTCATCTTGAATAGTGCTCACGGTAAGACGGGAGACGGACAAGGGTACGGAGTAGCAAGATATGTACGGAGTATTTACAGGGTCAGCAAAAAAGGCCAAGCATGTCAACATGTCGGGCTGAGATAATATGCATCAATGGTCTTGATAAACAAACCAAATAAAATTGTTAGGCCAAGTCCTGCCTTGAGAAGAAAAAAATTGTTCTTGTTGTCTCGTCCAATCATCTTTCAAGCAATGCTCGATTAAATTGGTCGTGTCAACACGAATGGAGTCTGGCGGATTGCATCATCGGCTTCCATGGTGGCCTCAGAAGCTGGAGTGGGCGGGCCTTGCCTGATTGGGACGCTTCTCTGACGTTATAGTGAGGCTTTCTCGCAAAGGCTTGGCCGAGGGTCCGAAAGTACCAGTACATTGCGAGAACCGTGGGGGATACAGGCAGCAAATAGTATGAGCTGCTTTTTAGTGTGAATTTGAAGCGTTTTGCTTTCTTTTATTAAAGATTTCCTTTCAATTCGCAGCAGAAAAATGTCGATATTGGATATCCATGCTTTTTATGTGGCCGATGTCTTACATGGTGCCGATTCAGCTCAGCCGTAAACACGTAAGCACGGATTGAAGGTTTGACCAGGGTGACCATGTCCATGTACTGAATACCATGCATGTAATTGTATTACCAATCCACTGTAAGTTTATAGCACTCCCTGTCTTGCCGTAAAATAATCCATCCATCAGTTGCAAAGGGCTTATTGATGTGTGGTACCTGTACTGATGTACCTGTACTGATGTACCTGTACATCCATTTACCTACATGGCTTGCAGCCGGCTGTCGGCGTCGCAAACCCAGACATGGTTGAAGTAAGGAGCGCCGAAGTCGTACCTGCCTACTTACAATAAGACTTGCTGAGGCCGCCCATTTCTAAATTCTGAATTTTCTCACAATCTGTCGCGTCCATTTCAGTCTCATTATATCGACTACACGTTACTGCTTTGCTTCTGCTTGCTAGTACTTTCCTCGACGACCCGAAGCCCCACGATTGCGTGATTGCACACAGCGGGACACCATTGTGCGGCGGAACCACTTCTACAGTGCGCTAACATCAGTATCTCCGGACTCGCTACCGTACCTTTGTTTTTTGGCTGCTGATCTGTCGTCGGGACCTCGCCAAACCCTATTTTTATTTTCTTGCGCCATATTTTTTTTTCTTCATTCACATCCTACAACGTTTCTCTTTCGAATTCCTCATTCTCATTTCTTGTCATATCAGTCGGTCGAGTCAATTCAGCCGGTCTTGACAGAAACATCCCGCCTTTGACCCCTCATCTACCCCTCCAAACCCGTGCAGCATGGCCAATACACCCCACGGCGGCGTCCTCAAGGACCTCTTTGCCCGCGACCTCCCCCGCCATGCCGAGCTCACTGCTGAGTCCGAAACTCTCCCTGCCCTGGTTCTCACCGAGCGCCATCTTTGCGACTTGGAATTGATTCTCAATGGCGGTTTCTCTCCTCTCGAGGGTATGTCCTGGCGAGTGACAGCATCGTCTTGCCCTGCTGACATTATTATCTAGGCTTTATGAATGAACAGGACTTCAATGGGTGAGTTTCCTTGACTAGCGTTCAAAAAATGGCCGCGGTTGCTGATTGATTATTTTACAGCGTTGTCAAGGACAATCGTCTGGCCAGTGGCCTGCTCTTCAGCATGCCTATTACCCTCGACGTCGACCAGACCCAGATTGACGCACTGGGCATCAAGGCAGGTGCCCGTATCACCCTTCGCGACTCTCGTGACGACCGCAACCTCGCTATTCTTACTGTAGAGGACGTCTACCGACCCGATAAGTATGTGGCTTCTCCTCTCCTTTTTCTTTTTTAAAAAGTCAGCTCACTAACAAACCGGCAGAGTCAACGAGGCCAAGAATGTCTTTGGCAGCGACGACGACACCCACCCCGGTGTCAAGCACCTTTTCAACACCGCCAAGGAGTTTTACGTTGGTGGCAAGCTCGAGGCCGTCAACCGTCTGGAGCACTACGATTTCCTGGACCTCCGCTGTACGTCAAGTCACAGCCTCGAGACGCGAAAGCAGTGTCAAGTACTAACACCTTGTAGTCACTCCCTCTGAGCTCCGCTCCCACTTCAGCAAGCTCGGATGGCAAAAGGTCGTCGCTTTCCAGACCCGAAATCCCATGCACCGCGCTCATCGTGAGTTGACGGTCCGCGCTGCTCGCTCTCAGCAGGCCAACGTCCTCATCCACCCCGTCGTCGGCATGACCAAGCCAGGCGACATTGACCACTTCACCCGTGTTCGCGTCTACAAGGCCCTCATTGCCAGATACCCCAACGGCATGGCTGCCCTCGCCCTGCTCCCCCTTGCTATGCGCATGGGTGGCCCCCGCGAAGCCCTCTGGCACGCCATTATCCGCAAGAACCACGGCTCTACCCACTTCATCGTCGGCCGTGACCACGCCGGTCCCGGCAAGAACAAGAACGGCAAGGACCACTACGGCCCATACGATGCCCAGACGCTGGTCCAGCAGCACCAGGATGAGCTCGGCATCAAGATGGTCGAGTTCCAGGAGATGATCTACATCCCCGACCGCGACGAGTACATGCCCGCCAACGAGATTCCCGAGGGCACCCGCACCATGAACATTTCCGGCACCGAGCTCCGCAACCGCCTCCGCACCGGCAAGGAGATTCCCGAGTGGTTCTCGTACCCCGAGGTTGTCAAGGTCCTGCGCGAGCAGAACCCTCTGCCCCGCGAAAAGGGCTTCACCGTCTTCATGACTGGTTTCCAGAACTCTGGCAAGGACCAAGTCGCTCGTGCCCTACAGACCACCCTTAACCAGGGTGGTGGCCGTCCCGTCTCCATGCTCCTCGGCGAGACTGTCCGCTCGGAGCTCTCCTCGGAGCTTGGTTTCAGCCGTGCCGACCGCGATCTCAACATCTCCCGTATCGCCTACGTCGCTTCGGAGCTGACCAGAGCTGGTGCCGCCGTCATTGCCGCCCCCATCGCCCCCTTCGAGCAGGCACGCCAGCAAGCCCGTGAGCTGGTCGAGAAGTCTGGTCCCTTCTTCCTCGTCCACGTCGCCACTCCCCTCGAGTACTGCGAGAAGACGGACCGCCGTGGCATCTACAAGGCTGCCCGCGCCGGTGAGATTAAGGGCTTCACCGGTGTCGACGACCCCTATGAGGCTCCTGTCAAGGCCGATCTCGTCGTCGACGTTGAGAAGCAGAATGTGCGCTCCATTGTTCACGAGATTATTCTCATGCTCGAGAGCCGTGGTCTCCTCGACCGCTTCTAAGCGACCGAAAATCTGATTTGGGCATCACAGCATTTTGGATAAGACTAGCAGTCCAGCCTTACATCGAGAACCTGGCGTTTTGATTAATTTTATGCACATACATATATACATATCTCCTTTGTTTTTCCCTGTTGGGCTTTTGATGGATATTGATGGATATTGATGGATTTTATGGATTTTTATTACCTGGTCAGCTGCCGGGTAGAGCGCGATTGAAGTAGGCGAAAATAGACTTGACCTTGCAACCCGTTCCTGAGAAACCTCCTTTGCGACTGCGACGTGCACTATGCATACACCTCCCTTTCTCTCACATCTTCGTTCAGCTGTCGGACCTGTGTACGTGTATATGACAATGGTCAATTCCAAATAACTGTGCAGCCATCCACCCCTGCAAGATGCAGAAACCCTCGACTGAAGGAAAAAGGAATGAGGAAACAATGCACGCCATCGAGCGCCATCTTTCCGCCTCCTTCGATAGTTTTTTAGTGGCGCAACCCGATCAGACCCCTCTTGTACAAAAAACATGCATTATGTGGTTAACTACCTTGGTTTATGAGGCGGGGTCATATGTGTGGATGGGCTTACCCTACCCGAGACATGCAGGTGGCTTATCAAAATATTTACTTGGAAGCCTGGCAAGAGTCAGATGGAAGTGTAATCAGACTGTCTGCGTCGAAGATGGGTGATTTGCTCACCGCCCGCTTTGTCCGGCAATTGCCCAAGGAACTTCTGCAGACCAACAACCATATCTCTGCGAATCATCTGCCCAGTACAAGCGCGCTTGAGAAAAGGGAGTCGCAGACAAGCGCGACTCTCAAGATCCGCCACCTACCGAACGGTGGGTGACAGAATGGGGACAGGGTATGGTAGGTCTATCAATGATACAACAGGCCCAAATATGTACATTGTAGACAACCTGTTTACATGCGTTTTTGCAAGCTCCGCGAGCTTGTGTCTGCCGTGAGAGCTCGTTCTTGCATACAAAGTATTAGGAAAGGGGGTAGTTATTAGTCTTGATGGTAGTACTCCAGTCCACCAGTCCTCCTACAGTCCCAAGGATAGGGCCTTGATTGAAAGCGCTAGGATTTCTCCGGTAGATGGAAGTACCAAGCGGACACATCACATTATGTGGACGGAAATGACACTATCAAGAAGGGTGACAAACGAGAGTACTCGACATCCTCGCAAAACTGACTTGAGCGTTCAATAGGAATGATAGCCGAATGAGTAGTGGACATCTACATTTCCAGATTTTTACTGCCGCTAAGAATAACAATTGACTTTCGCTACCTTTGTACAACCAGTGCAGCTATGTAGAAGCAAATGCCGGTAGAAGTTCATTCATCGCGACATTGTAGTATGAGTTTCACGTGAGTGTGAATCAATGGCCAAGGAAGCTCTCGGACGTGAATCTGTGTACCGAAGGAGAAATATGGGCAAGGGCAAAAGCGGGAGAGGTACTATTTTGGGCTTGTAGGAGTCAGAGACGCTGCTTCTAGCCATGTGCGACACATACATAGCTAGGGCCTAGCGTCGTGAGGGCGTGGCGTGAGACTTGCTGGTGAACTCAAATGGTGAGGGTTGAAAAAAAAAAAAGGCTTCATCTCCTCACTACTGGTCGTGCAGTTTCCGCCCTTTGTAGTGAAGAGATAATGTACGTTTCAAAAGGGTAGTCAGCTCGCCAGTCCTCCGTTGCACGCTGGCTCATCCTGGAGCTCATATTGCAGCTCGTAGCCACGTACTGAGTAGGCCAAGTTAGAAGGGAGTATTCAGACCCTCATTCGCGTCGTTAGCAGGTATCTGGTAATAAATGTTGTCGTTACAAAATAGCGGTGCGCAAATCGGGGAGATCCTCAATTACTGACGAGTTATCAAATATCACTCGCGTCAACTTGGCTACCATCTGCAACGGCGGGCGCTGGCACCGTCATGAGTGGCTCACATGTTGCAGCTGCTAGCTAGGTTGGAGGCTTAGTTGCATGGCTGCATGCAAGCCTCTCAAATCAATCACTTTTTTCTTTTCCCCCCATATTTCCTTCTTGGCAAAGTAACAATGCCACACACACCAGGTGCAGTCTTGAATTTGCCTTGTTTCCTTTCGTCCTCGTTCTCCTGTCACTAGTTACTTTTTTCTTCCGTTGTTGTATCCATCGCTGTATCCATGGTTGTCTCACTTGGTGGCTTATTATGTACTGGGGATTCTCGCATACCTTGAAGATGTCCACGAGTCAAAACGTACCGATGCTTTTCAGTTAAATTAATCAAGCTGGATGTAGTCAGTTTGTTCGTACTGGCAATAGTCATCTCCAACAGTTTGTCAGCTGAAACGCGTGAGGTGAGATTTGGACTCTCGGCACTTATTCACGCATGTTTCCAAGCGAAAAATATTCCACTGAACCACTGCGTAATAAACGAAGCTAAATCACAAAGGTAACTATTTTTGGTTGGTTCTGTCTCTTTTGAAAAACGGCCACGGCACAAACATAACATGGTTCTTGGAGAGACTTCCAATCTGAAGAATCAAAAGTATTCTCGAAACGCTTCTCAAACTCAAATAATCCACGCCTTTCGTAATCTCGTGTACCTTAATTTCATATCATGCCATCCCTTTCGTTTATCAAAACCTTGTATCCAATCCAACTGCTCCAATACCGGCTTATCCTTAATTCATACCACAACAACTTGTTTTTGCGATGATTATTTTGACATTTTTTTGGGCAACAGTTTTCAAATTCTTAAATCACCCGAGATAAAACAAAATGAAGATAAAATAGGAAAATAAAATAAAGTTCAAAATGAAAGACAGAGAAGAAAACGCTAGCGAATCAGCCATGCAGCGCCAGAGATGGTAACGAGAAAAGAAGAAAACAGGCCTACCTTTAACCAGACGGTTCATGACGGTGCCACCCTTTGCGTGATATCGCACCCACCAAACTTCATCTTGGCAAGTTTTTGCGCCCTCATTCCTTCACACAGCGTCTTGCCCACTTTTCTGATCCAGGCCCTGGTAGACGGATCAACCCCTCGCAGATATTGAATGAGCTCAGTCGGTGAATTTCGACCGCGGAAACGCAGCAGTGGATCGGCACCGCGGCTCATCATGAGATGCAAAAGATCCTGCCGATGCTGCACGACCGCCTGCTGGTACGGCGAGCGGTTCCACCACATGTTGTCCGGCCGCGGGTGCTGATAGACTGAGCACAGCATATGGAGCGGCGAGCTGTTCAGCGGAGAAACTGGTGCATTGATGTCGGCACCTCGTTCAATGAGGTAGTCCACCGATGCGACGAGAAAACGCTCCACGGTAGACAGCTCCTTGGTTCCCGAGTCGACAAGCAGGTGCATCAGGAGTTTACTGGGGTCTGCAGCAGGTCGGACTAGGAACAAATCAAGGAGTTTCTTCCATCCTGTCCAGCACGGCCGAAAGAAGGGATCTTGGTTGCGCGCGCCGCGGCAGTACCGGCGCATCAAGCGGCCCATGGCGTCATCCATGCAACCTGCCTCGACGAGCATCGTGACAATGGTGAAGAAATGATCATCGTTCAACGCCTCCACGTGATACTTGTCAAGAAGGAGCTCCAAGCAGGACGGCGTAGTGGACTGGATGATGGCACCAGCGAGGTCTGTGACAGCCGGCGTCCGTGCGCCTGCTTTCAAAAGAAACGCAAGATTCGCAATGGTGGCCTCCTTTTGCTGCGCAGTGGTATTCATGCAGGGCGCGGCATCCAAAAACTCCAACAAAGGCGTGGTGAGTTGCTGGCGTGGTCGCCAGTCCCAGTTGAAGCCGCGCGCCCAGGCCCGGTTTTCCTGCTTGTTGATGCAGCATCCATTGGCCAGACACAGCTCTACCATAGTTGTATCGCTGCTATTTGATTCTGCGAGCTTCTGGACCGCCGCGAAGATGGGTTGTCTAACTGGTTTTGAGCGACGAAAATACGTCTCCGGCGGTGAATATTCCGCGCCTAGGCGGGTAAGCAGCCTGGACATGTCGGGCGTGCTGGTCATGATGGATGCCGCCAGCGGTGCCAGGTTGCCAAAGTATCGATGCTCGTGCGTGGTGCTGAGGCTGGCACCGTGCTCAATAAAAGTCTGCGCAAGCTCAACCGACGCACCGGCAACAATGGCCCGCGCCAGCGGCCAGGCTATATCAGCGTGTGAATGCTCCTCAACCTTCTTGATGAAGCCCAGCTCAATGAGACGTTCCAGTTTCTCGAGGTGCCTTGGACTCACGAGATACTTCATGAGTACTCTTAGCTGGCTCTTCAGCGGCCCCGGTGCGAGAGGTCCGAATTCGACGCCTTGAGAGGACAAAAAGTTGAACACTTGCAGGTGCTTGGCGCGGGCGGCGAGTGCGAGAGTCGACATAGGCCTTGGAACGCGGACACGAGGCCGTGCAGTCTCGCCATCCTTGTTGACACCCTCTTCAGGGCCCTTGCTTTGCGAAACAGTGACAACATGCAAAGACGCCCCATACTTGATACAACGATGCAGCAGAGCTAAATCATCGCGACGGAGGGCCCAGAGAAGAGCCCTCTGATTTCTCTCAAACGGGCCGAGGAGGATTGGGTCTCCATATCGATTCAAGCGACTGCATGTGGCGTAGAGCCTGGCTTCATCGCCGAGACCGAGGTAAGAGACGATGTTTTCAAAGACTTCGGCAGGCACCGTCTCAATGGTGCCGAAGCTCATAACGGTTGGAGTGTCTGTTGAACTCCCGAGGAGGGAAAGAAATAGTAAAGGTGTAGCAGGTATGGTGGGAAGCTGCACAGTTGTGGCTGCTGGACAATGGAGAGTGCAATCCGTCAACTGACGCTACTGTGGCGGACGGGCACCTTAAGTAGTCGATGGCCGACACATAGTACTGCCGGATAGACCTATTTGATGGCATATGCCAGACACCGGCTGTGACATTCTTCTGTGAAAGATCGGTCAATGCACACAACCAATCACACATGGTGGGAACAGGAATTGTCCCAAACATGCAGCCGCACTCGGCGCTGCACAAAAGGCGCAAACACTTTTGTCGCATCCATCATGTCTCATTGTGGTGCCGTATGTCCGCAATACATTGTCAGTTGTGTTTGCTTGGCTGCCGAATATATACGGATCAAGGTACATCATCCTGGTCTGTGGAGGTGGTCTCATGCAGGCAATGCATGCTGCGCTGCCACGCCATCTATCCCCCTATTCGCCATGTCCTTGGAGCACCTGGTCAGCCGAGCAAACAGGCAATTTTTTCTTATCCGGTGCCAGGGGTGGTTACCAGTAAAACTGGGACACACTGGCTGAGGCAGCCTATGTGAGACATGTTGCCATTTTTTTTTTCTTTTCATGGCCAGTGGCGGCGGGTGGCGCTCATAATAGACAATTGCTAGCCCTCCGATTTCTTGGAACCTAGAACAAGAAAAGAAGAAGAGAAAAGAGGCACCGAGCCAATTAATATGGGTTCCGCGGTCCCCTCGTACGAGATGATCTGGGGATTGACTTACACGACATCGAATCTAGTATAGTGGCGAACTGTACGGAAGGGGCCGTCTGTAGCCTAATCGATGCCGATCGGCACAGCGTGCTTCTCATCCAGAAAATGATGCCAGTGCTGTTTAAAAACCACCCGAGGCGTGGGTTTGCTCACCACAGTTTCTTGTTTGCTCCCAGATCTACAACAAACATGACACATCTGAAAATGTCGCGGCCGGGACATTTGAGTGCTGGCCTGGTTGTTGAGCTGAAATTAAAAATGATGATGGCAGACGGGAGGCTGCATAATCCCGCCGCCTTCTCGACCTATCATCTCGGGCAAGAATATCCGGTGCCAACGTAGCAATCCTGCAAAACAAAGTTGCAGCACCGCTCACCGTTTTTCCTAGACAGGCTAGTTCGGGATCAGCAGCATCAGCAACTTCCTAGCCTCTGTTGTAGTTCCTCTCAAGCTACATTAGGTAGCCCGATTCTGACGAGAATTCCGTATCAAAGCAACAACAGAAGAGGGGTCATGGGACAATTGTTTCGCCCTGCTACATGTTTGATGAAGACACCCTTTTCTTCAATAGCTCATACCACACCATCTTTTATTTGGGGCGATTGTATTGGTTGGTTCAGGCTTGCTGTCCCTACTTATTACAACCCCTCCCAGATGGAGGGAAAGACCGCCTTCACTGGGCACGCGGCAAGGGAGCCCAGGTACTTGACAGGTATTTACTGCAAAATCCCGTAAAGTCTTTTTGTCAAACTGGGTGCAGTCGGAAAATAAATTTTGATATGCTGGATCCGTTGTGACCAACTGACCCCAAATGTGGTACAAGCCTACTCCGTAGATCCGCCGGGACTAACGTACTCTTCAAGCCTCAAATGCAGGACAGTTTTTGTACCTGGGTTTCTAATTTTGAAAGAAATATATCGGGTTGTAATCTGGGAAGATGGAGGGGGTGACGCGACACACCGTTGCCTCTTCTCGCGATGCATGAATGTTTCCTCCGACTCTCGCATCGGAAGAGGGACAGACACCGCTCCTTCGTCATCCCGTGCAGCAATTGGGCGCCCCAACCTATTTTTTTTTTTCTGTTAAGTATTTATCCCTGTTTCTATCCTGCGGCTTCCTGCAGCCGGTGTGAAAGGTGCAGCACGCTCAGCTATGGTCTTGCATTTTGGCGTTGGAGAGGCTGAGGCGGGAGGACAAGCACTCTCGTAAATCAAACAAAGGTGGGAGCCATCTTGCCGATCACAGATGCCGCATGAGATGTCAGACGGTTAGATTCGGAGTGTGCCGCGGCTCTGATATCTATCCTGATGAAAGGTACTCTTGGGTCTCGCTGTTACGAGGGAGGGAGAGACGGCAGAGTAGCAACGGCTTTCCCAGGACTATGCAGTGTGGGCTGCAATTGGATTATCTCGTTTAGCTTGACGTGATCCTTTCTTGGCTTCCGCACCTATGACGTATTTATTTATCATTTTACAAGCTTTGTCTCGACCAAAGAATCCGGTCATTACGGCGACGCCGACGTCCTGCTTGCGAAGAGAAGAATTCATTGTGTATTGAGCTGTTCTGTTTGTTCTTACTTTGAAAACCCATTATTGGTCAAGTAGAGATGTCAAAGCTGGTATAACCAGTCCTCCATAGCGTGTGTTACTCTTCAATTCTTTGTCAAGTATGAAGCGGCGACTGGAGCCGCTGCCAGAATAGTATAACTACAGCAGATATTTATGCTTATTTAAGAAGTAATTATTGTATTTTTCAACAAATGACCTGAGTCATGTGCTAGTCCTTTGCGGCAGTGGCGCGTCCCAGGCAGGTCGCGCATGTAAATGCTTGACGCCTTAGATTAACACTGGGGTGCTATTTTGGCCATTAGTCGACAAGAGGATTACTGAAAAAAAAAATAAGCATAATATGTCTGGACGATTGTTGTGTGTTGCGTCAGTAGCTGTGACGAGTTTAGTCTGCATCAAGGCTTGGGCGCATATCGCATTCGCATATACAACAAATAGCCCAAAGAATGTGAAAAATGTGAAAAAAAAAAGATATACAAAAAGTGGCAATGCTTCTAGAACTGGAATTCCATCGACATGCGTTTGAAAAATTTGCCGCTTGATTCTCTTGCATAGACAACCAGCTGCATATTTGGGCATCGATCAAGGACATCAGTTTTGCGCCAAGTCTGACGTTAGCCACAGACGGGAGGAACAAAGTATATCGAATAATCAAACGCTTCGTATCTCTGCAAATGCACTTTATGGCTATTCATTGAACAGAAAGGCCGTAATATCGAATCCTCGGCGTGCTGGATACGATTGTGGCCGCGGCAGAGGCGGTGGCTCCTCTACTCAGTGCTCGTCACACGTCTGTATTCCATGTCCGAGCCTCAATGGGATACGACGTTCTCCGTCCGAGGAGAGTGGCTTCTCGTACTCTCCATCTAATCAGATCTATAGTGTGTTTTTCGAATAAATTTGGTCTATTTTCTGGCCCAGCCAAGCTCAGTCTCTACTTTCTGTTTAAGACCGGCCTCTTTTGTTGTCCGTCCGAACCCCGGCACGACCCATCACACGTTGTTGAGAATCAAGAGCCACTGCTCTTGCCACAACCCTCGCGTCATTGCTACACCGATATAAGCGCGAGTTCTTGGTGCTTGTTAATTAAAGTTCCAAGACGATTTCGGGGAAACACTATAAACTAAACGCTATAAAACGGTTGGACGCGGTGTATAGGAGGATTCGTTTGCGACACTCTGGAGACACCACACAACTCCAGTGCAAGAGTTGTTCGCTCGATCAATCACTGATATTCGAATCCATACTTTTCATGCGGCCATTGATTTCTTAACATGGTATTATTCTTCCAAGGGTGACGTGCGTGAATATTCCGTGATTAAATTCCGTGGCTTAGATCGGAGACGCCAAGCCAGCTCGGGAAACGCCCAAGGCCGAGCTCCACGACTCCCTGGTGCCGTGAAGCCACCAGATTGGGAATATCCCCACAGCTTAAACAGTCAAACTCCAAGATGGGATCATGGGCTCGCAATGAGCCAGGAATGATGAACTATAAAGTCATGGCCAACTTCTTTCGTCGAGCTACACTCGCTGAGAAGCCAACTCACCAACTGTACAAACCTTGACGGGTCAGAGACTCACTTGCCACCACCCATACTACATATCCAACGATTTAAAAATGTCGACAACCGCTCTTCATGGATTGGAGACCCTCGGCTGTGATTTTGTTGTACCAAAAGAAGAAGCCATAGCTGCTGAAATTTTGCCAAGATGGTCTGATCTTCACATAGGCCGTCCTGCCATTATCATCACTCCCCGAACGGAAGAAGACATCGCCGCAGCAATCGATTTGGCCAAACTGAACAATCTAAAGGTTATTCCGACTGGTGGACGTCATGCGTGTTTCGTTGCAATTGACGAAACCTCCCTCGTTTTGGATATGGGTCTTTTCAGCACAATCCAGCTGAATAAAGAGAACGGCTCAGTGCAGATTGGGGCTGGTGTGCTTACCAGAGAACTGATACGGGAGTTGGCGGGTGAAGGATACTATACTACTTTGCCAGGCTCCAATGCTGTGGGCGTCGTCGGCGCACTCCTCGGTGGCGGCATCACTCACTGCACCGGTTTACATGGTTACATGTCTGACAATGCGCTCTCTTTCCGCGTCATCACGGCCGCTGGGGAAGCTGTTGATGTTGGTGCTGATAGCAGCGGTGAGGAAAGAAAACTTTTTGATACTCTTCGTGGCGCTGGGCATGGATTGGCAGTGGTTACCCACGTGGTGATGAAGGCCTATCCCGTCAGCACACTCGAGTTGACCGAGGGAAAGGTCTGGACCAGGACCTTGATTTTCCCTCTCCCAGCCCTGGAGGATGTGCAGAAGCTGTTTTTTGACCTTCAACCCGTGAACAGAAAGCTCAATGCTCAAATATCCTTTGTCAGGAGCCCACCCAATACACCGTTTCCAGGGGCACCCTTGATCATCCTGTCCGTCTCGTATTATGGCTCGGCCACGGATGCCGAACGGGAAACTCGTGAGCTTTTTGACGAGAGCTTCTGCAGCAAGGCCATAAAAGTCGACACGTCGCTCGTTCCGCTTGCCAATTTGAATGACGCATTGGAAGCCATCAATGCACGCGGGGGCTTGAAGAGCACAAATGCAGCCAGGCTGAAGAACCTGCAGAAGGACGCCATCACAAAGGCATTTGCAGCATGGTTCAAGACTACCGATAGCATCGAGGATTCAAAGAGGACCGCAGTCGTTTTTCACAGTTTTAATCCGACCTCAGCTACGGCCGCTGGGGCCGGGACGGGTAAGCACTTTGACTTTGTTGAAGGCAGAAATCGTGGTTTCGCTGTGACCGTGTCGACATGGTGCTTGAAGCCAGAGTCTCACATGGAGCTAGTGAAGCTGGCAGAGAATGTCGTTAAGACTTGTCAAGAGGGAGACGATGGTGTTGGAATTAAGCTGCCTAATTCGATGAGGCTGAATGAGAACCCAGCAGAGCTGTTTAGTCCGGACCAATTGACCCAGCTTCGTCTCGTCAAGAATTACTGGGACGCAGACGACCTTTTTTGGACCCCACATAGTGGAAGCAAGGAGTAATTCCAAGTACTTGCAAGTTGTTTCATAGTAAACCAACGCCATTCAAGTCTCCATCTCTGACACTCTTCGGGCCTGGCCTGAGTTGAAGCACCTAGCATCTATGCTGTCCTGAGTCAATCCACCAGGTACGCCAGACCTGGGTCGTTCACTGCTAATTTCCTGCTTTGTTCAGCCCCATGTCTGTTTGATCAGCGCTACTCTTCTAGATCAACTCTTCGCAAATTATCGTACCATACGTAGCTTGAATGCAATTCTTTCTCTTTTTGTTTGCCTGGTCCGCTACAGTGGCTCAAGTTTTTTAATGATGTCGATCACTAGGACAATAGACCGTTTTGGGGCAATAAAACAGAAATGTTTGCTGAAAACACTGCGAATGAGTCGCAAATAAAACCCCTTTTAATAAAGCCCGCTTTACTTGAGACCAATGAGTTCGACTTGGTGACAAAACATCCTGTCACGGATGGGCCGTCGAGCGCCAAGCAGCGCTACTTTCCTGGTCCAAGATGGCTTACGTTAGTCATCTTATGGCTAGTCGTGCTCCATTCATTCAGTCGGAGTGATGGGACCTACGCTGTGACCTTCTGCCCGATACATTCACCAACGCGAAGACTGTGTAAAAGCGCAGGGCTATGAGCAATTCAAAGAGTTGGCAGGGCTGCTGGACGTGTCGTGCCCGCCGCAAGAAGTGCGACGAGACATTCCCCAAGTGCCAGACCTGCTCCGCCTTGCTCATTACATGCTTCTACACAGCGGAAAAGCCAGCATGGTTTGACAATGGACCTCTTCAGGACGAGATGGTGCAAAAACTGAAGCACCAGGTCAAGGAAAACGCTGCTATGCGGCGCACGCTAGGGTACATGAGAGAAGCCAATGCTGCTACTTCTACGTACCCAAGGAACGGCGCCGAGGATGTTCAATATACCATAGCACGCCGCGGCGCGCCTCGTGTCACCCAGATGGGGCAATCAGTGGCCGAGGCGGCTTCTTCAGGACAGGACTTGGACACGCTCAGGATAACAATGAAAAAGGTCTGGCCAGGGTGCGATGCTGGATTCATCTCTTACTATCTTGATTTCTTCTTTCCTTTTCTTTTCCCATTTTATCAACCACATATGCTCCAGGGGGGCCGATCTTGGCTGCTCGAGTTTATGACTGAAGCTGAGGGTATGCGGCAGATTACCATGTCGTTGAGTTCCTATCTCTTCACCCTTGTCCTCGACGCTGCTGAAGCGGGTCACGAATTCTGCATCGAACTCAACTGGGATAAGCTGCTGGCTGAGATGAGTAATACATTTACGCGGCTGAGCGATGATATTTCCAGGCTCGGGAAAGGTCCCCCGAATACTCCTGCAAAACTTTCAAAGGCTGTGCGTATCCTAGGTGTTATCACGCATCTGCATCGATTTGATATTTATACAGCAGGGTTTACAAGCAGCAGTACGCACCTCAATGCTGCCGTGCAGACTTTCAAGAATATCTTGGACATGAACGATGCGACGCCGGATCTTGATATCAGCTCCAAGTTCTTCAATGTCATGGCGCGCATGGGGCCCTCGCCGTGGCCGAAGCCCTATGCCTCTTACCAAATCACTAGTCCAGAGCAAGTCGCATTCCGCTTCTTCGCGACCCTATTGGTCGCAGATGACATCATTGCAAGCACTTCTCTTGGTCAGGTACCACGTCTTCACGAACACCATGCAAGCTTGATGGCAAATGCACCAGACGGCGAATGGCCTGTCGATCTTGCAGCTGTCTTGGGTTGCCAGAATGCAGTGATGCTGCAGATTGGGGAAATCTCTGCCCTAGCGGCATGGAAGCGACGCCAGGGCAACAACAACGATCTGACCCCGGAACTCACACGGCGAGGCGACGGCATCAACACGGCGGTGCGGAGCCACCTGGCATCACTACATCTTCCAAAGCACAATGCACCCGACAGAGCTGAGGCGCTGCTTGGTCTTTTTAATACTTGGACGGATCACTCTGCACGATCCGCCGCTCAATCGCTGTATGTAACCCAGATATGGGCCCACGCAGCCCTAATCTACCTTCTGGTCACCGTACACGGATTCGATCCAAAGCTCCCTGAGATTCGCACGCAAGTGGCGCATATCAGGCAACTTGTCGATGAAAATCTGTCGAGCGTTTCGCTGATACGCGCCGTGGTGTGGCCCTTTTGTACTGCCGGTTGCCTGGCCGAGGCGGAACAGCAAAACTGGTTTAAACGCAAAGTAGAACTCTTGCAGCCGTCTGGTCTCTTCATCACCGTGCGCAAATCTCTCGAGATTATGCAGACTGTTTGGGAGAAGAGAGACTTGAATGAGGAAGTGGAGACTGCAATCGTAGATATGGCAAGCTGCTTTGCAGCCACCGGGGAGGTTCTATTCCTTATATAATGTAGAACTTGTACGGCTGAATTTACGTGCCATAAAAGAAGTACAACCCAACTTTGATGGCCATGTTACTTGACGTGAGTAGTGTAACATGCTACCAGCTCCAGTGGCTGCCACGCTACCATGTCCGCTCCTGCGATGAAAGACCATATGTCATGCCACGGGCCAAAATATTAGGTATTGATCGCATTTTTATCAATAGCTTTAGGGTCTAGCAGTCTAGTTAGCGCCGAAGCAGCCTTAACTTGCGGTTGCTATGGTAAGCTATGCGGTGAGGCAGGACATGGTGCCCGACGCTAGTTATACCTGACTTACTCCGGACTGGATATTTCCAAGACCTGCTCGTAACTTTTCAGATTAGACTAGGCTTGCACCAAGCATGGGTGTAGATGGTACGCCTACCAAACGCCTCTGACTCGTATATTGGGTGTTCTTACTACAGAAGAGATTTACCAGGACAGTCACAGTCATTTCATTTCCGAATTCGGAGCCACTAAAGAAGAAACCCCGTATTGATAATTGATTTCTAATAAACAGCCAATAGACACTCAATGAAGTCGTACAGAGAGGCATCTATTGTGGTGGATAAGAATTGTCACCGTCATTTGCAATGCACGATTGCAACAACACCAAAGCTCCACAAGCCGCGCGGCTCCACTATTGTAATGGTCGCCCGCTAGCTTATATGACCAATGCCGTGAGCATATCAGCCCGGCTCAACCAGGGTCGGCTTTCAAATCAAAGCTGGAAAGCTGTCTAAGAAGATCATTGGTACACATACTGAGAGGCTGTCAAGTATATATAGGGGTCATCTCATTGAGAAACAAGAGAATGCAACAGCATTATACCTTCCAGTAGCAGTTTTATACTTGTAATTGGCCAAAGCCTCAACATTCCTTGCAAATCACTTCAAAACTCGCAGCGCAAAATACAATGGCTACTCTAAAGTCTATCGCCATCATCATCGGCAGCACCAGGAATCCTCGCGTTGGCGGCTCTGTTTCTGACTTTGTCAAGAAAATAATTGAAACGAAAGCCAGCCTCAACGGAGTTACCGTCTCTACCGTCGACTTGGCCGATTTTAATCTCCCTGTGTACGATGAGCCATCCCCTCCTGCCATGATTCTCGACGCCGATAGCTATACACATGAGCACAGTAGGCGCTGGGCTCGCGAGATTGCTCGCCATGACGGCTATGTATTGGTCAGCCCCGAATATAACTACGGCGTACCAGGCGGCGTCAAAAATGCAATTGACTATGTCTTTCACCCGTGGAAAGGCAAGCCCATTGCTTTGGTCACGTACGGCCTCGGTGGTGGTAAACACTCGTCTGATCAGCTCCAGCATATTCTGAGCAAGATGAGCCTTCAGGTACTTTTCCCCAAAGAATTCATTCTCTGCAGCTTAATCTAGCGCCTCCCGAGATTCACTGTAAGCTGTGTATACTAACTTAGCTTATAGGTTGCTTCCGTTCGACCACAACTTACTTTTTTCGGAGGTCCAACGGGTGCTGATATGGGTTCAGCAATGGTGAGCGGAGAGCTTGGAAAGGACTCGTTGGCGGATTGGGAAGCAAAATCAGCCGAGGAGATTGTCATGGCCTTTCAGGAGGTCAAGGCAACTGTTCTCTCCCACTTCTCTACATAAGCTATACTCTAGCGGACGCCACCACGTAAAATACGACCGGGTTTCAGCCTTAGTATAATCCAGTTAGACTAAATAGATAGCACTCGTCTATGAATACCGTTGTCGTACTCATGTAAACTTGGCCTTTAAGCTTCGTCGGACTGTCCACACTAGGGACCAACAAATCAGACATGGCAGTCGAGAAATTTACCATTATTTCTTCTCCCGAGGCGCTGGCTGAGAAAATCTCTTACATAGCATGATTTATGGTTTGCCGAGCCCTCGGCTCGAGCTAGTTTGGACTTCAGAAGCTTTGAAGCTGACAACACCCTTTCCCTTGATATTTCCCCACTCCCACAGCTTTGGCATGGTCTATAAAAGGACGGTGGACTGCCTCTCTTCTGAACGAGTCACTATATCCAGCCTCACTCATCATCAAAAAATGGACCAGCGTGATAAAATGGCCAGAAAATCTTTGGCATGTGAGTTCTGCCACAGTCGCCGGGTTAAATGTGATAGGAACTTGCCTTGTTCTACTTGTGTGAAGGTTTAAGTGTCACCCCAAAGCTGTCTTGCCATCACAGTGTTACTGATATACTACCAGTTCAAAACTACTTGTATCCCGAGAGAACGAGCAGCGGCTACCCAACGACGGCGACCAGCTCAAGACCTCAGGGAACGCCTTGTGCGCTGTGAGGAGATTTTGCAGTCGCAAGTTTTCCCCAAACAGCTTTCTACGTCATCTGACTAATATTCGATTAGATTCAGAGCGTCAACTTCGAGCGGGACCGAAGATCCAAGAAAAGTTGTGCCTTCTGACGATGATGTGGTGACACCACCACTGCATCCCACCGGCAGGCTATATCATGTTGGTGGGTATCTCCGACTTATTGAACGCCAACTCTACGCTGGCATGTATGACGAGGTATAGCCCCTTTTTTTTTATCCCTGTCCCTATGAAAGGTGGTATCTCATCGTTGCAGCTGCAGCAGATCCGATTTCTTACCAAGGGCTCTCCAGTTACCAGCGGTCTTGGCTCGGCTACTTCCCTCCGCCCCGATCAAGAGCTATATCTGCATCTTCCCGGCAGCACCGGATTTTTCGAAATGGAACCTCTATCTCCAGAGCCAGCTTTTGCTTTTCGGCTGTGGCAGCTGTTCCTGGACCGTGTCAACCCTCTCACAAAGCTTGTGCATGTGCCGTCGTTGCAGCCGCATATCGTGGAGGCATCTGCATGTCTGAGTGTGGCACCAGTTGGCATGCGAGCATTGCTCTTTTCAATTTGTGCGATAGCCGTGGTTTCGCTATCAGATGCAGAATGTGCATCTGTTTTTAGCCAGTCTCGAAATGGCCTTTCGCGCCAGTTCATGTCTGCGGCGCAACGGTCATTGATCGAGGCAAACTTTATGCAAAGTTGCGACATGGCACTTTTACAAGCCTTTTTGCTGTACTTGGTGTGTATCGGCATTGAACCCCTGTTCAACCGTAGTATTCTACGGTGGTGTCCTCGACTAACATGGGCACGGCTTAGCTTTCGCTGGAGAATTGTTACGACCTGGACGCACTCTGGATTCTCAGTGCAAGCAGTATCAGGGTAGCCCAAAAAATGGGATATCACCGAGATGGTGAAATACTAGGTCTAACACCTTTTGAAACAGAGATGCGCCGCAGAATCTGGTGGCATATTCTCAAGCAGGACGCGAAGCTCTCGGATGCGGCAGCGGCGACTGCGAGCATTCTCCCGTCCACGTTCGATACAAAACCGCCATGCAACATAAACGATGCAGACATGCACCCTGCTACGTCTGAATTGCTTCGCTGGAAGGCTGGTCCCACTGAAATGTCATTTGTCCTCCTTTTCAATGAAGTCTACATGTGTAGACAGACAGCCGATGCTGCATTTGACGATTCTGCTTTGGAAATGGCCAATACGCAAGGCAGCGTCAGAATGGATAGCAAAAGCCCAGAGGAAGAATTGGTGAAATTAAATCTGGAAGATGCGAAAGAGTCCGTACGAGAGCTTGGCAACAAACTTGTGGGAATGGAGCTACTGTATGTGGATGCCTCAGCTGGGGGGGTTCACGGCGCTGCCAGATGCATCCGACCCTTATTGACGAACAAATGGGTAGATTTCCTTGAATCTCTGGGCAGCGCAAAGGAACCCGATGCAAATCTTTCTTGCATATCTGTCTTGCTGTACAAGCATCTTGTCGCAAGTTTTGAAGGTCAGCTAGATGCGCGGGACAGCATGTCTGCTTTGGGCTTTGGTTGGTATATGAACGTGCGCTTTGAGATCGATCTTGTCAAAGCAATGATTGTCAAAACATGTCATGAGCCAGCAAGTTTGCTGGCCGAACGTGTATGGAGCGGTTTGGAAAGACTATATGACCAAAATCCTGGGCTGTTTGATCTAAGCAAGAGACAACACTATGTCCTGGCCGACTACATTCAGCAGGCATGGCTACTGCGAGCAGAGGCTTACATGGAACGTGGCTACATGACCCAGCTACCGAGCTTCATTCTGCGTATACAAAATATTCGTCGTCTGGAGGCCCAATTCACTGTTCTTTAGCATTCCGCTATCGGCAGTTAGCAGCACTTGGCGTGGCACGAGTCGTGAATCCAGGAGTGCCAAACTGGGTCTTGAAAGTTGGATTCCATTGATAGAGACAAACCTATAAAACAGATCAACGCTAATTTCAGCTTGAAATATAACGTGAGCAGGTATCCTGTGTGTGTTGCTGTCCGTCGCCGACCATGCAGAGCGGTGTACCTCACATACAAGGCATATTTGATCTCAAGAAATTTATAAAAGAATTAAAAAAAAATGAAATGAAATGAAATGAAAGGAAAGGAAAGAAAAGGAAATGAAAACCTGGGATTAACTCACTTAAAGGGACCAATTTCTGATTCACAATGATGCAACATCAATCACTCCGACCAGCTAAAATGGACAGCTACGTCAGATCCAATTATAGCGCATGGCTTAGTGCCGCCCTAAAGGTCTTGGCCCAGCGCTTAGCCAAAGCACCTGTCCAGGGCCCTTCAGCCAGTAAACCACCCTGAGACTTTGCCCCAAAGTCCCCAAAGGCCCCACACGGTTGCTGCCGTTGCCGCCTTACTGCAGTCCATCGGGCCGCCACTTTTCATGCCTGCCACCCGCCACCGACTCGCCAGGCGGCAACACACTGTTCATGCATCATCCAATAACTTGACTTGCATCCCCTCAGCGCAAGCTGCTGTGCGTGTGCGACTCGCAGCAAACAATCGTCCTCTACAACAAGTGCAAGGATCCAATACCCTAGCCTCTACGCATTTCTTTTCGCCGTACGAATCGCATTTTCATCACGACTGCCAGGGCAACCCCGCCCCAGATGCTTGGCCATGCCAACCAAGGAGCGTGACGGCGACGCCGCCGCTGACGACGACAAGCCCCGCGAGAAGCAAAGACGCTCCAAATCGGAGCGCAAACCCGACCGTGATCGAGACAGAGACCGAGACAAGGACAGAGACCGTGACAGGGAAAGAAGGCATCGTTCTTCAAGGTCGTCCCGCAGCAAAGTTGGCGGTGAGGATGGCGAGGCCTCCCAGGTGTCCTCCGCCAGGCGTCATCGCAAGAGAGACAAGGATGGTGAGAGAAGTCGTGAGGATGATGATGATGTGTCCTCACTCCGGACAAAGTCGTTTAGCGATGTCGGCGGCCGAGGTGGTGCACCTGCGTCGCTCAACACGGCCTCGCTGCTCGACGGCAAACGGGTGTCGCTGCCCTACCCTTCGTTCAGCAAGGCGCATAGCAAAGAGGCCGTCGTCAGCAGAGACGACCTCTCTTCTCGCAATCTAAGAATCCCTACGCCAGACCCCGCCGAGATGGGTGACGATGACCGCAGACGTAAATCCGCAGACATGAGCCGCAAAGGATCAACGACAAAAAAATCTTCCAGACCACCGACTCCACCCGAAACTGATCTGTCTGCCGACAAGCGCAAGTCTTCCGAATCAAAAAAGACGTCCAGCCATAGAGATAGAGATGAGGATGGAGACGACGACAAACGACCGACAGCGTCGAGCATCTCCAGGTCTGCTTCAAGAAACGAGGAAAGATCGAGAGTTAGTCGCCGCTCAGTCTCCTCGAGCCAAGCAACCTATGTCAAGACGGCAAACCACAAGTCACACGATAAGCTCAAAACCTCAGAATCAAGGCTCTCGAGCTCGTCATCGCGCCATTCGCCACACCGATCAGGTTCGGTACGAAGCGTCAGGAAATCCGAGGGCCGCGATGGCCACTCGTCGCCATCCAGTGTGCAAGACTCGTCACCCAGAACTCCCACGCAAGTCCCCCAGTTCTCAACACCCTTTTATGACCAGCCCGGCATCGACAGGCCGGACTCGAGCATTCCCTCCAAAACCGCTACACCTGTGTCCGTTGCTCCAGCTCCGCCACCGCCTCCCCCGCCCCCACCTACCATGGATTTCCATGAGATACCGCGCGTTGACTACCTCTTGCAAAATGGCGGACTGCCATACCCTGTGCCTCGCCATTTTTTGTCCGTGCTACCCATACAGAACGGCGCGCGTGGTTCGAAACCTCCGCTGTCCGGCTCCGACACGCTCTTCGCGCCATTCCTCAATTTGCTCGACCAGTACAGCACAGTCATTGAAAAGCAAGGATCCATTGCTGTTGCGACTGGACATCGATCAGTCGCTAGAAGGCTACTCGATCGCTTAGAAAACATCTTTTCCAGAGACCTGCCGCCCCATGGGTGCGTCTGTATCATGTGCGAGCGCTCCAACGACATACATCGTGGATTGACTTGGGGCGATGTACTGGAGTGGGTGAGCGGCCGTATCGAGCTGCCCCAGTGGCCTCCCTTTGATCTCGTCGAGATTGGCACAAAGGCCGCCGAGATATCTGCAGAAGAGCCACGCCGCCCGTCATCGCCCATTAAACTCGACCCGGATATCGCCGAGGAATTCCGAGAGCATTACCTCCGCCAGACCAAAAAGGTCAGGTCAGCCGTTGACAAGTGGTTGAACAGCACAGCAGAGACACCAGTTCCGCCGCCCCAGGAGGTCGATGACGAGACTCTTGCCTTTGCCATCCTGACGAATCTCGACGATGATGACCGCCCATACTTTAATGCGCTACTATCGGGCGCCAGAGAGCTCAAACCCGCAACCAGAGCGCCAACGCCCATGCTCCGCCAGCGAAACGACTTTGTCGTCAAGACGGGCTTATCGCTGCAACGCTTGTACCGACTGCAGCAAGCTCCGCGCGATGTCGAAAGCGTCACATATCTCATCAAAAACCCACATACCCATGACCTGCTCGTCACCCTCTCCAACATTAACAATTCAGAGTGGGAGATTCTAACATCGGGCCGCTTCGACGGCTTTTTGTGGTCTGGAGCCGATGTGGATGAGCGGGTCATGAGCCCTGGCTTTGAATCAAGATCACAAACACCGGCCAACGGATACTTTGGAAGTCGCAGCGCAATGAGCCCCGGCCCTCGGAGTGCCTCGGCAATGAGCTCGCGCGACCCAATGGTGTTTTCGCGCGGTGCTACGCCTGCCTCCTTTATCAGCACAACACCCTCGACTGTGCAAAATGGCCGAATGGCCGTGTCGAACGACGAGGAGATGGAAATGGCCGCCATTGCGGAAATGGAACGTGAAATCTATCAAGGCATGGAGAGTTTGGAAGACGCCTTTGAGAGGCTACACCACAGGGCTGAGATGGTGCGCACAGCACTGCGACAGCGTGGTGCTGGTCTCATGCAGAGCCTGCAGAGCCGGCGACGAATTGATGTGCTGCCTTCGCAAGCCTCGACGCCGGCCATGGGACACGAGCGAGCGTCGTGGGCGCCCAGCAGCGAGGGAGAACCACCGAGTGACGACGATTGGTTTGAAGAATATGATATTATGCCTGATGATTCAGCAAGCAACATTAGCAGCTCGCGACACCGACGACCTAAGAGGCGAACGGAGCGACGGACACCGGCCCCGATTGAGGAGGATGATGAGGAGTAGTTTTGCATAGTAACCGGCATGAATGATTGGATGAATAAAGTTGCTAAATACCACGAGCATGTAAGGCAAGCGTTGATAGCGACAACACGTTCTCGCCTTTTCTTTTTTGCGTCTGCATTTGCACTCAGCATGTGGAGCTGATAAACACATAGTTGGATGAAATGTTGGACCCCCGTGTTGGCTTTTTAGGTGGGATTTGGGTGTGTATGGATGGATAATTAGCTTCATAATGCAATGTTTGACTTTGTACGTGGTGTCCATGGAATTAAACATCTCTACAATACGTCAAGACCGCGATGCGTCACGAATGCCCCACTACTGAGAGGAGTACCCTAGAGCGCACGGCATTTTATTTACGCAACAGTCTTTAGTAAATTTGTTCAAAAAAATCGGCATGGCCTTTGATCCGGAGGAATTTACTCCAGGTACAAATGCCCTCATCCACGAGATCTGCGAGGCTGGGGTTGAGGCGCCGCCATGGGAGCCACTGTACCGCCAAACCTGCGAGTTTGGGCCTGAAATTTTCACGGAGCGCATGCTGACCTTTATCCGCAACCCCAACCTGAACACGTCCTGGCTTTTCCGGGGCGATATTTTGTATGATGATGCTCCAGAGGTGGGCGAGACGGTCGATGACAAGGCCGATGGTGTGGAACGGGTTGACCAGTTTGCGGCCGACTGGCCGACAAGGAGATGCATGGCTGGGATGACAAGGACGAGGACCATGGTGCGCCGGCTCATTCCGCGCAACCAGCTCCGCGACGCGCCGATGAACCAGACCTGCGAGTTTCACCAGACTACAGCTATAGAGGGACATGAAGCCGCGGACAAACTATCGACGCTGCTTCTCTACGTGCCGCACGTGCAGACGGCCGCGGCCATGCCATTCTACCACCCCAACGTGCAGGCCATTGCCACGCTCCACGAATGGGACCCTGGTGCAAAGCAAGGCGCCATCTCCATCCACTTCCACCCTTTCCCACAGGACGGGCCGCCGCTGACGGACGTGAAGCTGCGGCGGGTGGGCTACCACATGCTGGAGCGGCTCAACAAGCACGGCAGCAGCGCGCTGCGCGGGTACACGAAGCGCGTGCACCACGACGCCGTGATTCCGCAGCCGCGGTTCCAGGACCGCTACTCGGTGCTCAAGAACAAGTACGCGCGCGCGATTATGCGGGATTGGGCCGAGGTGACGGACCCGAAGAAGCACGTCTTTGAGGATCTGGGCATTGCAGCGTTTCTCATCGAGCTCTGGGCCGGCATGTACACGGACGAGGGCAGCCCGTTCCCGGGGTTTGTGGACATTGGATGCGGGAATGGGCTGCTGGTGTATATTCTGAACCAGGAGGGGTATCCCGGCTGGGGATTCGACGCGCGCGCGCGCAAATCATGGCCGCAGTACAGCACAACGGCATCGCCGTCATTAGCTGGCGCATCGCCGACGGGAGCCTCGCTCGTGGAGCGGTGCCTCATGCCGAGCGTGGTGCCAAAGCCCAGCGATGAAGTCATTGTGGACGAGGATCGGATCCACGACGGGCTGTTTAACAAGGGAACGTTCATCATCTCCAACCACGCCGATGAGCTGACGCCGTGGACGCCCATCCTCGCCGCGCTCTCCGACTGTCCGTTTCTGTCGATCCCGTGCTGCAGCCACGACCTGACGGGCGCCAAGTACCGGGCGCCGCCGCCGCGGGACAAGAGCAAGCCGAAATCGACGTACGCGTCGCTGGTAGACTGGGTTGCGCGGATTGCGGAGGACTGCGGGTGGGAGGTTGAGACGGAGATGCTGCGCATTCCGAGCACCAGAAACACGGGCCTCTTGGGGCGGCGGCGGACAAGGACGACGGAGGATGTGGATGTGGAGAGGGTGCTGGCCAAGTATGGTGGTGTTGCTGGGTACTATAGCAGCATTGCCAGGTTGATCAAGACTGGCCCACGATCTCATTAGCCATGGAGCCTGATAGCTGTGCTCAGTGACTTGGCCTCGCATAAAAACGGCCAACCTTGATAAGACTACAACGTAAACCGACGAAATTGATTGCTAATTATAATGGCTAATGAATATTTTATCAATGGATATCTATGCTATTTACCTAAAAGCTTCTATGTTTATATTGTGGACTCCATCACCACCGAGCTCCAATCCAGTCTGCTATCTTGGCCACCATTTCCTTTGTGCAGCTATGCCCGGTATTATCCTGAATAAACAGCTCCGTATCCTTCATCGCGGGACCGCGCTGCTTTCTCCTCTCTACCCAAAACGAGGTATGCTGCGCCGGCACGAGGTTATCATATTTGCCGTTGCACAGTATCATGGGCAGATCGCCGAAATTATGAGCAATCTCCAAGTCGTCCTTGCGCACAAGCTCCGCCAGCGGCCGGGGCCAGCGTCGCTTCTGCAGCTCCGTCATGTACGGCTCGAGCGCGTCATATGTCGGCTCGTGAAGGTCGCTGACGTCGACGCCGACGACCGAGGCGTCAAAGTCGAGGCGCTCCAGCATCAGCGACGTCATGCTGGGGCAGCCGACGACGATGATGATGCCCTCAAGCTGGTGCGGGGCCAGGGCGGGCATGCGCCAGGCGGTGTGGCCGCCGAGTGAGACGCCCATCATGATGTTGTGGAGTTTGGTAAATTGGGACAGGTAGGAGGGGAGATGGTCGAGGACGAGTTTGAAGTCGTGCGTCGCACCACTAATCATGGATAATAAATCCAACCTGAACGAGATTATTAGCTTTTTCCCCGAAAGAAAATGAAAGAAAATGGCATCTTCCTTACCCGTGGTTCTCGTTGCCAGCAGTCCATGTCAAGTTACCTTCAGGGTGAATCTGGGGACAAAAAATGGTTAGCAATGTTTCCGTCCCTTGCGCAGAGGTCAGCATTTCCATACCTCGCGATCTCCATGATTTCTCATATTCATCGTCACCGCAATCATGCCGCGCTTCTTTTCCCGCCCGTCATTCCGATACTGATGGAGGATCTCATGGGCAATCGCCTCGGTCACAAGGTACGTCCGCGTTCGATTGTGCGCAAGATACAAGACTGTCACGTCGCCGCTCTGCTCAGCCAGCTCCTCGAGCCCATAGATGTAAATCTGCACACCACCAATGACCAATGCCTTTTTGCTAGATCGTGGCGTGGAAAGCGGCAGCGAGAAGCGCGGCTCCAGACCATCTGGCGTGACAACTGGCGATGCGAGCGTGTCCGACATGACTGTTTCTCTTGTTCTTGTCCCTTTTGTGGCCACACTTTTTGCGGTATGACGGCTTAGGTTTTCAAGAAACAAAATTTATCCATAGCAATATTGCAAGTATTTAAATATCTACTTGCCAATATTTGTCACGGAAATGCGAGAGCCGTTGCCTATTTGCCGAGTGTCGGCTACTCGGCAAACATAAGCCCGGCAATTATCTTCCCCACGACTTGGAGTGGCGCGGCAGTGCCACGTTTTTTTACTGCGTGACATACCTTAATTTTTATCGGGGAAAGCAAAGGGTCATTAATTCAGGCACTTCGGATAATTTGATCATTTCATCTGATATATGCTGGGGTAACATGATAATGCGGCCAAACAAGCGCAAGCGAGGTGGATCGCGTGGCTGAAGACCTTGGTCGTGTCAAAAGGTCGCAAAGAGTTTCCAATCTACATGGAAAAAAAGGAGAAGAAAAAACCGATTAAATAATTGAAGTGAATACAAAGCTTACAACGGCAGCACAACGTGGTTCCTGTTAAATTGGACGAGGCTGTGCGTTGCGACCAGATGCGGCACTGTAAAGGCACGAAACCTCATCCGACAGTCGCGAACATCTCGTAAGCAGGCGGCGTAGTTGACTCGCGTCACTTCCGGGTTCCCATGGTGATTGTCTACCTAGGCATGCCCTGCTGCAGCGCCCGCAATATAGAAAGGAGAACTCGAGAAATTTTATGCAAAATGTCATCGTGCTATTTCAAAAATCCAGCAACTAAAGTAATATCGAACAAAAACTACATGTACAACTTTTGCCCAAGTCCGAAAAGGACTGCGCTTAATCGCGCATAGTGCTTGCTTTGCTCTACAGCTGATATTTGTGAAAGAAATCCAAAATAATCGGCGTCGCGTTGAAGCTGGCGACGTGGTGACCCGCCTTGGTGTTGTCATCATTCGGCACGGTGCTGGGCCAGTCGTGTCCAATCGCCGCGTCGAAAATGTGCTCGACAAGTCCTGCATGGGCGCCGTGTCCGAAGCTGTACAGAGTGGTATTGGGAGCCAGATGCTTCGACGTGTTCTGCGAACCTAGTCCGTCACGAATCGCCCACTGCTGAATGAAGTGGGGGATGGTCGGGAGGCACTGATTCTTGCGATCACCGCCGTTGTAGCTGATGGTCGTGTCATTGCCGCCGTGGAATTCGAGAAACGGAATGTTGCGGCGCCCCGGGTTACAGGGGATCTGCACCGTGTCGGCATGGCAAGGCGTCGTGTTGACGTAAAAGGCACCGGAGACGGGCGCAAACGCTGCAATGCGCTGGGAGAGGCCTGCATCACAGGCTAGCACGTTGCAAAAGCCGGCGCCGTCGGATTTTCCAGTTGCGTAGATGCGCCTGCGGTCGACGTTGTAGTTCTTTTCGACGTAGTTCAGGATGTCAGTGGTGAACTGGACATCATTGATGGTGACGTTAGGAACACCCTGCCATTTGTCCTGGCTCAAGTTAGTAAGAGGTGGATATAACACGAAGCTTGTACGCAACTCACATCGATGCCCTGGGGATAAACCACAATTGACGAGGTCTTGAAGAAAGGGTCGGTAAAACCATCCAGGGCCAGCTGCTCATCTGAAGTTTTGGTGCCGCCGTGGTATGAGAGAATCACAGACGTAGGATTTCTCGAATTGTACCTGGCAGGCACCCATAGAAGAAAAGAGCGCTGCAGCGCATTGCTCGTGATGGTGATGTTGGCAGGCGCTTTTGGTGGCGGCGCAGAGCAAGACGAGCCAATTGAGGCAGCTGCAGCTGCAGTCGCGGCCAGGGGGCACAGCAAAAGTGTAAGAAACTTCATTGTGTTTTTTTTCAGGTCTTGACAAAACTGGGGAGAATAAAAAGTTACTGGGGCGAAGCTTTCATAGTATTTATGTGCCAGTCATGTCAGTTTCATCCCGCACCAAGTCTGTGTCATGGCGCCAATGCAAACTGAGAGATGACAAGCCACTTTTAGTCCATTGAGGGGTCGGAATGTCCCGAGTGTAACCAGACGGGCTTAGCCTGGGCCAACAAACGACGCTACTGCTGGGAATAATATGTCGGTACAGGCGGCACTGCCAAATTGCCGTAATTGCCGGCTGGGTAATTCGGGAAAAAGTCGAGAAACATCTCCTGCGACAACGAGAACCCCGGACTGAGCAGCTGGTCAACGTCGCTAAACTGAGGTGAAGCTCCAGACCACAACTGCTGCCCCATGGGGTTGACGGACATTGCGCCAGCGGGTGGAACAGGAATCAAAGGTGGTGGCGCCGCCTGCTCATTCTCTGCCAGCAGCTGGTTGGGTACTTGGTGCAGCTCGCCACCCGGCGTGGCTGAATGGATGGGAACTTCGTGAGAAGTCGGCCTGGCATCTTGCTCGGCTAGAAGTGTTTGTGCCCGTTGGAATAATCGGTACATGACATCGGCGCTCCAGTATGTCGCACGCAGATCCGCAAAGACGAGCATGCAGAGCTGGAGTTTGTTCCGACCCAGCCCACGGGTCAGTGTGTTGTCAGACTTGCAGTCTGCAAGATGAATTTGAGTCGCTGGCACCATGGCAGTGATCCTAGTACAGTTAGTGCCCCAGTTCATAAGGTGCAGCGGAAATGAGCATACATCATTGGCTTGAGGTACTTGATGGCATCTAGCTCAATCAAGCTTTCAAGTAGGCTGTTCGTACTTGCGGCGGCTTCGCGAGCGCGGCGTATAGCATTTCGTTGCCATTTTTCACTTGAATCGAATGTGGATTTGCCGACGGCACCCAAGACGTATGGTCTGTATAGAATAGCAATTGTTGCCCTGCCGATTGTTAGAAATGTCTCACTGTCCAAGATCTAGTGGCTTACTGGTAAAGCAATTCAGTCTGCAGAGTGTGGATACGAATATCATCATTCTCATTGTCAAGGTCAGCACCCAGCGCCAAACCGTCGAGAAGCCGGGATGCTTGGTCCACCTCTACTGGTGATGGTTCGGGCCCTTTGACACGGTAGTGAATCTGGAGGACATGACCCAGGATGTCGCTAATTTGGACATTTCGCAGCCACATGTCAGTGAGACTTGGAGAGTTTGTTGGGATAAACTTGGATAGCGCATGGACTTTTACTTGCTTCAACTCGGACAAGACATCGTCGCGTGTCGGCATATCCAAGTCGTAGCTGTCGTTGTGGATGCGCATCGGTCGACCTTTTGCTAGAGCAATCCACCGATCTCTGACCACCAGCGACCACCATATACGCCGCATGCTAGACAATGGGCCTGTAGAATAATCGTTCCCGCGGCCGTTGGCGGCTGGAATGCGGTGAAGGTTGATGGCCTGGGCGATGGAGATGGCAATGCCAATCCAATACCATGCGCCTGTGTGGTCTTGCGGGTCTGAGTACCAGAATGCCAAAAGTATGACAGAGCGGATGAGTGTTAGCTTGTCAGTTCCTTGATCAAGGTCATAGAGACACTGGAAGTGTTAGCAGTGAGGCATCAGCGTAGGGTGTGAGACTTGCCTTGGCCCGGTCATACATGACCGTTTTCATGGCTTTTCTAGAGGGATAGCCAGCCCGCTTTAGAATGTTCATATCTGCAAACTGAGTACGAGTTAGGTGACATGCTCTCTGAGTCATTCAAGTGTGTGTGAGAGAATAGCGCACATTTGCAGAGGCGAGGAAAATAGACCATAGCAGCAACGGGTTAATGCTCTGAGAGCCTCTTGTGCAATAGTCGTTGAGAAACGCCGGCACATCAACTATGGGGAGAAAGAAATGGACATGCTGAAAGTAGCAACGGATAAGTTCGTCGCATATTTCGTCTGGCAGCATGTTGAAACAGCCTTGCTTGTGCATGTACTCTGCTTCATGCCGTTTTCTCGGCGGTAGTCTTACGGGCATGCGTGCCCGCGCTTGCAGAGGCGCGTCAGGGTGACTAGGGTCAAACGATGGATCTTCCAGCGCATCATCATTACCTGGCAGGGGTCAGTTTACAACAATCGAAGCTATTGGGGCAAATCAACAGAGGCTGACATACGGAGGTCACTCTGTGCGCCAAGATTCAGTGACGCAGAGTCCTCTCCCGAGGTATCACCATTGTTGGTACCCTGTACGCCATGCGAATCCACGCTTGACAGTCTCTGCAGCGGCATGTGAGGCGCCGCAACGCGCGGCGGAAAGATGGAGCTTCCCTCGTCATCAGATACTGCTCACCCATGTTAGCCGTCAGATTCTGGACATTGGACGAATACACCGAGGTGGGTTGAGGCTAGCGCTGCGTACCTAATTCACCGGACGCATTGCGCTTCCTGCGACGTCTGTCAATGGCGGTAAGCTATGGCATCAGTAATGTTCGTATCGAGGCAAACAGGATCCCACAATTTCTTACCGATGCTTTTTTCTCGGTAGGACCATGCAGGACTCGCCATCCTGGCGGCAGTTTGTGCACGGCGCGGCCGTTTGGGCCACGTCACACTTAACCTTGCGTCGGTTGCACCGCTGGCACGCAACCCTAGATCTCGCACGCGGAGTATCCATGTTACTCTCGGTTTTCAGATATCATATTTACTTTTCCCTAGCATTCTTCGGTAAAAAACTGCAGAGAAGTCTGGGGAAGCTGGGGAAGCTGGAGAAGAAAATGGTCAATGTGGGGAAAAAGTTTCCCGAAATTTCCCTCAACATAACGTGGAGCGGCACCGGCGCCCGGCAAATTCGGCAATTAGAGTCATGCATCTTTGCGCCACACCAATGCCAAGCAGTCCTTGGTGAGAATTGAACCCCTAGAAACACCGAGCAAGCATGTCTTGCCACGTTCATCAGAGCTTAGATTTGCATCTATAAGAATGAGCTGGTGCGCTCGGTATTTATCATGTCTGAAGAGATACCAATAACACGGCGCAGCCTCACAATGAACACCTCAATGGATACCGTGGAAGCAAAGCCGCGCGAGTCAGCTGAACAGGTTGAGGATGCCAAGATGCACCAAGAACTGTTCAGCCCAGAGGAGGAGAGGAAGCTTGTGCGCAAGCTGGATCTATGGTAAGGACACTCAGCTCAGTGCGAGGAACGAGTTGCCAACTAACGCCTCAAAGGATCCTGCCTCTGATGATGGTCACATACACCCTGCAGAGCTATGACAAGGGCATCATGAGCGCCGCCACACAGTTTGGATTCAACAATGACCTTCATCTCACAACCATCATTGGCCACAACGCCGCTGGCAAGGCCATTACAAACGACAAAAAGTATGCCAACGCGTCCATGATGTTTTACATTGGCTACCTGGTCGGGACGTATCCCATGATGTTCCTCTCACAGCGCTTCTCCATCTCGCGCGTCATCTCGGGGGCCACCTTCCTATGGGGCGCTGTTCTGATGAGCACCGCCGGCTGCCACAACTATTCAGGTATCATGGTGAACCGATTTTTCCTCGGATTTCTGGAATCGGCCGTCGCCCCGGCGTTTACCGTGTTGGTGACGTTTTGGTGGACGCGTGAGGAGCAGGCGCTGCGCATGTCGACTTGGTACTGCTGCGTCGGCGTGGCCACGACCATTTCGCCCCTCATCAACTACGGACTCGGACAGATCCACGGACCACTCCTCCCGTGGAAGCCCATCTTCCTCATCCTCGGCGCCATCACCGTCTGCTGGTCGTCGGTGCTCTTCTTCCTCCTCCCCGACAACCCGCTGGCGTCTACCCGACTGACCGAACGGGAGAGGGAGATTGCCATTCAGCGCCTACAGAGGAACAATGCGGGTACCGTGGACCACAAGTTCAATCCTGTGCAGTTCAAGGAGGCCCTGTGCGACTACAAGCTGTACAGCTGTGCCTTCCTCGTCATGCTGACTGGTGTGCCGTCGGGTGCCATCGGCACGTTTGGCACCGTTGTCATCAACGGCTTCGGCTATGACCACTTTGACTCCCTGGCCTTAACGTGCCCTATTGGCGCTGTAACGGCTCTTAGCATTCTCCTCACGGGTTATCTGACCCGCAAGTTCAAGAACACCCGTTACCTGTCTATTGTTGTGTGCGCACTCATCTCCATTGCCGGAGACGCGATCTGCTGGTTTGGACCGCGAAGCAATCGCGGCCTCCTGTTTGCGGGTATCTTTCTCATGGCCGTGCAGGTCGCCTCTGGAGGATTGGCAGTTGGTCTAGCAGCGTCCAACATTTCAGGACACACCAGTAAGTCTACAAATGTCATGCGGGTAATGATTCTTGTTCTAACCTTTGCACAGAGAAATCAACAGTTTCTGCATCCACATTCATCGGATACTGCGTCGGCAATATCATCGGCCCCAACATCTTTGGCGCTTCTCCCGGACCGCTTTACCACGCGGGGTTTATGGGCAGTTTCATTTGCCTGTGCGGTGTTGTCGTGATTGCGTCCATCACACCTTTGGTGCTGCGGTGGGAGAATCACAGGCGGGACAAGCACGCGGGTACAGCTCCGCACGCTCACTCAATCGAGGAGGACTTGACGGATCTGCAAAACAAGGACTTCCGCTATGTACTATAATTTATTTGCGGAGTATTGGATTATTGCGTTTGGCATATTTACGGGGTAAGAAAGCGTGGAAGGCTGCATCAAATGGCAGAGTAAATAGTAGCTCACATAATGCACTGCTCACAAGACAAATTCATGTTGTCGAATTATAAAATTATCCATTTCATTCATTTCATTCATTATGTCTATTTAGAATATCTTAAAAGCCCGATTTGAGATACATTACAAGCACCAAACAACCTCAGATGTATATTTATGCAGTGTCCAAAACAATAACTTCGGCATCCGCAGAGCCGATGCTCTCAATGACGAGCTTGTCACCGGCGTGCACACCATCGATGAAGGCGCCATCGCCCTCGACAAACTCTGCATCCTCGCGGCCGTCGATGCGAATCTTGGCCTTGCCACCTTTGCACATGGGCAGGTGCACAAAGACCTTTCTCTTGTTAGCCTCGGTGGCCTTGGCGCCCACAATCCACTCAAACGCCTTCTCGGGGGCGATGATGCCGGCGCCCATGGCAAAATCGGCATGGATGGGGATGGAGTCGGGCACCGTGGGCTCAGCAGCCTGTTCCTGCTGCGCCGTCGCCTCCGGGCCGCCCTTGAGCGGGCTCAGGATGGTGACGAACCCCTGCTTCTTGGCCTCCTCGTCAAATGTGCGGGTGTGGTAGCGCGGCGTCAGGCCCTTCTTCCACGGCATGGCCCAGATTTGCAAAAAGTGCACCGTGTCCGACTTGTGCTCGTTGAACTCGCTGTGCGCCACGCCGGAGCCGGCGGTTGTGAATTGCACGTCGCCGCGGTGCATACGGTAGAACTTGTCCGACTGCCCACCTTCGCGACCTTTGGCAAGGGTCGAGTCGCGGTGCGTCAGTTCACCCGAAAGGATGTAACTGAAGATTTCAAAGTCGCGGTGCGGGTGCGTGGGGAAACCCGAGTTGGCCTTGACGCGGTCCTCGTTGAGGACGCGGAGGGAGCCAAAGTTGCTGAACTCGGGGTTGTACCATCCCGCAAAGGAGAAGCTGTGGTAGCTGTCGAGCCAGCCGTGGTCCGAGTGACCGCGGGTGCCGGAGTGATGCGGCTTGATTGTGGCGTGTTTGAGGACGGACTTGGACATGTTGCCGGCAGCTTTGAGCATGGGGGCTTGTGAGGTGAGAGGTGATGTCGTTGTTGTGATGAAAGACGACGATGGGGATAATGAAGATGCTGGCGTCTTTGATGAAAACAAGGCGGAAGTAATGTTCTCGAGATAAGCTGAGGCTCTTGGATTCAGGATGATGGTGAGTGTGGATAGAAAAGCAATCAAAATTGCAGAAGTCAGGAAGAAGCGCAGCATATATAGACAAGAAGCTGCAAGCTAGAATTTTTGAGAATAATCTGGCAAATTGTCTTGCCCAAGCATTTGCAATTGATTAGACATGATGGGCAGCTCGGCATCTTTAATGCTTCGTCATGTTGGTGATTTCGCCCATGGTGTATCGCCATTTCCGGACTAGCGCCCTTATGTACTTACATAATGATTCTCTAAGCAGCGGGCTGCATCGGGAAGGAACAAATCCGGCCAATCACATCGACAGAGATGTGTGATGCCCCACTTTACCCAATGCTGACTGGTGTATTCGTAATGCTTAATTCCTTGGGCCAGAGGCTAAATTTTTGAAGCTCTGTCATAGCTGATTCAGGCGATTCTGCAAGGACCGACGGGGAGCCAATCGTACATGCATCAACAGAATCTCACAGACGGCGAATTCCGATCGAGATTCGGTGGTGGTCGAGCGACTACAAGCTGAATATAAAAACAACACGCTGCTAGTACTCGCCGCCTATATACATACAAAACGCTAACAGTGCTACGCCAAAGAACTCCAGAGTTGCTTACAACTCTTACAAAATCGACGAATTCCTAAACTAACCCAGAAAACCTGCATTCTCTCCGCTTCTGTTTAACAGATAGCCATACCTTCCAGCATTGTCAAGAATGTAAGGAGGTACGTCTGCGTTCCGTGCGAGAGGCTCATAGTACTCGCCCGGTCGTTCCCACATGTCTTTGCCAATCCGCACGTGGTCCATTATCCAATTACTATCCAGGTACTGGTCCGTATTGTGCTCAGTATGAGAATATGACTTAATCTTTACGCGAAATTCATCAATGGTGCTGAAGCATGAGGAGCAGTGCCACGACGCATTCGCAATGCTTCCTGTGTCATCGAGTGCTTGGCCCCGGTTGGCTCTCAAGTCGTGAGGTAGAATTGTGTTTGCACCATCGTAAAAGGTAGCCTTTGGGCCACTCCACTCTGCGCCGATGTGGAGGAATTGGAAGCTGTAGTAGTAGAATCGACTCCAAAGAGTCACTCGACGAGGAAAGCTGCAATGACGAAGAGTTTCCAAAGTCTCTGGTCTCGGTATTTCGTCCACATCTGTTACCACCAAAACATCGTTGACCTCGGGCTTCTGTGCTCCTGTGAGATTCTCAAAAGCCTGTTGAAACATGGCGTTTCTGGTGAATGCCTCTGCTCCCCATGCGTCTTCTGGCTCAAAAGTATCGTACGAAATTTCATGATAGATCATCTTTTTGTGAAATTTCTTAAATCTCGCCCAATTTTTCTTCACAAGAAGGTCTTTCTTTAGGCCTGTAAATGTCCTGCTACCCTCTACAATGACAAAAAAGTCAATAGCAGGATAGAGAGTAGCAAGTCGAATCTCTAACCAATCCAGCTCTGTATTCACCATGAACAAATCGTACACCTTTCGAGGCGTTTTTGGTTGTTTTGGAATGTACTCTGCCCACCTGTAGTGGCTGCAGTTTGCTGTGGATTTTTGCGGCTTGAGCATGCTCACACGCTGCGACAGCTGTGAGGGGAATAACCAGAGAGCATATACTACACAAAGACAAAATATCGCAAAAAATGTATTTGATGGCCGACGCCGGTATATGCGTTTGTAAACGTCCATTTTTGAAGCGATGTATTGAGCAAGAACGGAGCGGGCAGTGAGAAGCGTTGCCTGCATTAGCCCTCGCACCAGAGGGAATCACATCGTTTTAAATTTAAACGGTTAAAACAAAAAGCGGGGAAAGTGTCTGAAAGTCTGATGAAAGACATTCGTACTGGAACGAGTTTCATGCCTCGTAACGGTTCTGGCGGTGGACCGCAGAGTAATCATGGTGGGCTTCGCCAAAATGCTGAAAGCGTCGTAGTACGAAAACCGTGAGACAATCACGCAAAACAGGACATGTGGCGGCTACCTGAAAGATACTTTAAACTAGCTAATAAGATTCTGATTGTTGATAATTTACTGGTTATATTTATAAATAGATACCCTCGCCTCCTACAGACCATGCACGCCGCTATGCCTCCTACAAAGAGATTATTAATCCTTTCAAATTACCACGTATTTCCTTTGACGTGTACAGCACAGACATTATCACTGTCTTTTAAAATACAGTGACTAAACTGCCGGTAGGCTGAATTCCGTACAGTTGGCCCAAACTGCTGAAAACGGGCCAAGAAACCGAGGTACGAGATTCACATGTATACAGCCTGACTTAGTGTCAAGCAGATATGGGATAATAAGCCAGCCTTGGTTGTAGCTGGCCACTTTTTGGCGCAACACTTAGCCTATAACTAAACTGAGCCTGCCTTATCGTTCGTTTTTAGTGTTACTTTTAGCGTTTTCCGCCACTAGCTGGGCATCCCTGGCGGCGTCTCTAGACCTATTTTGTTTCAAAAGGCAAAAGCAATGTACGCTTATTTGTAAACGAGGTTGAATTCGAGCCTAGCAAAGGTACAAATGGTTTGGCCAGCTGGCTTGTCTGAGACCCGGGGCCTGTGGGCGCTTGATCCAGATGCAGTGTCTCAAAATTCTATCCTCCAAATTCTCATGCCTTGTGACGTGTCGCGAACGCGTGTGCGGTACAGGAAGCATCCTTGTTGTGACTTGTGAATGACTTGTTCCCAAAGTGGCGTTGCTGACTGGCGTTGCTGGGAACCCTGCAACAGGGTCCATTGAAGCGAGGACGGTTCGCATTTCACATTCTCAGGCTGCATATCTCTGCCCCACCGTATGTCGTTCAATAGGGAGCAGAGGTCGTATCGATCCACAATCCGAATAGAAACGGAAATCGTAGCCGATGCTTCCCCACGACGCGCTAAGGCACAGTCAGGAGATCTTCGCCGTGGTAAATGGCACTGCCGTCTAAACAGAATCGAACCGTTGCTATCCGGATCAACCAGAGCCCCACCATGTGTCAATCAGTGCTTTGGCCGGTCAATTTTGGAGCAAGAAGCAAGACGCAGTGACTCGAAATGAGGCAGAAGAGTAGGAATGCGTTTCGACCAAGAGGAGCTAGTTGGTATCGGATTGTTGAAATAATATCATTTAAATTTATTTACACAAGCAATAAATATGCTCAAATATTCATTTCCCAAAAAGTATACCGCGGCTCGGGCAAGGCAGCATCGTCCTAGACCCCGTCTGGTGAATCCCAGCTTGAACTGCGGGAACCCTCTTTCTCTTCACCACTCCAAGGGCATATTGGGTTACCTGCCCAGCGTGTGCTGCCTGGAAGATGTTCTCCGCGCATAACAACAGACATCGGATATACTGTTGTTCCTGCGCCTAGTACTGTGCCTGGAAGTGCAATACTGTGAGGCCCTATTGTGGCACCGCACTCGAGGTGAATTTTGTCAAGCCTCATGAGACGGTCGTGGAACAGGTGCGACTGCACCACGCTGCCCCTGTTCAGTGTGGCGCCGTTCCCAAGGTGGCAGAGATTTGCCTCGGGAAGCGCAGCAGCCTCCATCCACGTACCCGTACCAATGTCAGCTCCAAGCCCACGAAAGAATGCTGGCACAACTGGAGTACCAAGAAAGTAACGAAGCATAAGCGGTAAAGTCATAGAGTAAAAGAAGCAATCGACCAGTTCCTTACGCCAGACAAAAGAGCTCCAGAGAGGATGAGTGGCGCCGGCCTTGATGTTGGGTGTTACAACGCACTTGACAGCAATGTAAATGAGAGCAGTGACAATTGCGACACCGATCATGAGTGCTCCAGCAGCGAGAATGGCAAAACCAAAACCAAACCTCCACATTGTCCAATATACCGTCAAGTCCGCAATAAGAGGGATCAAAGTACTTAGAATGACAGGAACCATGCGGCATGATTCAATAAGGGTACGCATGACGACGAGTTTTGTCGTGGGTGTAAATGTCCGAGTTTCGTCAATATCGCCCTCAATTTTACGGGGCAGCAGCATAGGTGGACGCCCAAGCCATGAAGATCCAGTCTGCTGCTCGTTTTCCTCAAGACCTTGAGGAGTTGAACCCAGAACTCCGACGAGTGACTCATCTGGCACCCTGGTATCTGGACTGGCAATAGCAAAGTTGCCCAGGAATGACTTGGCACCAACAGTCACTGTACCAAGGCGCATTTTGCCGTGCGAAAGCTCGTACGGCGCTGCGAGCGCGTGGTCAGCGAGAAACGCATCGTCATGGACGGTGAGAAGCGACGGTAGTGTGACCACCGTAGAGGCTTCTATGTTGTAACCCATCTTGGCACCAAGCAACCTTAGCCAGGTTGGCGTAAACAGGCTGGAGAAGATGGGATACATGGAGTCGCGTGCTTCCGCCATGAGAGAGTGGACAAGCCAGGCACAAAAATGATTGGTGCTGTTCCATGAAAACGTACCAGGCCGAATGGAGCGGTTTGCAAGGCGGACGACAATGATCATCGCCGCTGCGCGGAGACACCCACCGAGGATTGCTCCAGGCGCCGTCATGACAATGAGGCCAATGCACATTTCCTTGAAGTTGTTGTAGTCTTTGACCAAGATTGGCGTAAGACCCCAGATTGGTGCAAAAACAAGAAGAGGCAACACATCCATGAAGAAAAGTGCAAGAGTGTAGAGAATTCCAATACCAGCGCCTCCGCTGGTTGGTTGGAAGTCGTCATCGTGAATAGATTCGTGTCTGGACGGCAAGGATGAGACAGAGTGTCTGGAGATGCCTTGTACAGCAATACCCGGTTCAACAACAGAGTGTGCCTTGACGACAGCATCGGGCATCAGCACGCAGCGCGCACCGACTCTAGCATGCTTCCCGACTGTGATAGTACCAATGTGCACCAGATCGCCGTCGATCCACCAACCGGCTAGATCAACTTCGGTCTCAATGGATGCACCGTCGCCGAAACTACCCAGACCAGTCACCGGCGGCAGAGCATGCAGTTGCACGTCACGGCCAATGTGACAGCCGAGTGCCCAGGCATAATGGCGAGCCCAGTGTGTACCGGCAATTGACTGGATTTGACCGAGATCGACAAAGCGCTCCGCCGCCCATAAACGCAAATGCGTCCAACCAGCGCGGCGGTACGTTCCCGGCTGAATACCCAGAGTCAAGGGCCACACGATCATGACTGTTGTCAGCAAACGACCGAGAGTGGTGAAAAAGACGAGAAAGTACACGACGACAGCAGACCAAGGGAGGGCATGATGTGAGGCCCAAGAATCAGGACCAAGCTCGTTCTCAAATATTTTCTGAAACACGGGCAGAATTGCCATTTCCCGGAGACCTTGAAGTAGAAATGCTCCAATAATGACGACGCTCTGAAAAAGGACGGCCCAGCGAGGATCGGTCTTGATTTCCCGCTCTGTAATTGTTGTACCGAGCAGCTCGTCAATGCGCTTCGTCATAGCGCCCAGTGTGGGATTTTCATAGACATCGACAACGGAAAGCATATGACAATGTTGGCGTAATTGAGAGACAATCTGTGCGGCAGCGAGACTGGTGCCACCAAGCTCGAAAAAGTTTGACTCTGGAGATGTACCAGAGGCGCCAATCACCGCACGCCACTGGTCAGAGACCCAAGCCATGGTGGTGCCTTCAGCCAAGTCTTCTGTAGACGACCGAGGAGGAGGCCAAGGAAGGGCTTTGCGGTCAACTTTACCCGATGTGCGGACGGGAATGCTATCGACGGTAACCAGCATAGGGATAAGAGTAGGTGGCAACAAGTGCTTGAGCTGCTCTCTGTCAAATTTGGACAACACTTTGCCATCACGCACAATGTAGCCAACAAGCACCTGGTTGCCCGTGTCGCTGCACTGGATGGCGCTGGCGGCTGCCTTGACACCTGTTAGAGTCATTATAGCAGCGTCAATCTCTCCAAGCTCAATGCGGCGGCCACCTAGCTTCACCTGCTCATCATTACGGCCAATAAAGATGAGTCCCTCTTTCTCAGCACGAACTAAATCGCCACTGTAATAAGCACGTTCGCCGCCAAAAGCTAGAGAGGGCTTAAACTTGACTCTGTCCTTTTCAAGGTCTAGATAGCGAGCCATGCCAATACCACCAATAATGAGCTCACCCTCCTCACCCCAGCACACAGGGTGGCCATCAGCTCCAACCACGGCGAGGCGCCAGCCAGCAAGGGGGAGACCGATTCGGACAGTCGCGTTTGGCTCGGCCAGGAGGGGAGCACCACAGGAGACAACAGTTGCCTCGGTAGGACCATAGGTATTCCATACAGTCTCAACGGCGCTGGCAAGGCGGTTGGCCAGCTCGGAGGAGCAGGCCTCGCCGCCGAGGATCAAGAGACGGAGGCGTTTGAGTGCCTCGGTTGGCCAGAGGGCGGCAAGAGTCGGGACGGTCGATATGACAGAAATATGCTGCGATGTAATAAAGGTACCGAGCTCCGCGCCAGCCTTGATAAGACTTCGTGGTACCGGGACTAAACACGCACCGTGGCGCCAGGCCAGCCACATTTCTTCACACGAAGCATCAAAGGCGACAGAAAGACCAGCGAGAACCCGATCACCAGGAGCCAATGGCTTCTTTGGAACAAAGAGTCGGGACTCGGCGTCAACAAAGGCAGCGGCGCTGCGGTGGGTGACAGCGACACCTTTGGGCTTGCCGGTTGAGCCTGAAGTGAAGATGATCCAGGCATCATGGTCTGGTGTCGATTTTCTAGGAGACATTACTCCCTTTAGCTTTGTTTCGTGAAGCGTGATGGTGTTGTTATCCGTAAGAACAGCGCAGGCGCCTGCTTCTCGCCAGATGAGGCCCGCGCGTTCGTCTGGGTCGTCCACATCGACCGGAACGTAGGTAGCGCCGGCGCTGAGGATAGCCAAAATTCCAATGTACAGCTCTGTTGTGCCAGATGTGACGCGAATACCAACTCTGTCGCACGCTCCGATGCCAGATTGGCGGAGTTGGTCGACCAGTCCCGCAATACGCCCAGCGAGCTCCGTGTAAGTTAGCGTCACCGAGCCATTATCAATAGCTAGAGCGTCAGGATAGGCAGCAATGGAGGCGTTGAGTATATCGATGAGCGTACGCTCTTTGGTAGCTGATTCGTAGGGGTAGAGAGCCAGGTCTTCAGACGATACCGACGGGTGTGACGGCGGTGTCGAGTCGGCACGGCGAGAGGTGGCCGGTAGGCAATTGACCGAATGCTCGACGATTTCTCTTTTACCATCAGCCATGGTTGTGTCTGGAGAGTACTGCTAAGATGGGGGCCGCCGCCAGTGTCAGCACAATAAGCCTAGACAACAGAGTGACCGAGGATGTATTTAGGACGGCAAGACTGGAACACGGAAAGCCGAAGCGAAGAGAAGGAATGTGGAATACATTCACGCTGCATGTTCAAAAAGAAGGAGGCGAAAACTGAGAGAGTGAGCATATTATATATAGCTTTGCCAAGCTGCAATACTAACAGTACTGCCTGAGTGGTTCATCTGACGAGGAGACGCCGATTGATGGCATTGACGCTATGGCCGCCGCGAGGTGACTGGGCCATAGTACCCCTTTACCGATAATTTATGGCATATTATGTCGACTAATTGCATCACTGCTCTAATTTCGAGCGTAGCATTTCCGCCGCAGTTCTTGGGCAGGGGACCCTCCGTAGCGACGGGAGAGGACTGTCTATCCGTCCAATTACTCGCAAACTTTGACCGTGATGTCAGCACTCCAATGAGTTTCGACTATTCCCCCTTAAAACAGAACGCAAAGCGGGGAAAGGCTAGTGAATCGAGAAATTGTACCTAATATGCCACGGCCAACCTCAGCTTCAAAAGGCGGCACTTTACACCAGACATCGATCATCCCAGGAGTCATTCACAAATAAAGACCCATGAATAAAAATGGGCATAGAAACCTTGTCCGACTGTGTAGCAATATGTGGGTTGACGCGTGGATGGAAAAGTTTGGCGGAAGGGATTGCGCCGCTCGGACTTTTCTTCGACACAGCTGTCATACGTAATTTAACTGGGATAGAGGAATCTGAAGCGTAGGCCAGCCTCGGCAGGAAACCACGCAGGGTTGCGTGGGAAGCAATGGAAGTTTCGTGTTTATTTAGTGGCACAGGTCTTGATAGTCGTAGAGTCGAGCGGTACTCGGCCAGACTAAGGACGGAGGCAAAGCTGAAGCAGCCAAGAATGCAACCCACGGTGCGAGAAGCGAAACAGATCGACGAGGTCAAGATCGGATCAGTTTCCGGCCAGTGGCGGTGGGGCAGCGGTGGGGATGGTCAAAGCGAGTTTTAAACCCGGCGAACGGCTAAATCGGCTTTCAGGAAGGCAAAATAACTTTCTGAACGTGTACTTCATGTCCGACCGGGCCGAGAGCGGCGTCGGCTTCTCTTTGGAAGCTGATGCAGCTAATTCTGGCTACTGCACGAGAAGAAAGCGGATGGAGAGGAAGAGCCGCGTCCAAAATAATACGTCAGCCTGCTGAAATTGAGTTCCGATCTGCTGAGATGCGCGGAGCCGGAGCCGGGCTGCAGCAGTGGCTGACAATAGGCATGTGGCTTTAGAAGATGGGGCACAATGATTCGGTCTTCTCTCATCATATTGGGAAATGAAATAGCTCAATCGAGGCAGGCAACGGCAAGGGGCTTTCTCTGCCTGTCTGACGGCTTTGGGTTGGCGCCCATGCTGGCATCACTAGTAAACAGCAAGGAATACGCTCTCGACGTGCGGCGCAGGCTCTTGTAACGCGTAAAGTAGCTCGGACGCTCGAGTACAAATGCCGGCGCCGTATCGGCCGTGACACGGACCAAAAGGTTAGCGCATCCATCGGAAACGTACTGAGAATATTGTCTCGGCAAGACGTGGTTTGTTTTTTCCTTCAACTTCTGCCCATACTGATTATTCAGCGGTTAAACTTGGGCTTTTGAAAGCGAACTTCCAGGAAGTTTTCTATGATTTGAGTTGTAAAAGTAATCATCGTAGCCTCATCATTCTTAGAGCAAGCACCAGAGGATAAGTCAATTGCAAGAAGCCGCGCAGGCTATGGAACTTTGGAGTAAACAGATTAAATGGAATCTAACCGTGAAACATGGGGATTAAACATCGGTCATTCACATTTTCCTGGGGCAATTCTTTCCCAGATGCAGCCAACTCACAATCAAAGTTCTTTGGAGTGGAGGATGAGTAAGTAAGGGCAATGTATGTACGAGGCCTTCCTCCATCGACTCTGTAACGGCTTTGGCCAATATACTCTGCGTAGCGGTAACTGAAAATGGCATAGTAATCAAATGCCAACAGCCAAGGGAGTGGCGCATGACGTCGACCACGTGTGGCCTACGCGCGGCACGTACGTTTGCTGACGGATTGAGCGTCAACGGCCGTCATCACTTCAAACTCTAAGTCAACACGATTAACGTACTAGATACGCTTATTTAAAGATTCAATGCCTTGGCCATGTACGCAAAGCACCAGTGGAGTTGCGAATTTCAACAATCACGCGGTCTATTCTAGAACACATTATTATACTAACAACTGCCTTCATCATAATGAAGCTTTTGAAATTCCTCTTACCTATATTCGGCTCTTTTGTCGCTGCTCATCCGGGCGAGGACCATACGGCGGAGCTCACCGCTCGCCAGAGCTACTTTAAAGGAAGCTCGGCCAATCTGTCACATTGTTCATCAAAGCTAAACGCCAATGGTGTGATTGAGAGGGCAATACACCGCCGTTCTCTCGCTGCTCGTGGCTTAAAACAGAAACGTGCCCTCCTTGCGATGCGGGGAGAAGAGTCTCGCGCAGAGTACACTGTTGAGCAAGATCCAGCCACACTATTCGGAGGTAACTCTTCATGTGCAATGTCTCCAGAAGAGATGGTTGGGCCATATTGTGAGTCGTGTGCCTCTATGCTTTACTGATACATGGACTGACCAATAATTAGACGTCGAGGGGGAGTACGTACGATCTGATCTCGTTGAAGAACAGGAAGGAATTCCTCTAGAGCTTGACATACAGTTCATCGACGCGTCTACATGTAAGCCTGTGGAAGCGGCATTTATTGACATTTGGAGTAAGCACCCAGGTTCCCACAATTCAACAGCGAAATCGTTAACCTTTTTGTTTACTATAGATTGCAACTCAACAGGGGTTTATGGCGGCGTTATTGACCCTACTAATGGCAACGGGGCGGCGGACCCGTCCAATGTCTATAATACCTGGCTCCGAGGCGTACAAAAAACAGATGTCGATGGAGTCGTACAATTCTCGACCCTCTTTCCCGGCCATTACACTAACCGTACCGTCCACATTCATGTCATGGCGCATCTAAATGCCCAACCGCTCGCCAATGGGACACTCTTTGACACAGAAGCGGCGTATGTTTCGCAGATATACTTTGACCAGGATCTCATCAATTCGACAAATGCATACTGGCCATATTCGACAAATACGCAGCCTGTCACTACAAATTCAGAAGACTTCATACTCAAGGGTGACCTGAATGCAGGTGGTGATCCACAGGCAAAGTATATGCGTCTTGGCAGCACTTTGGAGGATGGCATTCTGGCCTGGATAACCTTTGGGATCAATGTCACGCACAGTGAGGCTGTCACACCGGCGGCGACGTACCATCCCGCTTTGAATACGAGTGCTGTGTGCCACTGACGGGCTATGCTATGACGCCGAAATAATTACTTGCTATTGCTTCAGGCGCACATGTACTAATAGAGTTCTATGTCTTTGCCCAATCTCCAGTCTCGTCCAACAGTGCGTTTACAAACAACCAGCGACCCAACCCCAGCGGTTCTAGTCGTGATTGCGGCATATCCACAGTTATCAGTTTCAGCAATTTCGCTAGGCCCTGTATAAGTTCCTTGGTCACAGGACGGCCAGCGACCGTGATTCCGTGTGCGCTTCACCCCTACGAAAAGATGGTTAGGTCGCCAATAATGGGACCCTACAGATCGTTATTAGCAACGGAGACTTGCGGAAGTAAAACATCTCAGCTCTTACCATGTATACCAAATTTCGGCGACTAATTCTCCATTTCCCTGATTGCTTGACCAATGTGTCCTGATACTGGCCGTACGCAGTAGCAATCTTGCCAACGTGGACGCCTTTCCCGAAATGAGTTGCGACGAAATAGGTTACAGACGAGGCCGATTTTGAAGACGTAACATCAATGACCTGCGTGCCATAGGTGTGCTGAGTCGTAACGGGTGCAAGACTGGCCTGCAGCCCTGATTTAATCGCGGACAACGGTGTCAGGATGTTTAGGGGGGCAGAGTAGTTTGTCACTGCGTTGGGCGTGAATACAAGATCAAGGGCGGCAAAGTTCTTGCCGTCAATAGCCAAGGGATAATGGGCCAAGGCATTGCGGATTGCTTCCACGTCGGAAGGATTGCTGGCAACACCTGATTCTCCAAAGGCGGTTGCGAGGTCGAATGGATCAATGGGAATCTGTCGAATGGATGAGTCGGAGTAAGAAGAATCGGCAGCGGCCCAGGAGCCAGTGAGGCCGGCGAGACCAACGAGAAAAGCAGTGCTGATCAGCATTGTGTGTCAAAGCAACGATTAGTGAACGCGGCGCTCGTACCAGTGGCCGAAGGCGGACAGTATCGGCCGTTGCTCCTGGCCTATATATGGTTGACAAAGCCCCCGCTTTGTCTTGATGGCGTAGGTAGGCCAAGCAACAGTTCATGTCCATCATGACTTCTGCTCCAATCCTGTTCGCCCCTTATTACCCCTGCAGTATCCACAACGGGACAAAGTCCAGATTTAGGTAGACTGTATTAACTAACAGGTAGGATACGACCGACTTGTATTTGATATCTCGCAACCTGCGGATTCGGGCGCGGAGCATTGTTCTGGTCAACCGTTCAGGGTAATTGGTCCGCGCCACCAGTGCGAACTAGGCACATTGTCGACAAGTGTGATCCGGGGTCGCATTGCGACTTGTTAAACTGACCCAACGAAATTGATTTGTTGATAAGCGCGATTTTTGAGATTGATACCACAACTTGCAGCCGTGCTCTGCAGGTTGCAGCCTAGTATTGATTGAAATACACGTGGTCGAATCGGCGCCAAGGCGACAGGCAGCTCCGATGAAGCTGAATCACTTGGCTTCCTTGGCTTTGCAGAACTAGTTCAGTCCTACCATGGCGGCTGTCCATAGAGGGCACGCTCGGTGAGAAGTTTGTTCATTCAAACCGAGAGGTTCTGCGGGAGATTATAAAGGATGGTATTCCCGAACAAATGACAGCTGTACATGTAATGGAAAACAGTTTGGCCATTTCAAATCCGCCAATCAAGGAATTTACCCCTCCGTTGTGTGATGTGGAATCTGGCTCCGACAGAACTGCCGGCTTCCACTTGCAGCCTCCTGGCTATATGTAGTAGTCTAGGAACAGGGAGCTTGTATTCAAACCTACTTCTTTCAGTGTCTGCAATCATCTCCATTCAATACCGTTATGGAGTTACTACTCCTTATCCATGTCTCAAAGCAGCGCTTCACCGACCCCTTTCAATAGACATTCAAATCTCGGAGTTACTATGCAAGTAAGAAGCCGTTCGCCGACCCGACGGTAGCACCTGTTATAGCAGCATCCGAAGCCTCAGTTCGTATCCACTAGCATGCCGTGTGGGGACGGAGAATTACTGTTGCGCGGGGTGTGAT